>CM037869.1:8047703-8337703 GCA_021292105.1 Anadara kagoshimensis
AAATTATAAAATTAGTTAAAACAATAGAATTACCCACACAGAAGTGAGACCGGATGCTTTTCATTGAACACTGGCAAATTAAGTAAAAGACGTGAACTTCCACATAAGGAAAGAGACCAGAGCGATTTTCTTTGAAGACTGGTAATTTAAGCATAACACGTGGATTTCTTCAACATGTTAAGTGTACATGGGATGATTCTCTTGGTCTCAAACAACATTCAACTCATACTGTGAAGTATTGAATCACATAGAATAATAAATCGTCTGAATATCAAAACCTAACTACGTACATTGTAACAGTGTTTTGATTTTTGTCGAATATAGATTTTTTTTTTTAAATGCCTGACGCCAATGTGTCCTATCAAATGTTTTAATAATGCGAATAGGAAGGAAATATCAAGTGTCACTCATTAATGGAATTTATTGCTACAACGTCCACGCATTGTGCGTCCAAAATCCAGGACCACTGGATGCGTACAGGATACGGTGTAAAGACAAATGGTTATGAAGTGTGGCAGTTATTTTGACACATACACCGTTACGTGCAATTTTGATATACTGTTTAATGCAATTCTTTGGGTTTTTTATTATATTTTTTCATTATTTTTTTGTGAATACAGATTTGTAATGGTTTGTTCTTTATTTCTTTTTGCGTTTTTTCTATAGCGTGATGTTGCTTCAATAATAAGCTCAGATTATTTAACTATAGAAGTCTATATTGTCGGCATTTGTTTAAATCTTTTCTTCTTAGAGACACGTTTGCGTGTTGTAAAACGTTCAAAGTTACTAAATTGAAGATCATCCCTAATAAATCCATAAATGGTCTTTTTGGTTATATTATTTATGTGTGGTTTTTAATAATTTTCGTTTGACTTGTGTCCTAACTTTTGTGTAGTTATGCAATATATCATCCGTTTGGTTGATTCCCAAAGTCGTAAATGTTTTGTACCATGAAAACTCTTTGCTAACATGATTAAAGAACCAAAATGAAACCACATGGTATGATTAACTGGAAATGAAGCCATTTATAATAATAAAAGAACAAACAATATCCATTTCAATACATGATCTATTTATCGAAAATTAATTCAATAAAACAAACCGAATCATTTTGGATTTTTAATTTATCTAATGCGATTGTCTTGTATGAACATCACTGATCATTGAAATAACTGATCAGTCACAAGTTAACTTATCTGGAAATATGTCAAATCGCACGGAAGGAATGGTAACAGTGGTTACATAAAGTTTTGTAAAATTTTGATTAATGAAATATTAAATATCCTTGCGATAAATGGAATTGTAAAAATGAAAAGATAAAGCAAAGAATATGTCCATTTTAAATTCTACACAAAACTTAAGTTAAAACAAGACATATTTTTAAATTTTAATTGGTATTACTGGAGTCGTTGCAAAATATGTCTTTAACCGGTGTCAGGTCAATTCGCCCCCACGGTAAATTCGCCCCCGTCAAATTCGCCCCATCTTTCAACAAATTCGCCCCCATGTCAAAATCGCCCCCACTTCTTGAAAATTCGCCCCACTGTCAAATTCGCCCCCATTTTCCAATGACCATATAACAATTTTTTTTTTACTTTTTAAATAAAAAATCAAATTAAAATAATGCTACTTTAGAAATGAAACATGTTAGTGCATCTATTTATTAATGGATTTAACTTCATATATCATGATTCACTTTATATCTATAGTCCGATCACTTAATCAGTGATGAAAACCGATATGGCCTTAAAAAGATCGTGGATTACTTACCGCAAATTTCATTAATGCTACATGTATATGTAGATCTGTTATTTTTATAACACGTGTTTAAATAATTTCATTAAATTTCTTATATTAAGTCTAAAAATCAAATAAAGCCCGTTCTTATCAGACGCGCATCCGAATTTAGACAATGCGTATCGCGTAGTAAATTGCATTATCGCCAATGAACATCCATTGAGACAAAAATCTCGGTTTTGTTAGATAAGCTTACAGGATCTATAGTTTTAAACCATTAAATTGAAAAATTGTGTCGTTCTAGGCCAAACATGTGTAATAAATGAATATTATTCATTATTTTGATGATTGTGCTGTTTTACCTGTTTCCATTCATAAACAAGTGCAATGGGTTAGTCCGTGACGTACACTGGTTAGGAATAGAAACACCTGTATAAACCCGTATCGCGTGATTACGTATTAGCCAATCAGAACCAAATTATGAATGACTTATATGAATGAAACTGTCGAATATGCCATATCAACATATGAGAGGGGCAACAGCTACCTTTCAATTAATTGCTAAATTTTGACTCCCAAAAACTCAAAACTACAGTGAAAATTAACAATTTAACCACGGAGATAGAAAAATAGTATTTTTGAATACTTATTTTTAAAACAAGACCTGAAACGAACAAGTATTAATTTCTCAACCAATTTTTATCGAAAAGTTTATTTAAATTTATTCAGGAAAAAATTGAAAATGGTGAAAATATTTGTAAAAAATATTTAAAATATAAAAAAAAATATGTTCTTAAAACACATGTGGAAATTTAAAGTCTATTGAAGTTATATCAATCAAGATATCTATGTTTAAATCACACCACCCATTCAAAACATGTTTTTTCATCACTGAAAATGTGACTTGATTATAATTGTATTATTAACGTTGCCAATGTTGTTTTTTTACAAAATCATTTTATTATTTCTAATGTCATCTTTAATCAACATTAAATATGTTCTTTTTGCTGTATGATTATATCATAATCTTACAAAGGACTTTTGATAATTACCATTTCATGCCATGTCCGAGATGGGATTTCTGTCAATGCATTTTGCATTATGAATGCTCGACAAAAACATTTCAATAAAAACAATTATACATATTTACAAATAATTTGTTTGCAGTTAATTGGGCATATTTGAGGTCGTAAAAAAATCATTTTACTTTACTTTTGAAATTTCAATAAAAGAAAACAATTTCTCAAAAATTGGGGGGGAATTTGCAAGAAGTGGGGGCTATTTTGACATGGGGGCGAATTTGTTGAAAGTGGGGGCGAATTTACCGTGGGGCGAATTGACTTGAATTCCTTTAACCACACCATTGTACATTTGTTTCCAAGTCGGATATTGTTTGCAAGTTTGAGTTGTCTTTGAATTTTATTCTGTTTTTATTATTTTCTTCATGCTAAATTTAGTAATTACGTTACTGTAACAATATTATTTATATTGCATTAAACTCTACTAAATGCAAACGTGAAGACAATGGTAAGTGCATTTACAAAATTAGACAAAACACAATGCGTTATTTGACACATTAAATGGCTTACTTGGTTATGTTATGAATGTGGAAATGCATTGAATAGAGGACAAACCCTACATTTTCAACAATGATATATGTATTGAGAGGTCAAACCAAGAGGCTAAAAGTCAATTAACAGATACAAAATGACATTCTGGTGGTAATTAAAACTGTATTCATATTTTTCCAAACTCATTTGTAACCTTTCGTATTTAACAAGCAAGAACGTGTGTCGCTTTTTGTTAAATTAATACGAACGTCGTTGAAAACAACTATTTAAAAAGACAACATGATGAATTGACGAGTAGCAAATTTCATTTCTCTTATCAGGTTTAAATTACCCTTTTTCCCAGAAGCCGACTACTAAATCACTGTTGGATTAGTATACAGTATCGATGGGACTTCTCAATTCTGTCGCAGATAATCTTTATTAACTGGCCGATTCCCAACAGGGCCTATCTTTGATGGAAACAAATAACTTTGTGACAGGATAAATGTGAAGGGAATTGCTGTATAACGGACCGTATTCAATCTTGATATATAAATGACAAACTCTGTATCTCAGTCGATATTACATTGTGGGTTTCTTTTAACAGTGGTTAATTATCAGTAATCCTGACAACGTCTAGAGACGATATACAGAACGTTTTACTATAAATACAATGACGAAAGGAATAGTCATCTCTGATGTAATGATTTGAAAATTTATAAACTTTTTGACAAAGATGTTTTTCTCCGATTTACATAAACAGCTGCAGCTGAATAACATATGAATATAGCCTCAATTGCAATCCCTTGTTTTGTATCCGAATATACAAATGTTTCCTGCAATTTGACGTCGGAAACAACAGAAGGGAGATTAAGTAAAATAAGGCAATTGTTTTGTGACGTCATTTGACACTGTTTGTAATTATGATGGTACGAAATGCAAACTCACTTATGATAACCAGAACAAACATAAGAAACTATGTACTATGTACATGTACTGCAGGGAAAAGGGAACAGAAATGACAAAGAGAGTACACCATAATCATTATCATCAGTATTCCTACAATGAACGGACACTCGACATAATGTCATTCACAAATAACCTATCAATAGAAGTTTATACATAGTTGTATGTACTTAATAATATTCACAATCGGAACTCAACATAACAATTAAATTATTTCTTTGAAAAAAAACGAATGCTCTTGTAAATTTATTTGAATTAACACGCTGGTGTAAGGATTCAATTGAAAAATTACACTTGGGATTTATTCCTAAGTTTTCATTAACTGGCATTACGAAATTGTATAACAGGAACGAGTTAACTTTTACACAAACACTAATACATATACAATAATGTATTGCTTAAACATTGGAAAACTCTTACTAATGGTAAGCATTGTAGGAAATAATGATACCCGTGCATGCTAGTTAGGTGTAATGAAAATATACCTAGAGAGCAGTGATAAATAGTAACATTGTATTTGATCCCAAACGGATAAAATATATATATAATGAATTAAAAACACATAAACCTCACAAATGTGAATTGTCCTACTATATTCAGTATTTTGGAGAATGTGATATTGCTCTATTCTGATACAATGTTTCATTTCTCAACAGTGTCCATTACGTGAATGTTTTTACTTTTGTACAATAAGTTTTTTGTTTTGTACTGTTGTAAATTTAAATTTTATTGTCATAATTGAGTTTTTTTTAAATAAAAAGTAATATAAAACATCGAGTGTTTAATTAGATAAAATCAAAAACAAACGTACCAATGCAATCCATGTCCGAATGACAATCCAGAAGTAAAGTAGAAACTTTGGAATTGACATGTAAGGTTGACACGTGAACTTCCATCAGGGAAGTGAAGCCGGGTGCCCCGGAAGGGTAAGCACGTCATGTTTAGCTAGCTGCACCCGCCACGTCTGTAATCAAAATTGTGTGAAAGGAACATGGAACTATGTGACGTCAAATATATAAAACAGATGACTTGTGTTCAGTGAAGTATATAAAATAAGCATGTCTATTTACTACATCGCTAGTTGTAAACTTTTAAATTTACTAACAAGATTTTACGTATCTCGTTTTTGAATGCTTAATTCAATATGAGATCTTGCTTTTACATTTGATGTTGGAATTGAACTATATGTGGTTTGTGTAGATGTGATTCGATACAGCCAATTTTAGGGTAATATTTTTTTGTCTACAGGGAAGAAAAAACGTAAAGAAACATTTCAAAACACTTGTATATAATAATTGTTTTCATTTTTCTGCTAACAATACTGCTAATTATTTAAAACTGTCTACTTAGCTATCTGTTTTTATCTGGTTATATGTAGAAAACAAGTTCAAAACAAATATGTTTGTAATACATCTTTTTTCACATCTTAGTCATATATTAGTGTCACACATCAGTATTTTTCAAAGTTTTTGCCACACCAGACCATTTATATTGAAATAATTTGAAAATAAAAGTGCAAAAGCTGTTTTATAAACTATCATTAAAATGTTGCTCTTGTTTTTCATGCTTTGCGGTGGGAAGATAGACAAGGTTTGAAACAGCCATTAGGACAGGTAATAGAACATATTCAAAAAGTCAACAAGCCATTTTGCATTTAATATTGCAAATTAGCTTTCTTTCGCATGTGTATATAATGTAATCTATATGTGAGTATACAATATTAAATACTGTACTATTTATAGCAAAATGCGTGCTAAAGTTCAGAGTTGTATTTCAATGTATCAATAAAAAAGAGAATATTTATATGTGACCACAAAGAACATTATTGCTTTAAACATGTTTGATATGTAAGTTTAAATGTCGTCATGTATTAATAAAGGTCATTGACCCAATCTCAATCTGCATAATGGGTCAGGTAATATTAAATTTTCCACCCTCTAAATGAATCTGCAATGTAGCATTTGAAATTAGTAAAGATTACTTAAACAACTTGTTTTCCATTTACTTCTGAAATTACATAACTTCATGCGGCAAAGATTCATGAAAAATGGTTTATTAGTTTTAATATTCAATTTAAAATTAAAAAGAAATTTTAACAAAATACCTGTTTTGAACTCTAGCTTTCTACACTGTGGTGTTTGTCGCCATAAATAATACTATGGGTTTAATTTATATATGAAGTCATTAGGCATATATAGCTGATACTAAAACACATGTTCGTTATTTATACCAATAAATCATTTAACAATTGTTTCATTACAACATTTATCAAAATCACATGAATGTTTTATAGTGATATTTACTGAGTCAGAACATAATAAATGTAAGCGTCCATTTAACATCGACAAGATGTATGATTGGCCCGCTGTTTGAAAGAATGGCTGCTATTTTTAGTTTTTAAAATAATTATTCCCTTGGTAGACCGTTTCCTTGGTTTTACAAAGAGTAGTCGTGTATTCTCTGCTTTACAATTACAAATATACTGATTTAATCTAAAGATAGAGCAAATTGATACAGAGACCGGTCATTAGCATGTTGTAGTTTACTAAATCTCTGTTTGGCACTTGACTATTGGGGGTATTGGGTTCCAAATCCTGCCACAATCTTTAAAAAAAAAATATAAATCTAACATAGTATAGCTAAGTAACAGATACTGGAGAATATCGTCAGATTTAGAGTGAACAATAACACGTCATCAAATCACACATAAAAGTAAATAAGCATGCTTAACATAATAACAACTCAGTCTATTAGTCTTAGTCTGTTGTTTTTTTTTTCAGACAGTGCATGTACAAAATGAACACTATTTGGGAGAATTTTTTTATACAAAACGACCGTCATTGCTGCAAACTTAAAACAGATATAATGATAATAACAACCACTGGACATGTATTTTTTGAAAATTCATTTTGGTCCTTCTTTTTTTCTAAAAACAAGTTTAGAAGAAAATAAAATTCGGATATTGACGATACAAATTTTTATTCCTTACAAATTTAATCCAAACAAAACGAATGAAACGTTTTCCTATATACAGTTATTCATAAAAGCGCTGAGTGGCTTGGTTAATTATAAACTTTTAGCATGTTGAAACTTATATTATATTCAACTTTTTAAAACAGAACTACTATTTCATTTTAGAGATTACGTTTTCAGACAATATTTTATTTTCAGCCATTACTCATCATTATAACATGACTGGATTTTCTTTAGGAGAAAAAAGGAAGAAACCAAAACAATATTTTGTCATGCGATAAAGCGCATCACTTTGCATTGTCAAGTTTCTTCATAAAACATATTTCAGTAGATCTTTGAAAGAACGACCGATCGACACGTTATAGACAACCCTTTACAAAGTATTATTACTTACTCCAAAGAGTTCATATGGAAAGATATAAATTAGTTGTTTTATTCATATTATAATTTTGCAATGATCACCCAACATTGCATAAGTTAGCTTACACATAGGATTTGCTACATGGTATTTTATTCGACTGCGTGTGCATTCCGGTCCGTGCATTATTGGGTTATGAAACGCGGGTTAAAATGATTATTTCTTCGTTGGAAATTTACAGATTTTAAGAAACGTGTATTGGCTTGTACAAAGCTAAATGCGAGGTACAAGCTTTATCGTAGTTTCAAAACTATGTTTGACAGCTTAGACACACAAAACAAATAACATCAAAATGCCGGACAACGGAAACGGAATTTATGTGTTTAAGTAACATAACCTAATTAAGTATTAGCTGAATGACCTATAACACTACTGGAAGCACACAACTCAACTCCCATATAATTGTCCCCGATCGAGTCTAAGCCAGGACTTGAAAGTTGGTAACGGCTGTTCTTTCGCCAAGCACTCAGCATTACGAAATGGAAGTCGCGGTTCTTTCGGATTGGAACTTAAAAAACGAGGTCCTGTGTCACGGTGGGCTTGGTACGATAAAGAATCCTGCTGTATAATACCATCAGCGCAACGCACGGGTAAAATTTCTGCATCTTCGCCTATAGCTGGCGACTTCTCAGTATAAATGGAATATTCTTGATATGGACGTTTAGCACGTTTACCCATTACTCTCCCATATAATTGTCGTTATGTTTAGCACAAATGTACTTATCTTGGGTTTAATAATCAGTACCCCAAAGTGTTTTGTTCCATTGGATTAATGTCACTCATAAACTTATTTCTATATTAATGTTTGGTACGAAATTCGCCCGAGAAACATAAAAAAGTATTTATAACATGGTGAAATACCAAGGACATTAGAACGGATTTAATGTGTTTTGTATTAGGGATATATACTTTATACAAAGCCTATAAATTGTGTCCGTGCATCAAACAAACAACATATGTTTTACAAATCGTCATAGTTACATACTTTGTACAACGAAGTAGGCTACTTGCAAATAAAATGTTGACTCGGGGATATTGCAAGCCTAGGCTTATTAAGGCCCTCAAAAAGTCATCACAGTATTGTTGACAAGTTTGATGTCACTGTGTCCAGGATATTTTTGACGTCTCATAGTTCCATGTTCCTTTCACACAATTTTGAATACACACGTGGCGGATGTAGCTAGCTAAACAGGAGGTGCTTCCGGAGCACCCGGCCTCACTTTCCTGGTGAAAGTTCACGTGTATAACCTAACTTGTCAGTTCCAAAGTTTTTACTTTGCTTCTGGATTGTGATTCGGATATAGATTAGTATGTTTGTTTTTGATTACCAAATAAACACTATCAGCAAACTTTATTATACTGGACAAATTTATAATTCAACTGTTTATATACTATTATAAGTAAGCAATAATAGAGCTTCATGTCGATGATTATTACTATTGTCTGTCGACAATGGACTGCTAATGTGACAACACAAAAAGCATTGAATAAAGACATATATTTAACAGGGCATTTTAAGAGCTATTTTTAACACGCCGGTATAACCTGCGTATATGGACCACAAATAGTACCTTAATACACTAAATTCTATATTTTTAAAACGTTCTTTGGACCTAATTATAAGTACAGTAAAACCTGCATCTTTAGACCACAAATAGGACCTTTGTACAGTAAGTTTTAGATATATTAACTGAATAATCAGATGATCTTTATTGAATCTTTTAGGGTAAAAAAGAAAGCAAAGTTATTTTAAATACTAAAATGCATGTTAAGATGTGGAAAGGTGTGCATTTAATTAATTGATTAACTTATTATTATCATCCATTACATTATACGTTGGCTGTTTACTTCCAAGTAAAATATGTGTACATAAACCGATAACATAGCGAGTTCAACACATCATATAGTCAAGTCTAAAACGTCTGCTGAAGTAGGTCACTGCTTCGTAAATTAAAACAATACATTTTAGTTAAGTAAGGTCTGTATTGTCTGACTTTCATAAAATAAACATTTTCTCCAGAGGTTTCTGGTTATTTCACAATTTTAAAGATTACCAAAGACTTAGGACGCCAAAATAAGAAAATTGAAATTTAAGACGGAATATACCATGATAAATGAGAAAACGAACAGTTATGATAACAATTCCATATGTTATTTGACGTTTCAGTTTTTTTATTTTTTATGGATTTGTAGAATGTATGGTAGGTATCTTTGAGGGTCACTGTATAGGGTATCGCCATTATATTAATAAGTTTAATGGAGAAAAACAATATCACTAACAGCTTAATAAGTACCAGTTAACTATTCACTAACGAGGTAAAGACATAACATAGCAGGTTAATAATCTTATGTAGAGGACCTCCCGTGATGAACCTAGTTACAGATATATAATGATGTTTTCACACCTTTTGTTAATATTCGTTTTATACATCAAGCTTCGTTTGAGATGTTTTCGTCTTAAAGGTTTTGGTACATTTAGATTTTTTACATTGTTATGGTATAATGTGGGAATGGTTAAAATCCTACAACAATACTGAACAATAGGTTGCTATTATAATGCTCGGTGCTTTAAACTCTGGATCACATGACCTCTTATCATCATGGTAGGCGTTCCAGACATCTAGATCCTGGTTAGCTGGCTTACCCAATGTTAACGTTTTCTCGGTTATTCTCAACATTTCTAGAATATCATACAAATCAACTTGAAAATCGGTGTATAAAAACAACTTTTTAATGTTACAAAGAAGGGCATGTTTATGGTCGATATACAAATATGCTGCGAATTGTAAAGTTTTGGTTGCAATTCCCAATTCATATATATTTTTTTAAATTATGCGGAATTTTCTTCCATAATTTTGAATGAAACAATATCATAATTCAGGATACTGAAGTGATTTATGTCTATATCAGCATAATTGTATCATATACTCGACGTAATTAAGATTAAAATATTTTCAAATCTTGATACAGCTTACGATAAATCATATGATAAATTTGTTACTGAAATTAGAAAAGAAACAATAAATGCATGTATCTTTTTTTATAAATCGAGCATTACTCTACAGCAGTTGAAATATATTTGCTTGTCATTTTCAAATATGAAACACTTGTTACACATACAACACAGTAACATCCCGCAGTCGATACTTCGTTTTATAGACAATAGTAGGTGTGTGCTCGTAAAATCGTCAACTTCGCAGCATTTTAATGGTTTTTCGTTGTAAACATTCACATTAAGATTTTCGATGATTGCACTATCTCGTTATACAAATGTTATAAATATAGAGTTATGATTTTACTTAAAATTCCAACATAGGACATCATGGCCGATGTCTCAACCAACAGAGACATATAAAACAATGCAATGCATATCTGTTAAAACCAGTCTTGTCACAGACAGACACGTACCGCATGTGACCTGAAAAATATGAGAGTATCCTCTTGTAGTCAGACCAGAACAACTTGATTATGAAGCATTTACATTAAGACAAAGGCTTGGCAGAGCATTCTTTAGTTACGCTTCATATTGGGACTTGTACCTCAAGTATTACGCCTAAGAAAGGAGGTCACATTTGCAGTTGGATGACATACGTGATGACTTTAATTTTTTATCGTCACCTGTCTTTTTCTATCGTACAATATACCCTCTTCTCCTGTTTATAGTGTATTTGTTTTAAAGTGGATTCGCTAAAATTTATTTAAAAACAAATGATAATCATAACTTATAACCGGATTACATTTAAATACACAAATTGTGAACATATTAATAACTAGCCACTTTATACTTGATGTAATGTCATAATGCAACACATGCTTCTTAGTTACTTGATCCACTTACTAAATTTACTAGAACAGCAATAGGCTAGAAAGGTTATACAAAACCCTTAGTTAAGTTCCATCTATTTTTACCTTTTATCATTCTACAGAAACTAAGTCAGTATAACCGACACTGTTGACCAAATTGGAATTACTCAGTGCTTAATATAAAATTGATTACTTGCAATGAAAAATCTTAAACAATAAACCGCTAAAACTGTACTCGTTTAGTCATGAAATGTTTCTCATAAGCACACATAAGAATGTGTAATTATATGAATATCGTAAAACTACTCAATTGATATTTGCAGTAACAAGACATCTATGGATATACCAATTACTGGTTACATAAAAAATACGTAAAGGTTTTAACCTTTTGTTCTATATTTTTTCAGATTGTAGACATTTGTTAATTTCTTTTTTTTTCTCATCGACCATTTTGATGTCTGTTTAGACGCCATTTCCCTCATAACACCTCTATTGTACATTAGCAGGGACCATATCTACAAATTTCATGTTCTTCATTTAAGCGATAATGTGTGATAAATGGTTTATTGATTCTACAGAGCTTTTGTCATACTCTAGACACTGTGTTTTCTTTAGAGATAGTCAAAATTGCCTTATATGCAAATACATTGATAATATTCTGACAAGAATGTAATTGAAATAAATGAAATTGTGCTGTTTCTGGTATTAAAAAAAGACATTCTCGATATTTTTTGTCGGTAAATGATTACAATCACAATCTTTAAAAGAATGTTGTTTTAGTGTACGAGTAAATATTGTATTTTCTCCTACAGTTGGTTCTATTGATAGATAAAGTATAAATACAACGTTGTATATTCTGTGTATCCTTCACCTTTTAAGCTTCGTAATAACAAAATCTACATTTCTCTCAATCCGAAACCAATCACAAAGTTTATGTTCCAGTCGCAATGCCAAAAGCAAGGTAAGCACTTTAGAAATTGAAAAAATTAAGTTAAAAACATGAACCACCACGATGTTCATGGAAATACAGTATATCTGTTTGATATAAATGTCAATTCTATTATCAAACCGTACTAAACAAAAGCCAATTATTACCTGATAATAAGTTACATTGACCATCTACAATCCGAAGTGACTAATTTAGCATTGTTTTTACAATAACTTACTTACAGTCTAGTGTTTTTGAAGCAATGCAATGATTTGTCAAATAAAATTGTCATTCTGGTGATCACGTACCACAAATATTACGTGTAAAATACAAACAATAATGTACTTTTGATTAAATATTGTCGTTCAACTGTTATAAGGACATACGACTGCTGGGTTTGTTAGGTCTGATGTTTCAATCCTGTATTTATGCCGGTGTATATTTATTGATAGCATCGGTTACAGTTCAAGTTTAGTCGGTCATGTATTAATTAAGTCTAGTGATGTTATAAAATCTTTTTTAAAAAATCGATAATTTAAATAAACATGTATGTTTAAATTTTGGGTCCAAACAAGTTAATCTTTCGCCAACCAAGAACGCCTAATTTCTTGCTGGAAGTTCACCTGTTTAACTTCATTGCAGAAGTTTAAATACTAAATCTTAAAAACAAAACAAATGCCAATCTTTGTCCAAGTCACTATCTCAATCAAGTGAGACCATGTTCGGAAGGGTTAGCACCTCAAATCAAATTAATTGCCTCTTTCCGTTCCTGATACACTAAATATACTTATATTTAGCACATTCATTGCTAACTACGTTTATCACATGTTAATGTTCTGAGCATCAACTGCCATACATATATAATTTTAGAAAACCAATGAGAGGGAAAAATTTGTCTTTTATAAAATAGAACACGAGCATTTTTTGTCTAGAACTTTTAATTATTCGTAACATAAATTGAATAAGAATTTGGCAACCTGATATAATCTCAAGTAACCAACTTAACTCATCATAAACACAAACATTTACGTTTATTTTAATTTTAAAACAATTTCAAAATTTGAAATGTTGACGTTGAGAGGTTAATTTGACTATCAACCGTGTTGTAAAAGATGAACATTTCCACACTTGAGTTGCTTAGCACGTTCACATATTTTGTATGTTACAGAATTACAGAAGTGGATTCTTCTAAAAATATTAAGCGATCAGATGTATATTTTAAGGTAAGGTAACTGCCTCTAATCTAAAACAGATTATTATTTGTTGTTTGGATATTTTTGTTTTCTTTATGGTTATTTATATATCTTAATATCGATTATAAGATGTAACACTCTGGGTCAATGACCAGCTGATGAGAGGTAAAGTGACAATCACAGTCTATTTATCTAATTTTGTGTCTTTAGTTAAACATGATGTCTGCAATTATGTACTTTAAGCAAATCTAGAGAAAACTCATGCAAAAAGCTCATATCAAGACATTGTTATAGGTATCTGGCCTCACTTCCCTCGAAACGTTCACGTGTCTAACCTTACTTGTCAGTTCAAAGTTTTTACTTTGCTTCTGGATTGTGATTCGTTCATGGATTAGTATGTTTGTTTTTGATTGATAACTCTTAAAAACACTATATTGACTTAATACTGGGTATCTACGTTTCACGTGTTTTTTAAATTGAATATGTCTTTTTTAAATACAGAATGATGTACATTGTTCATTGGCTATTAAAGCCAATGCAACCAAAAACGAAACAGCAAAAGGTGAAAAGAAGACAAAAATACATTTGGATCATTTATCATTTTTGTTTGTAAATCTACGTCATAGGAAACAAACACCGCCGTACAAAGTATATAAATGTTTATTTAACATACATGTATATAAAAATAAACATGAACTAATTGTTATGTTCTCACACACTCCACTCGTTCACTCACGTATACATCTCACATACCACAACAAGGGCAAGCTTAGAACGTCACAGACCATACGTCATGATAGACCATACGTCATTATGACGTACGGCTGTCTGTCTGAATATGTCGCCAACATTTGTTCCATGACTGCTATTCACTTTTGATTGATTGTTGGATATGTTGACAAAATCATGTCAAGTTTGGAGACTGTAGTACTATAAGAGGCCCTCAGCCGCGGCATCATCTCTAAAATATACATTTGATTCCTTTTTTCATAGCTATTGCTGTATGTTACACAGAGGTGAGTCTGTACAATAATAATAAAAAACACAATAAAAACATACTTCATCACAAACCGAAGTGCATCTTTTTTTATTTTTTTTAACATAATTGCTATGAGTTAAATCAGATTAATTTTAATTTCAGTACTTTGTTGAAGGAATACATTAAACAATATTTGGTTAAACAATTTTGGTCAAAACACTATTGTTGAGGAGTTGTATTTCGACACGGCCGTTTAGTGCTGTAAAGTTAAAACTGGTATAAGATGTAATCACTAAAAAGTGTAGTGCATGTTGGAATTTCAAATATGTATTTGAACTGACATCGATAATTCATTTATTGAAATAAATGATACGTTTTTTTAAAGAATATATCTTTCGTACATTGTGATTATCTTTTCTCACAAGCAAATATTGTTTGCATACAGAAAACTACATTCAACATAAAAACCGTGGTTTTATGCATGTGTATATACTTTATGCTATTTTTAAAACAAATGTTATCTATGTTTTGTGATCCGTATGCAACTTTTTGTGGTGTTAGTATCAAATGGTTTTCTTAGGCCAATTAGCAAATGCCCGAAGTGAAATAAAAACTAATAATCAGAGCCATGTTTGGAGGAAAAGTGTTAACCACTTGATCGTTGTGTCGATTGTAAATTATAGAAAAACAGCCAACACAACCAAACACACAACAAAACACAACACAGTAAATTGTAAAACAGTAAACGAATAATGGCAAACAATGGAATAGTTGATTATAAAATTCAGACTTTTGACCGACAATGGTGTCTTTATAATTCTATTGAAGGTCCTATAAACCTCGCATTTTTTGTAAAACCGGCGGTTCATTAATTACAAAATTTCAAATTTCGTCTGATCAATTATTGTATTCTTAACTTAATGTCTATAGTTACTAGTCACGTATCCAAATATTTTTTTTTAAATTACCTTTTTTACTTTGTGACTTCGGGATTGTAGGATACTTTTGTTTTGTTTTACCTTTTTCACTTTGTGACTTTGGGATTGTCGGATACTTTTGTTTTGTTTTATCTGTTACAATAATGCAAACCTAGTCGAATATATATTGATGAAATATTTTCCTGGAAACCTAATACAACAAATTGTCTTTTTCAATATCTTAATTAATAAGGTGATATTAAACATTACTATTCTGAAAGACATGAACAAGATAGAATGAAACATAATTATGAGGAATTGTCTAATGCTAAATTAACAGTGGTAGCATGTGTAATTTATACCACAAATAATGCCGACATAACTATAGGGATAAACCATGCGACAAGCTGTATTGTCAATTATCACACGTGACAAAACCATTATCTGCCAGTCTAAATTAAACACCAACTTTAACGGTTGTAAAGTTATAATTATTCCACACTACGCCTTCAACTCAAACAGTAGATGGATGAGCTTGGTGACAAAATACAAAAACCTAAATAAAACCATATGTTTTTCATCGCAAACCTTAACTATTGTTTTACAGTTACCATTATTAAGTTTGACTTAATACTCAATATTATAGAACAATAACAAATTAACTCAATGTCAATTTGTGTGACACAATGAGAAAGCGAAGACAAAATGCCTGTATCCTTTGTGTAGGAACTTTTAACATAACAAATGAACTCTGTGATTTACTGGACATTGTAATAATACCAGATGTCAGGGAGTCAAAAGCCACTTTATCTTTATTACAACCACGGAACTAATATAACACGCATGGATTGATTAATTTATAACAAAAAACATCCAATATAAAAACATTACTTTGCATGCTTTGAAGGTTCAATACAATGCACGGATTTCAAAACAAAAGACCACATATAAAGGCTCAGTCTATACATCAATTTACATGTGTAATAGTTTCAGGAGATTCAAATAATTCTTGTTATTTTCCACAATTTAACCATCTTTATTCTCAGTGCTTCAAACAGTTATTGTGCATTTTTAAGAGTAAAGAGAATTAATTTATAAGCTTGTGTCAGCGATTCCCCCCAGGTATCCTAATGTTAATCACCATGAGTTGTGTGCCTCTAAAAGCGTTATTGCATGTTACACACAAATGTATTAATTAATTTACACCTAATTATACTAAAGCTTGTACATTCTTGGAATCAAATAATCTTAAGACTGTAAGCCCTTTGTGATTGCATGTACGCTCTTCAAAGTCAATACAACTCTATATATAGAATGTAAGTGTCTTTTTGATGTTAGAATAACGAGGCATAATAAGAATGTTCAATAAAACACAAGTCGTGGCTTTTTTAACCCATCAGACCTATTTATGAACTATTTACGGAGATTAATTACGAAAGTGAAAGTAGCCACGTTAGGACATATTTTGTAAACAAATTGGATTATACCTATATATAAATGTACATCAAACTAAATCAAAGTACGTTTTATATTGATTTGTCAACTTAAGGACGTTAAAAAGGAGGTTGTTGACTGTTAAAATGATGCTAAAATACTCCAAATATACAAATCCAATGCCATTACAACGGTTTGAATCAATCACAAATGTACTAGTCTATGTCCACATATTTAATAAAGATAGGTAATAACCTTAGAAACTAGCAACATGCAGTTCAAGAAAGCGTGGCTAGGTGCACCAAAAGAATGAACACTAATTGTTTAGCTGGCTCAAAGCTCTTGTTTTACTTAAAAGAGTTTTTGAAATCTATAGCCTATCAACTTATTTGATTACAAAGGCGGTTTTCTCGAACTACATGTTCTGTTTAATTGCAAATTCTTATTTTTGCTCTGTTCTGATATATAAATCTGAAAAGGAAAGCAGTAATTAAGAGAGTATGCCAGTGAGACAATTATATAGGATTTCAATCACCAATCTTAAACTCATTTTAAGTACAGTATGAGCATTTTATTTGCAACTTCATGTCTAAAGATGGATTAAACTTTAAACATTAAACAAATAAAACACAAACTCCAATTTTATTTTTTTTTAAATCAGTCCAGTAAGATACAATTATTTTCTACACTTTCTATAATATAAGAAGATAAGATCGATATCCTCTTTCAATCAAATACATATTCTTATTTCATTTTATTATCTTTTTCTTGTTGTTAATGTATTTACTAGAAAATTACCCATTTACTGTCCCTAGCTATGAATGGAATACATCAGATGTTAACTTTAACCACAATATCACCATCACTAGGTCGTTGTATTGCTCAGAGAATTTAGCTTAACAATCAATAGGTTTACTTTTGCTCTCAACAGTGATTGTCTCCGTAAGAAGATGTAATTTCCATAACCATGTGTGAGTTTTTCTGTAAGTTCTATATTTTCTATGTGTTTATCGGACATCTTTTCTAACAACATTGATCATTGCTCTTAAATAGAGAACAACTGGTACCAAGAAATATATTACTGATTGAATTATCAGCCGCCAGCAGAATGTAATTGAAACAGTTTACAGGGAAATGAAGAATAATAAGCTACTAAACAATTGGCAATCATATGCTTGCGTGTATTGAGGAAGAGAGGGAGGGGGAGGTCATTGATGTATGATTATTTGCTGGCTCAGGCACGGAAATTTCGATTTCTTATAACTACCTAACAGCGCTTGAACTTCTCTCTCTCTCTCTCTCTCTCTCTCTCTCTCTCTCTCTCTGTATGTGAGCGTGCGTGCGCGTTTGTGTGTGGAGAGGTGGAAATTTGTAATTTTCTATGAAGATATTGGGCATGCTACTTTTTGAGTCGTTTCTAGCCATGCAATATCATCAAAACATAAGGTAAATGCGAAAAAGGTGGTGCCCTCCATCCCTCTCTTGTGTGTAAGTGTAGTGGTAGTATTCAGGAAAACTGTAATTATACAGTACTCTATGAGACACTGAAGTGAAACCTCAATAGCTCATAACCCCGATTATATAGCGACTATACGTATAATATAAGTAGATAATTATATCAGACTTGTTTCATTACTTATCGCTGTTTTATTTCCCAGGGGAAATTATGCGTCATAAACTAATAAATATAACAATATTATAAGAATGGAAAACCAATCATCTAGGTATCTGTTTTAAATAGATGTGATTATAAAATAATTTAGCGTTCATATATAGCTCAATGAATGTTTGTCTCAATTTTTTTTAATATATATACAATTACATATGTAATTTATATAAATATTTGTAATAATATTTGTCTTTATATCTAAATATTCTTATAACATAACCTACTTATTCGAGTTATTGTAAGTCTATAACTTTTGCACCAATGTGCTACAAGATCTTAGTATACTGCTCTTTTGCTAATCACGCAGTATTTTTACATGAAATAAATAACTATTTCTTAAATTCCAAAATTTACAATATATCTTGTTTGGTATTATTATGGTTATTAATGTTTAAAAAAATATGTAATATGTAGATATGTCGGACACTTAATTTGCGGGTGTAGTTTTTACTTTGCTTTTGGGGTTTGGCTTTAACGTGATCCTGTGATGTTTGTGTTTGATTATGTATATAAGTACAACTTCTGTCAAAACTACACATGTCTATGCCATTGGTGCAAGCTTTCTTTTTGTGCATTTCTGTAATGTTTTCTTTAATGCAGTTCTTAATGCATATTTTAAAAGAGAAATGCGCCTTCGTCTCATTACCAATACATCATGGCATTCATAACATCTCTAGCTGACAAACATTAATATGTAATAGAAACATTATGGATATCTAAAACTGATTTCTTTAATGCAACCACTAAAATATGAACTAATCAGAAAATTATAACAAAATCGTGTGCGATTAAGAACATTATCCATAATGTCATCAAGAATGTGAACTTGTTTAGAAATATAAAAAACAACATACCAATCCATATCCAAATCACTATGCCAAAGCAAATAAAAACGTTGCAACTGACAAACCAAGATAAACAAGCAAACTTCCACCAAGAAAGTGAGACCGGATGCTCCAGAAGTGTAAGCACCTCCTGATTAGGTAGCTACACACGTCATGTGTGCAATTAAACTTGTAAATGAAAGGAACAAGAAACCATTGGACTTCAAATATATCCAACAGAGATATTATACTCATCAACAGTATTGGGATGACGGCCATAAAGCTTTTTAAAGGGCTTTGATAAGCCTAGCCTTGCATCACCCTAAATTCATAGCTTAAATTTTAGAAGTGTAAGCATCCGTTATATAGCTTGCTACACCCGCCACGTGTGCAATATATAGTAAGAAACCGCTACGTTATTATTTAATAAAATACATTACATACATCATATTGTTTTAACGTTAAAGTAATACACAAATACTTGTTGCGTGGAAGTTGCTCTGGTAAATGTTTGTATAACTGTGATAATTATGATTACATGTGTCTGTTGTTTGTATTAATATTGCAAAGCATAGTAAGAGTAATGTTTACTTAAAATAGGTAATACAAAAATGTTATTATAGTTAAGTGTTGTGATGACTGAAATAACACAAGGAGATAGTAAACCCTTGTTTTGTTGGTTGCATCATTTGTTTAGAAATTCTTTAGTGTATTAAAGGCGCGAGATATAAAGGGAAACAAAGTCATCGTAGACGGTCAGTTCTAGAAGCGGGGATGGGGGTTGGGTTACTGACGAAACGCAATGGAATAGTAAAGCCTTGTTATATTGGTTGCATCATGTGTTTAGTAATCCGTTAGTGTATTAAAGGTGTTTGATATAAAGGGGGAAAGGCAGTCATCGGAAACGGTAAGTTCCAGGAGCTGGAATGGTGATGGGATGATTGGAATAGTAAAGTTAATCATTTGTTTTTTAAAGTTGTTAGTGTTTTAAAGTTGGGAAAAACATTCAGCGGAAACGGTCACTAATGGGATAGTGATGGAAACTATATCCAGTAGAAAATTCAACCCTTTGACCATAGAAAAGCAAAGTCACTAATTTTCTCAGCCCAAGTGTGATTTGACTCAAGGTTGTGAGAGCCAATTTAACATGTATGCCGCCACTTTCAAACGTTCGGCTAGAGAAGCCTTTCAATTGTATTAAAATTGGCTAGTAAGACATTACATATTTTACTTTTCTATTGCTGTGGTTTGTTCATTGTCTCATATTATTCAATTCTTTAATAAAACTGTCTTATTTTATATAACTAACCTACCTGCTAATTGACCAACAAAATTAGATACAAATATTTTTCCATGTAAATAAATTAAGCAACATTTGCAGGTACCATTAAAGAGATTAGAACAATATTCTTACAAATTTAATTTTCAAACAGAACAGTAAAACTTGATTATAAATGCAGTTCAACATTTTTGCCACATTACTTATAATTATAACAACAATATTTTGAAATATACAAATCCAAATTTTCTATAATTTTTATAAACCTTCCCTAATTTATCACCAAACCTCTATATAATGCCAAACTCAATGGAGTTTTACTGTAATGCTCAATTCGAAACATTGTCATTATATAATGTACCCTAATGCAGATCATCAGCTGAATTCATTTTACTATAAAATTACCAATGTTGTCAAATATATAAAACAAAACAATACCCCATAAAAAAGAAAGATACATCGCAATAGTATTATTCACCATTGTGTGTCGACATAATGTCTCATATTATGATAAATGTTCCCTATTAACAAAATGCATTTCAGGAAAACAATTGTAAGATAAAAAACATGTGGATTACGACGAACATCATTTATAATGTATAATCCGTCGTCCGATAAATCTTTCTTCTACCTTGTAATAATGCCGGTTGATATGTTTTATATTCTTAGTTCTAGGAGTATAAACATGTATGGTACATATAGGCAAACAACATTGACCTGTCTGCTTGACCTCTAGTTTAAATGTTTATTATGGACCAAAGCATACATGTATAGTGACCAAGGTGATTATTGTACGAAGTCTTCGTCGTTGTAAACATGCCCTGTTTATGTCAGATCTGCGAATCTTGTATTGGGTAGGTCTTCCTATACGAATTTTCCTAAAGAAAGGTCAAACGGACAGGTCAATGTTGTTTGCTTAAACATTGATGTGTGAAATGAGTATATTTGTGTCATGTGACTTGACTTGAATCCTAAAAGACATCCTTCAATTAATTATACGTGAAATCATGTCCTCTGATGGAAATCAAACAAATTAATAGAAGCAATTATTTGAATTAAAGAGATCCATTCTCCCTTTTGTATACATTTGAAGACATTTAATTGGTGATTTTCAAGGAGTGTTTTGTATGTGTTTTGTTTTTTTCAGGAAATACGTTGCAATCATGGTGGAGTTTAAATTATCCTTAGATTATCAACTGTTGAACTATTCGTGTTCGATTCCTTACCAGACATACGAAAATATCCTTAATATAGGTTATGTGTGTGTGTGTGTGTGTGTGTGTGTGTGTGTGTGTGTGTGTGTGTGTGTGTGTTAATAACAAGAATGTTAAAAACCCAGAGAGTAATTCCTAAATATGTCATGTGTTACGAACATACCAGGTCGCCTTTTTCCGTAGAGAAGAGCATCTGTCTCATATTCATTTGGTGTAACTAGTAATTATGTTCATTAACTGTGTTCTTTAAAGATACATCAGTAATTAAAGGAGATAGCTAGTGTTTTCTGTGTCACTTGAGCGATCAATATCCACTGAAAATTGGTCATTTATTTTTATATGACAAACTACTTCTGATGTATGTGTCTAGAAACAAAATGAATGTCCCTTTACAGCCAGATGGTCAGTGATTCTATTATGTATTCTCTTCTCTCCTCATTCATCATAACACTTACACCTACTCCGTCTAAGAATACCAGACAAGACAATGACTCTGCTATAAAGGTTACTTATATTGAGCATATCTGTTTGCCGTGATAGTTCTCTTGTTATTCTTGTACTCTAAATATTAGCTTAAAGAAATGTAAAAGTTAACCTATTGGAATAAAATAAAGATCCTTTAATTGAATACAAACATGATTCAACTCTATGTTTAAAGTTTATTCCATCTTTTCTGTGACAGAAGAGAAAACAACAACACTCTAACAATGCATATGATGTGTATATAGACATTAATTCAGATATATAGGTTACTTATATTGGGCATGATTGTTTGCAATGATGTCTGTTCAGTTGTTGTCGCACTCTAAATAACGGCTAAAACATTGCGAACGTTGACATATTGGAACAAAATGTCAAGTTCAGTATACGGATAAGAACAAAATCAAAGTTCAGTACACGAACAATACCTGGTAAGATATTCGCAAGAATCGACGCGATGTCTATAATTAACTGCAGCTTTTGTAGCAGTGAAGAAACAGCACTTAGATAATGCGTTATCCACTATTTGATAATAACAGACATTGTATCTGATTAATTTAATTGAGAATCTTCATTTTCAAAGCGTAACTTAGTACAATGATGTGCTAATCGAGATAAGATCTCAATAAAAACGTATAATTGTTTGTGTGAGAAATCACAATAACATAAGAAGTACACGAGGCGTACATACTATATACAGTAAATACGGTCCGTTGAATATTTACATTGGCATCATCTATTTTATCAACAACCAGTATTGTTCTTTAAACCCTTATATTGCTATGCCAACAGTTATCTTTTTATTGTTTTTAAAGCCTTATATTGCTATGCCAACGGATTTGTTTTTATAACAAATATAACCTTAAAAAGTAGGATATCATGCACATACAAATGCAAAAACGACTGCATACTAATATGTTGTAGTTTTATCTGCTCTGTTTTTGTGGTAAAATACGCTGTTTTTTATTACATGGAATGGCAATATTCAAGATTCAACTATCAATCATCTTAAATGACATGACCATTTCAAGCAACAATCAATCAACGAAATAAGGCGGTCATTTGAGACATTTTGATATCCTCAATTATTGAATCAAATGGTCATGCAATATAGTTTTTATTCACTAAATTTGTCATGCAATATCGTCAGTTTTGCATAAAAAGATCGTGTGATATTGCCAATTGAATTGATAATACGATGTAATTGAAAGTTGACTTTAATGATGCGATGTGATGTTATTGAATGTCACATTATATGACCTTCAGATAACATTGAAAGTTGACTTTTATGACCATGTGATAGCATTTAAATTTGATTATTGTGCAAATGTGATGTCAATGAATCTTGACTCTTATGAACATGTGATAGCATTGAAAGTTGACCTATATGAAATTTATCTGTAATGATCATAACTGTGATATTATTGAATGTCAACTCTTCCCTAAACCCAGTGATATCACTCAATGTAGGACCCTTTGACACTATGATGTAATATAATTGAAAGTGGACTCTAGAGACCATGTGATATTTAATGTTGGCTCCTATGATCATGTGCTATCACTGAAAGTTGACTTATATGGCATGTGTTGTTGACTCCTTCGGCCTTTTGTGGCGATATTTTTGAAAGTTGTCTCTTGTGGCCATGTGATAACATAAACACTTGACTCCTACCACTGTGTGATAAGTCATATTTAAGGTTGGCTATTGAGACCATATAATATTTATTGTTGACTTCTATGACCCTGTGCTGTGATATATTTGACAGTCTATTGTGACGTTGTGATAAAATTGACAGTTTACGTTTATCACCATGTGATACGTTTGAAAAGTAGCTTTTGGAAAGTTACCTCTTATGACCTTGTAATCTTACTTATTGATTTACCAACATTGGTGCACGTAAGGTACAACAAGCACTTTAGTAAACAAACTTCATGTTACAATGGCATTTATTTACATGTCATTGTCTCTCTGTAATTAGGACAACATCAAAACTCTACAAATGTGATCATTACATCACCTGGTATTTATTATGTAATATGACTTATTTACACGTGTAGATATATAGAGAGGTTATCAACATTCACTATCACTAATACAAATACTATAGCCTGTTTATCACACGACTCTGAAATAGGCCCTGCCAAAAATAAATACATGAATGAATGACTTAACTAATCTTACCTTTAGGGACATACAGGTTCAGACTTAGACATTCTTCCAGCTGCCGTGATATGTTCGGGGCGATCCTTTTCAACTGCTCCACGTGTTCCTTAGGATGAGATTTTCTCAACTTACGTTCGTGAACAATGGGTTGTGGACAAACTGGTCTGTGTTCCATAACTAATCTTGTTGCCCCATGCCACCTTTCTAGAGAACTTGAAGGTGGCATAAAACGCAATTTTGTGCCACGAGAGGTGGCGAATTGAAGCCCACGAAATGCATCAATTTGTTGAAGCCCGGACTTTTCAGGAAATCCGACCACTATACCTTTGGCCCTCCCGTACTTGGTTTCAATAATTCTGTTGCTTGGATGCATATAATACACACGACAAAAACTTAATCCAAAAAATAATGAAAATAGTAGGGTATAAATAATCCTAGAATACATGCTGAACTTTGTTGGAAAAGATTATAACAACTTCCAGATTTTCCAAGAATCACATTCCGGCCTTGAGTAAAATTTTATATCAATTTTCCAAACTCTTTTAATTCATCGAGTTTTGGATGCAATCACAAATCGATATACACTACATAAGAAAAAATTGAATATCACAGAGCACACATTGTATAGATATACAGAGATGTAACAAATTAATACGATATCTACTTTTTAAATCACTTCCGTATGTTTAAAACAAGCCTTATAGCACTAACAATACCACTTGATTTTCTGACTCAATACTTTATGTTTTCATCAATAGACTTATCAATGCGGTGTCAAAATCACCTCTATCATTTTACTCCGCGCATGTCAATTTCTATTAGATTTCATAAATTGTCAAATAAAAACCCATACTACACTAGAAAGAAATCTGATATGAAAAGAAATCAATTTCTCCAAAAAGTACCCCAATCACAAATTTCTCCTCTAGAGATTAGATATTTTATTGATTAGTATTGTTTGTCTCGGTGGAGATCTGTGAAACATGAATAAACACTCATATATTCTCCAATATAAACATTGCTTGTTAGATCCAAGTAGATTCCAACAGTTCGAATGGTACTGCATAACTGTAACAAGATCATCAAAACGTTTGACTCTTCTGATCAAAAACTTAATCAGAAGAAACATCTTAAATACGCTGTCTTTCCATGCGGAACATTTTACCAGTTTATGTGATCAGTTGACCGGGATACAGTGAATCAACGAGAACATTTATGATGTATTCTTAAGTAAAAAGTGTATATAATTTCTTCTTTTTCCTCTCTAATACTCGAATTTATCACACACAGTGTAGAGAGATAGAACAACGCGTTAGTTAGACTTGTGATTTTTGGATTTTATAATACAAATATTGTATGGGATTGTTTGATTTATTCTTTACGAGTCTTGTGAGTATAATGTTTATAAATCATTTCGCTTCTGTTTTAATGATTCCTGAAACTGAAAAAAGAACAGGGAATTTCAATCAGGTTTTGTTGTTTAAAAATAAAGGAATATAGAGAGATAATTTCATGTTTTTGTTAGTTCAAGGTTAGATTTATTATTTTTAAATATATATTTTGTCTTTTAAAATAAAACATTGACATTTTCTAATTATTTTTGTAATGATTTTGGTCTTACATTTGCATCATTTTATCAAATCAGGACTGTAGCATTGTGATTACAGCGCGTGTTTCTTATTTAGTTGAGGATGTAAAACTATTTTAAAGTAGACTGGCACATGGTATCTACAATTGAAATTTTTTATATAGAAAATAATCAGTTGTACTTAATTAATGCGTCACAAAACTATTGTACCTTTTAAATGTCAAAATAGTAACTAGTTTGTATCATAAATAATATGTATTATTATTATCATTATTATTATTATTATTTATAATAATATGTCTGAACAGTAGTGGAGAGAGGGATACTGATACAAGTATATAAAAGTTAGTTTTTTGAATGTGGTGTAATGTCACAGTCAAGAAAATTTCACTTATATCGAGACTCAGCTATAGTTGAAGTGACAGAAATTATGAACTATACCGCTCAGAGCAATATATAGGTATGAGTGCCACGCCTGTCGATTTTTAAGGTTTCTATTTAAGAGCCCTGTAACTCGTTTCTCAATGTCAATTGTTTATGTATCTGATGCCTATAGTCAAATACATGTTTTAAACTACAAATTACGTCATTTCATTTCATTTTGTGCCATTTCGTTTTTATAAGCGTGATATTGCAACATTGTGCTGCTGTTTGAAAATCAACGTATTTTACAACTCTGGGTATAAAAATATACAATTCTATACACAATAATTTTTTATTTTTATATTTAATGAATTTAAACATGATGCAATCAACGTTATGTAATTCGTCAGTGATTATCAATCAAATCACAACGCTATACATAAATTGAATTAAGGAATGTCTCCCTTTGCTGATCAAAATCACGTTCCCAACAGGCATTTTAATTTTATTAAAATCTCAAAATTGCTTCCGGTTGTGATGTTTTATACAAAACGAAGTGAAGATAAAAAACGTGCAAGTACGTGCATTTTACGACAATATCCAATCTAGTAAATCAAATCAACGAAGTAACGCCTAAAACATGTCAAAAACAATATACGGCTAATCGTTCAATCATGATGCATTCAAAAAAAAACATAAGGTGTTACTGAAGCAACAATAACAAAGCATGTATGTTCTGAAAGATGTCTTTCTGTTTGAGGGAGACCGTGTTCGAACCCGCTCGGGGTATGACCAAAACCTGGAAATAGGTAGCGATTGTTCTTACGTCAAGCATTGTGTATATAAAAATGAAAGTCATGGGACCTCGGAAGAAACATTAAAACCGATACCCCATGTCACGGCAGGACATTGTCCAGAGCGTTCTGCAAAGATCAAAATTTCTGCCACTTCACATATAGCTAGTGACGCTTCGATATCAGTGAAATATTTTTGACTTCGGCGTAAAACCTCCAATTTATCTTCCACTTTGATTGGGGTACCGGTGACCGAGTTGTTTAGCCATTATTAATGAGTTTTCTTTGTCTTTGATCTCTCCTGGTTGGCTCGTTATCAGTATAATGGACCAGTTTGCCATTCTTAAATATTTAAACTACTAAGAAGATGATTTAAAAATCAATAATAAATGTGAAAAAGACTGTATGTTTATATATTACTATTACTTGTATCAGACTTTTATATTTAAAAACAAATTGCCGAATGTTAAACCCCGCCAAATTAAAACTTAAAACGATAATTCATGATGAAGGACTTGACTTTAATTCTGTAATACATTCTATCTCTATCTATCTGTCGTTACAACTCTCCCTCCTTACAGAGTACTCCGAGTTTGGTGCACTGCTAGTTAAAAGGTAAAAGAGTAAATGAATATAGTGCCAAAAATTTTTTAAGTTGGAAAAAGATGGTGGGTTAAAAATTAGTTCAAGTAAGATTGAAGTAATAGTATCTACAAATAAAAGATAAAAGACATTTTTGATGTTTAGGGCTTGAGGTGATGTAATTTGTTCACTGCCAGCCTGAACTGATCTAATTATAAGTCTGACAGTGAGGCAACATTGTCTGGAAGCCTATTCCACTGTATGATGATAAGTGGAAAAAAGGAATATTTGTATACATTTTTTGTTGTTTGTATTTGCCTAAATTAAAGGAGAGATTTAAGGTGCTTAGCTCTGGGTTGTGGTCCATCAAACAATTTTAGATTTTTGTTTATTTCATTGTCTGAAACAACCAGTCATGTAAATATAAACTGAAGCTATTTACAATATACATTATCAATATATTCCTATAACTAAACATCATAACTATTATGACTTGTCCGTCTTTATGATAAATCATATTTACAGAAATCGCTAGCAATCAATAGAACATTTATATATACAATATACCAGTTATATAAATCATTTATTTTACAAAACATTTCTCATTTGTCATTATCGAAAAGCAACAAGCAGCTTAATTTCTCATTGATTGTTTTTATACATCATTTAACTCCATCAGTAGTGTTTTCCCTGTGATAAAGCGTGGCTCTCAGAAAACCGCGGGAAAAGTATTGACTTTGTCCCAGCCTTCTAATCTAATTTCATTGACGGATACTGTACGGAATTGATACAATGATTCCGGTAGTTGCAGACTATTGACACAAGTGATTAAGTGTAAATATTAAACCGCGCGACTGATTTACTTTATTCCATTATTTTGTTTGTTTTTTAGGACTGAACTTAATTCAAGTGTTTCACGCATCGCTGGCTGATTTTAACTACCGAAATTGAACTGCGCTGTGGAATTGCAATTTTCAGATGTAATTGCAAAATTCCTAGCTTAACCCATAAATTGAAAATTGAGAATAAGCGCGCTTAAATTAATACCAACAAGTAGCAATCATTAAATACAATTAAATGTAATGGAAAGCCGGAATCTAATATGCTGACGAAGAGATAGAGTTTGATATCAGGACTGTGAAATGTGTACAATAATGTTAATGCATTAGACACACCGGTAATGCGAGTTACCGGTGATTACCTGAATTTAGCGTCACTGGAAATCGAAAGTGACTTAATGAATTTAATTAAAATCACAACGAGAGTTAATAAAATGAAATGCAGGAAATTAAAGTTAAGAGAGAGAAGTAATTTGAAGAAGTGTCATTTTATGTCTAATCCAGTCCGTTATCTCATTCATCTTGGCAGGGGTGAAGTAGTGTTATCATATTTTACGCTACAGTCGAGATCATTTCACTTAGATCGTGGCTGCATACCTGGAGGTATGGGACGAAGGGAAACCGGAGTGCCCGGAGAAAAACATCAGCAAGTGAACTGATTTACCAGCTAAGAAGGGTAAACATTCGGACAAGGCCCACAATTTTGACATGGACAAAAAAATAAGGCCATTTTGTGTTTTTTTTTAAATACCTTCTTTCACTCATAACTAGTCCCGTTGAGCTTCATGACATCAGTGTAGCAAATGTCATATTTGCAGGTAAGAGCTTTATATATACATTATATGATACAGGCGGAAATAGTGGTTGGCGTCCTTACACACACCGAAACGGCAAATTTGGAACCTTGGTGACAACAGGAAAACATCTGAAACGACAAATCCTTTCACACCAGGATCTGCTTTAGTGGAGTTTGATGCTCTATCATAGATGAATTAAATACAGAATGAACAATAAATATCAGAAAGATTCACTTGACGGTTTTTAGCATTAACCCGCCTAAACCACATATGGCGTAATCATGCTACAATGTCTTTTAAAAAAAACTGGGGAGAGATTCGAGTTCATTTCATTAAACCAGGTCTATGAACACAGTCTATTCATTTTCATGATCTTGTACCAGGTCTATGGACAGTAAGAGGTTCGTTTTCGGTAACTTAGGAAATTGAACACCTTTAGCATCTTTATCTTTATAAATATGCGACATACAGAACAATAACATGACAAAGTATAAGCAACATTGCTTCACAAAGAAATCACGGGTAAAAAGTACCAGCGACTTTATATCAAGAAGTGGTATTCTTTAAAAAAGAATTAATAGAATTCTAAAGGGTAATTAAAAATAAATACATAAATAAAACGAATTCAATAAGGTTTAAAGTCATAACCTACAATTCCTAGACCGGCATAAATACGTACTAACATGAACTCAGCAGTACATGTTTGTGATGTTCAAGTAAATGTAAAGATTTATATAATTATATCTTCTGTCATTTATAATTAATTTTAATATTTGACCTTTCCCCCCTCAGAGGACCATCTTTTGTACACTTGTACAGTAGGTGTAAATGCTTGAATCATTGCCAGGAATAGAAATGTAAAATTTTGATCCGCCAAGGGAAACAATGGGAAAAGCATTATCTAATACGAAAAAAATTGTGTTTCCTATCGTTGAATTAAAAAACATAATGATGTACTTGCAAAATGAAAATGCAAATAAGAAACTTTGTATGAGCCAAAACCTGAAATTTGACTTTTAATGAAAGTATGAGTAAATTTCAGTCAGAAAATTTTCGTAGAACTGGCTGATTATCTTATGAACATGAGTTCAGTTCGCTTAGTTGTTTTTGCAGGTATTCTTGTTTCAACAACATTTCCAGAAATGGCGGCCTGAATGTCCATGTTAGAACCTTGACTTGGACATTAAACACCATTGTTCCAGCCCACTCTTTTCTAATGTTTATAATGCGAGTGTTTTTATCACTGGTTAATCTCGTCTTATTTTCTTATTGAATTCATTTGCTGTTTTGTTTTCATGTTGACGTCGGCCACTGTCAAGAACATACTAATTTTAACAACAAATTGTTTTATTTCATTACAGACTGTGGCTGATAACTTAAGTTTATACACTATAACTTATCATTAGGAATTTGACTATTGGAAATCAAAATCTTGATTTGGTGATGAAGTTTCAAAAATTATATTATTTCGTAAGATGTGTTGGTGAAATCTAATTGCTGGTGCATTTACTACTCTATAGACTTTAATTTGGGAATGTGTATATCGCAAAATCAAATTTTCAGGCGAAAATGTAGAGTTGAAAGAAGTTTAGTTATGACGGCTCAGTCAAGATTATTCCACATATATCGAGGTGGGCATTTCTTGGATGGTGGTGAAAACCGGAGAAAACCAACGACCGTCGGCGAGCGAACCAACAACCTTCTTCATTCAGTAAACTACCCGGCGGTACATGATTTGAAGGCGCTGTGATCAGTGTGCTCGCTTTGAACCAGTCGTCAAGAGAGGCAACAAATGGAAAAATATAAATCAACAAATTTAAACCTAATTAACCTGTCGTCTGTTTCACATTATTTCTATTTCGTGCCATGGAGTGTTAATCATCACGTGACATAAACAACTCAGATTTACGCTAATTGTCATCTTAGTATAAACTCGCACACTCTGGAGTACTTATTAAATAATTTATCCTGAACACATGTATATGAGTAAATGGTTTTAATTTATATATCAATTTAATATCATTTTGAATAGCAATTTATCAAACATGAAAGTATAAACTTTCCCCCTGGGTGTTTGTGTTTTACTCTGCGTGTTTCGTCTTTCAGAGGATATTTCAAACGAATGTTTAGCGGAATATCATATATAATGCTAATTGACATTGATGGTATACACATGCTCTGATGGAAATTAGAAATGTCTTTTGATCTTCTGACTTAAATTGTCCGTAAATGCATTATCTTATTGACGATCGGCTAAGTAAATAATGTGTTTTTAAGTAATAAATTGTGGCCATACAGTTTTAATGTTTGTTAACATGCATGTACCATATAAACAATGACATGATGATTTCACTTATATTGACACGTCACCAGTTAAAGATGAACAGAAATAAGTTTTCACGCTTCATGTACATACACGTGTGACGCCACAGAGAGAGAGAGAGAGAGAGAGAGAGAGAGAGAGAGAATGAAATACTCTTAAAACACTTAGCATGATATTTTTCTTGCTTATACCAATCCTTTTAACAAACATATAGAAAGTCGGTCTTAATTTGGGCGGCCAAATCAACCGCTTGTGAAAAAGTGTTTTCATAAACAAATATATGCAACTACTCGTTAGCGCAGCGCCAGCATAATGGATCAAAAGGTTCGCTATTTTTATGGCATTTTCGCGAATTTTGTTTAGCACACTGGATCCATGTCCGAAAAACAATCCAGAAGCAAAGTATAAAACTATGGAACTGACAAGTCAGGTTAGACTCGTGAACTTCCAAAGTATTAATTTATCAGTATATACAAATATGCAACGCAGAACAAACTGTAAACTGGATTCAGAAACAAGCGGAAGCTTATATAAACTCGTCTCGAGAACAACTGTACACCATTATGTAAAACAACCTTTATTGTCAACTGCCAACCTCAAACCAATTCAATAAGACCCTATCTCCCGACTCACACTTTGGGTTAACAAAATACCAAAAAAAGTTGTTCTACAGTGTTTCAAAATATAATAGCCGTAATTAAATAATGCACAGTAGTTTATGTCATTAGGTTAAATGAGTGATAGTCTTCCACATTCAAACTTACAATGTATCGAACTTACGTTTACATGTGGTGGACCACTTTGATGTCTAATGCGTATATCAAAACATCAAATATACACCCTGAAACGTAAGTGTGCTGTTTAGACAAGTTTAATCTGTAGACAAGACGAATATGTATTATGTCCCAGTCTACTTTCTTTCACTTATATTGATGAAGTAAGTTCTTGGATGTTGTAGTTAAGTAGGGTACCTGCAAGACAACAGACTAACTTCTTCACATTAGAATCTACATGAGCGTGATTCGAACCTAAGCAGTGATAGGATCTGTACTCCGAAGCTCGCGCTTTAGGATATCCGGTCACCTATTATCAGAGCCAGTCGTCTGTGTATGGCAATGAATTACGCTTTCTTTTCACAAAAAATCAAATAAATATGAATACAAATTGATATTATTCACTTACTTGCTTAGTCGTAAATGAAAATCTGTATGCGCATCTGTAATTGTCATTAAGTATTTCTATAGAAAGGAAAATGTTGGCGTTATGTGGATTTTTACATAGCGAAAATGACGATGCTTACACTAAAAATGATGTCCTTGGTGACGTTTTACGTTATATGCGCAACAGGGTCCGTCATTTGCCTGGTTTTTCAACCTGTTAAATCCCCATTGCGCGAACGTTTTACTCTGCATCAATATTCTACGTTAATCATACAGATCTCATGTTACGACTAGGTACAAGTAAATGAATAATAGCAATACAATTTATTCAGATATTTGGTTTTCTATAGACATAAAGCATCATCCACTGTCACAAACAGTCCGGCGCTGACAGTAGACCCTCTCCCCCAGTTAGAAAAGATAAGCGAGGTTGACGTCTTCGTCACTGCTTTGTATACTACAAAACATATAACATGCCGCATATAAAAACTATCTAGTTTGAGATTGTATTAGCAACATGATGACAGATTTTCTGTTTAAATTAGAGTGAATGCTTCCACTCAATATCGCGGAAATGCTTTTGTTCAAAATAACACGTGAAGCAAACAAACAAACTTCACAATGCTTACTAGATTATTGGTACTATTTGATCAGCTTTAGCTGTTTATAGTCCACGAATTGACTAAAATCAAATTTTTAAATATATAAGATATTCATTTATTTCCCTGGTGGAAGTTCGCATGTTTACTTAATTTACCCTTTTCTTTTTGAAATAAAATTACTTTGCTTTTGAAATGTGATATGAACAAGGATCGGTATGCTGGATATTGATATTTCAGAATTTAAAGAAATAAGAGAAATATTTGTGATCTTAGTCTTATAAATAATAATTCATATACATAATTAAAATAAATATTAATATCCCTAGAACATATCTAAAATATATAATATATAGACAATTTTTAAAAAAGAAATATCTATATTCTTAATTAATAAAATTGGATTTTGGTAGGTACAATGAATGAGTATGTGTATTAATAATCAATCACTGTTATCGTAAATGACAAGATCCCTCCGCTGCCACCATTATCTATAACTATGCGACCTTAGGTATCAAACCATGCTTACCGATCAATATCCATTATACTCGAATTAAGTAATTTGTTTCACCAATTATTAACCATTAATGGTGTTATGTGTGACATTAATGTAACCTGGTAAATAAATCATTAAAATACATCGATGCAGAATAATAGAACATTTCTTTGGATTTTAAGGAGCAGTATTTTTTTTTTTTTTTTAAACATTTCATTTCAGCTAACATGCACTTTTGAAATTTCTTTATGATTGTACTTTGTTTAAATATTTTTGTTTTTCATTTCTAAATATAACGAGGTCCTCGACAGTAGAGTTTTCTAAAACACCAATCAGAACATGACCTCTCACTGCCAAGTTTTAAGCCCAACTTTTTAGACGTTCTGTTTAATTGTTGTTGGTTTTGTTTTCGACTTCTTAAAAAACTTTTTAATATTAACCATCATGAAACTCCACATTATCTCTTAATCTTCAAGAGTATGAACAATTAAGTAATAAATGAAGAGTATGGAACTTTGAATTTCGATTACTTCATATTTGTGGAATAATAGGTAGCCAGTATGAGAACAATTGAGCTTAAAATGGATGACGAATCGGGAAAAAGTAACAAAAAGATGTGTAGTAACTGGACTGACTGTCAAGGAAAATAATGCACTACTCTCCTTTTAATCAGCATGAAACAATAGTTATACTTTTAGAAGTGACACAATTATGCAAAAGATGGAAGACAGTTCACACACATTCAATATTTTGAGAGATGAGATTATGTTAATAATAATAGGCGACATAAAATTACAAGACAAAATAAACCAAACAACCGTATCGATCTGTGTTCAAATCACAGTCCCAAAACAAACTAAAGACTTACAAAATACTAGCAAAGTTAGGCAGGATCCTCCAACAGCGTCAGTACCTTCTTTTCAACTAACTGCCATGCTTGAGATTGAAATTACCGTAATACTATATGGCGTCAAATATACCCAGAGTTATTTTGTATACTCAATTAATACGTTATGGTAGAGATTGTTCCCACTATGGGACGTTTATACCACGAAGCAAGCTGCTTACAAATAAATTGCTAACCAAGGGACATGTCAAGCATGGGCTTACCAGGGCCCCTCAAAAAGTTCTGTGATCGTCATCACAGTATAGTTGATAAGTTTGATGTCTCTGTGTCCAGGATTGTCCTCGATATGTTTGACATCCCATAGTTCCATGTTCCTTTTACTCTATTTTTAATTTTTGTAGCTAGCTAAGCAGAAGGTGTTTACTCTCCCGGAGCACCCGGTCTCACTTTCCTGGTGGAAGTCCACGTGTTTAACTTAACATGTCAGTTTCAAAATTTTTATTTTGCTTATAGAAACGGACATGGATCAGTATGTTTGTGTTTGATTTCATACTTACAAACAAGATTGTGATGACGATCATAAAACGTTTGAGGACCTAAATAAGACTAGGCTTGCCATATCCCTGAAAAGGCGTTATAACAGCCTATTTATGAAAGTTTGTGTATTAATTCAACGTACTGACAAAAAGCTCTACAAAAGAGTATTAACTGTGAAATAATCAGAAGAAGCAGGTATATTGCAGCATAGATGACAGAAGTTGATGTTTTCAACTAAGACATATCAATTAAGTTGCTTTTGCAATTTCCTGTAATAGAACTTCAACCACAATAATAATAGTGGAGACCTCAGTGGTAAAATGATTCAAAGCTTCATATTAGAGCACGTTTTAGTCTGTAAGCTTGCTTGCTGGAGATTAATTTGTTTGGGGTTATAATGTGCCCTCAACTTTTATCAAACTGACCATCTCTATATAAGTGATAAAATTTTGACATTGGCGTAAAACATTTTCCATGGAACTCGGACACTAGTGCTGATGACCATTGTTCTATTTTACCCGATCTTTGTTAAAAACACACACAACGTCCCCTCTAGTTTTGTCTTTTTGTTTTGCCTTTTTCTTTTATTTATTTCATTTTTTGTAATGTATCTTCATTCCTAAGTCTTGAACCAAAATCTAATTTTGAAGACCAATTACATTGTTGAATACAACTTTAAAGCATGCCACGTAAATGTAATTAAATCATCTACCTCTGTTAAATAAATCTGACCTAAAACTCCGGTGACAATCGTGAAGCCATCTATTAATTAAATTATTATTTAACAGAACTAGGTTTCATATTCCCAATGATGTAAATTAAATCTTTAAAGTTGCAACTATAATAGAGAAAAAAAACAGTTTACACAGGGCTGATTAATGAATCATGTGGACAATTTCTAGTTTACATTTCCCTTTTATCAGATTAATGTCAATTTTGAAAATCCTTAGGGGATAATTTTCAACAAATCTTTGATGCTTTTAGGCATAATCATGCTGGTGTGTAAACGTATCTACATCTTTTAGTAATTAACATGATCAATTACATTAACAAAATTTAGAGTAATATTTAAAATTGACTTTTAAGCATTTAAATTATCTCGTCAAAGTGCTCTTCATCAATTTATTTGATCATTCAATTACGGTAATCGCACAAACAAAAACTTGACGCTTTACTGAAAAGCAAACATATAAAGTATTAAGAATAAATGAATCTAAGTGATGCTTTGAAACGAAACTCACTTCACATTTTTGGAAGTATTATGTTACTGTATTTATAATAATAATAACTTTATTTCTCATAAATCGTATGGAGTATAGAGAATATATACAACATTAACATATAAACAAATACAATTCAAACGTGAATACAAATTAATGAATTAACCAGGAGGACTGACAATAAACAATACGAAGAAAATTACATAATCTGTTGAGTGTCAATATATCTCTACTGGAACATAATCTATTAAATTTCAATACATTTGCACCATTGTAAATATGACTCTCTCTATATATAAAGTTCTACAATAATTTAAAGTTTTACAAACTTAAATGTAATGAAATTTACGATGCATAATATGCAGTATTGAGATTGTTGGTATGGCTTTCGTACAACAGCAAAACGTAAATCACATTATAAAACAAATAAAGTCAATGCAAGCAAGAAAACGAAATAAAACTAATAAATGTCAATCAGTCAAAACAAGTAAAAAAAGTCAAACACAAACAGCCACAACTGGTTAGACACTTCCCAACTTTAGACGAACACAGGAGTTAATGACTTATGTTTGGTAAGAGTACTATTTGAGGTCATCGATGGTTAATTTTAAATGCCATTTCCATATGCAATTCCTTGAAACATTCCTATTTATCCTGTTTATCGTTTTTTGGAGTAAAGAAAAAATACTAGATGCACTTATGCAGCTCCAAATTTATTGACACAGGATTTCACAAGTTTAAACATAATAATCAAAAACAAACATACTAATCCATGTCCGAATCACAATCCAGAAGCAAAGTAAAAACGTTGGAACTGACAAGTCAGGTTAGACACGCGAACTTCCACCAGAGTAGTGAGACCGATTGCTGCGGAAGGGTAAGCACCTCCTGTTTAGCTAGACACTAGATTTCTTGACAATAGATAAAACAACAAACAGGAAACATATTAAAATTACTGGTTATATCGTTTACTCCAGGTAGACATAAAAGCGTATCCACAAAGTCATGAGAAGAAAAAAGAGATAACTGAAAAAACAAGTCAAGATCAAGTTGATTTAAATGTTTTTATATTGAAATAAAAACAAACATACTAATCCGTGTCCGAATCACAATCCAGAAGCAAAGTAAAAACTTTGGAACTGAGAGGACAGGTCATTAGGCACGTAAACTTCCACCAGTGGAGTAAGCCTGGTGCTCCGGAAAAGTAAGCACATCCTATTTATCTTGCTACATGAGATGAGATGAGTGAATTAAACATTTTATGGTTATAAGATCAGTTTTTGACATGAATAATACACAAGCAGTATCTTAATCACGTACTGCAGTAATTAATCAATTTTACTAAATTTCATGTCAACAGAAATGTTAATCGCTCATCATTAATACATGTCTGTTTTAGAATGTTTTTAGCGTTGTCTCGGCACCATGTCTCATACAACTCCCGGGAGACTTCGTAACATTTATACAAAAAGTATTTTTATGTTGTTCCGGCCTTTTTAACACTTTTTAGAAATATTTTGATTTTTTTATTTTACCGATCACAATGGCATCAAGTGCATGACAGCTGATTAAATAATATATCACTCACCTCCCAACTTGTTTTGACTTTGTACTATATTTGTCGTCGATTTTTAATGAAATCATCAATTTTATCTCTTTAAAGTTGTAAATACGTCAATTAAGAAGAATTTAGAATGCTATTAATGCATTGAATTGCTCAAAGATACTAGCAGCTTGACACAAGTGTTACAAACTGATCGATCTCCGGTAAACTAGTTCACTTTCTATGTCTCACTAATTTTGATATTGGTTCAAATAGACACTGTGGTTGCTGTAGTATGTACAATGACGATATCTTTCAAAACCCAGTGCAAGTTGAGACGAACCTGAAAAAAACCCATTGCAAGTAAAAACGTTAAAATATCACTTGATCATAAACAAGCATACCAATCCTTGTAAAAACCACAATGCCAAAGCAAGGTTGGTAAAATAAGTTAAACTTTACTTAGGACGTGAGGCCGGATGCTCCGGAAGTGTAAATACCCCCTGTCTAGCTAGCGACACTCGTCACATGTGTAATCAAAATTTGAAAATAAAGAACATGGAACTATTGGACGTCACATATATCCAGGGTTTGGATACAGACGTCTTACGTATCATTAATATTGTGATGGCTGTCATAAACTATTTTAATTTCACTAATTCTTTAAAAAAAATAGATTCCATGCTGTACAGTTTCTTCTTATACAAGAAAAAAGAAATATAAGCTTACACTGGTTATTTTCAATACGATATAAAAGCTACAACAAACGTCACTGGAATTTTAACTTTGGTGGTGAGAGGCGCCTTGATCTCATTGTGAGCTTTAGACCACTTTTGCCACCGTAACCACTACTGTAAAATTGGCTTCTCTGAAAGTATGGATTAAAATCAACTAAATACAAATTTGAATGCACATAACAAATCATATATCCACTTCATGCTTGTAACATATTTTCCCTGTATTAGAAATGCGCCGATTTTACAAATGAAATCCTAAATAAAGTTACATAAATATACACAGTAAGGTACTGTCGTGTACTTTACGAATTTCCATTGTCTATCAAAAACAAACATACTACGTATCCATGTCCGATTCACAATCCAGAAGCAAAGTAAAAAAGTTTGGAACTGACACGTCAGGTTAGACACGTATACTTCTATATAACCCCACTTTGTGAGATCATGGTTCGGTTGTCCAAAGCTTCGTGAAAGAACAAAGAACACACTTTCGATCAAGTTTTAATGTCAAGTGACCGAGGTGTGGAAAAGATATCGACAATATAATTAGGAAATGCTATCAAGAAAAAGCTATCAAGGGGCCGAAATAAGCTGCCGATGTGAATTATTTGTTATAATTAGCTTAGTGTTATATCAGTGTTGTACCGACCTGTACTGTAGTTTATATTACCAGAGTTTTAGAGAAAATTTGCATCTTGTGTATTGGACAATATTTTCGCAAGTCAATATATACAATTGTTTTCTCAAACGAAAGCAATTTAATTCAAATCTTTAATATAAAATAAAAACTGGTTGCAGTCAACACTTTACATAAACTTTGTATAATCTTGAATGTAAAGTATACGGTTTGTTGTAATTGTTAAAGTTGTTGAAAATGAAGCTGAATGAATGTTTTAACTTCAAACTTTAAAGTTTTACATTGCAATATATCTATGACAAATATATTATTTTTATACTTTCATTTTAGTTTATGTTTTTGGGGCTTTGAAAGATATATGTTTGAATTAAGTTTTCATTTCATGTTAAATGGTCTTTTATTAGTTCTGAATACATTCTAAAATGGTTGATTATTTCCAAAACATTGAAACGTAATTTTGACGGCATGTTAATTAAATTGATTATTTCATCGAAACTTGAATAGTGTTTGACATAATCTTGAGAATTAATCTAGCGTGATAGTGTTATATCTCCTTTTAATGTAAACTTGATTGGAATTTATGTCAAATCGTAAAAACATTTATGGTCATTATATTTTAGAATTATCATGGTATCGGATCTTAATTAAAAATATCACTCATTTTTAAATTACATAAGCTATATTTTTATTGATATAAGCGACATGCTCGCGACATACTCGCCATGTTTTACTTTTTCTTCACATTTTATTGTTATTTTCAATTTAAGTTAAGGCACTTTGTGTGAATTTGATAGATATTACATCATTGAAAGAAATAGAAATAGAAAACCCAATACACAATAGTGCAGTGATGTAAGCAATAAAAGACAGTAGTAAAAGTACAGTATCGGTTATAAAGGAGAGGTACATTATATAACTATGTACTTATTCTTTTTACTATTGCTTTCTGGCTTTATATTTGTATGGATGGTTTATTATTTTTAATAATGATTTCTATGTAATTTACATAGATATACATGTTGGTTAAATTGAAGTAACACTACCGATCAATCAATGATACATATTGAGAATTTTTTATTTCGGTTTTGTGTATTTTCAATAATGTATCACTTGTATTTTTAGCCTTATATAACTAAGTCCAGGGCGATGCATATTTCTCAGAAATATGGGATTTAAATAATGGGGAAGCCGTGTATAAAACGAAGAGTGTATTCCAAGAGAGTGATATGACCTTGGTTTAAGGTCATTACATACCCTTGGACCATGAACATTATTCAGGAGAAGTTTTGTGACATTCGTCCAAAGCAGTTATGATATATCGCTCGGACAGACAGACAGACAGACAGGCATGGTGATTCATATAAAACTAAGAGGGCGTTATATTGATATGGGCAAAAAGATTGGTAGGGCGGCAGACTAGGAATATATTAGATACAAGCAAAGTGGACTTACATTGCAAACTAAAAGAGTGTTATGGTGACAAATACAATCTAAAGATAACATTATACGTTATATTTTGATATTTATAATCACGTTCTAAGAACCATTGCATTCAAACTTAGTTATTTCGAAAACAATTCACATCACTAAAGAACAAAAAGAATTGAAACAAATAAAAAATCCCAATATTTTAGATACCTTTAGCAATATTTATGTCATGTTATGCCTTTTAACAATATCGGAAGACAGTAAACAAACAAGTCGATACCACAAAAAAAGAAATCACAATTTTTAAAACACCCATGTATTAAGAAGCCCCATTGGATGCCCCGATCAAAGATCATATGTATCAAACAATTTGATTGGTATATCCCGATACTCATCATGTCCATGATCTAGTAAACTTCACTTCACTTTGAGAAAACATGCCTCCTCTATTGACATTTCTTTTACATCCTCTCAATTCAAACATTTCAACTTGATTACAAACGTTCCATCACTGACATAGTAAACACAGCAAATTTAAGCAGAAAATAAGACATGTTCTATCGAACTTTTGTCTTAATGCATGTACCACATGGATTAAAATAGATGTTTTGTGATTTGTAAGTTAAAGAAAGTTGAAAACATTTAAGGAACTAACAAATCTATCCAGTCGGCCAGTAAATAGATAAAATACTTCCTTCGTTTTCAATTCTTTTCCAATTCTTTATTATTTTGTTCAAATTAAACCTGGAAATAACTTGATCATTCAAGTAGTATTTGAGCTATAAATATACATACACAAATAGAAACACATTATTTTTACTTTAACCGTACCTTTTATCCTTTAATCGGAAATAAATTTCAATATCAGTATCGATTCCTGTAGTAATAGTTCCATGTTTGTTTCAATTAATTTTGATTACATGCATGGAGTATAGTTAGTTAAAAAAACAGGTGCCTATCTTTAATTTCCGGAGCACACCACCTCTCTCTCCCCTGGTGGAAGTTCACATGTTTCAACTTATTTGTCAGTTTCAAAGTTTTTACTTTGCTTTGGGATTATGACATATATTGGTATTTGTATTTTTATTCCTGTGGTAATATTTAATTCATGTACAACAAGTTATACATAATCAAAAAACAAACATACTAATCCATGTCCGAATCACAATCCAGAAGCAAAGTAAAAACTTTGGAACTGACAAGAAGGTTAGACACGTGAATTTCCACCAGTTATGTGAAGCCGGGTGCTCCAGAAGGGTAAGCACCTCCTGTTTAGCTAGCTACACCCGCCACGTGTGTAATCAAAATTATGTTAAAGGAACATGGAACTATGAGACGTCAAATATATCCAGGGCAATCCTGGACACACTGGACACAGAGACATCAAAGTTATCAACAATACTGTGATGACGGCCATAAAACTTTTTGAGGGCCTTGATAAGCCTAGGCTTGCAATATCCCTGAGTCAACAATTTATTTGCAAGCAGCCTACTTCGTTGTACAAAGTCTCCATAGTAGGAACAAGCTCTACCATAGCGTTTAATTGGGAAACAAATACACCATAAGCAGGAGAAGCAGGTATATTGCTGCATAAAAAAGGAAAGTTGACAATAGAAAAATTGAAGTGATCACGTTTGTCATAAAGTTTCAAATGTAGCCTTTCGTGTGCGTCATAATTCAGGTATAAGTCTAAATATAAAGCAGAACTTTAGGAATCAGTCGTGTCTATTATTTCAAGCTTACTAGGATAGATGGCATTTACATAGTCTCCAAATTTAGGATTGTTAAGAGACAGAACGTCATCTATATATCTGTATGTTGAGTTGAATGATTTGGCGACAGTCTTCTCTCCAGAAATAACAAGGTTCTGCATAAATTCGTAAGAATAAAAACAAATCAGCAGGCAATGGTGCACAGTTTGTACCCATTGGTATACCGATTGTTTGCTGAAAAAATATATTACCAAACACAACAAAGATGTTATCTATAAAAAACTCCAACATTCTGTTGATGGTATCTTCAGTGTATTTTTGTTTGGAATCCGTATGGTGCTTGACAAAATAACCAGAACCCCTGTTCAGCACCAGATATTTGTATCTTAACTTACCGTTTTTGTAAAAGAAAAACAAGTGAATAATTTCATTAAGACATAAATACGTTTAAAATGGGATTCAGTATCATTTGTTGGTATTATTATTATTATTCCTGGTGTATCGTCTTTATAAGGAAATATAGATACTAGTAATAGTTTTCACTATTGTATAAAGACTACAAAAAGTACAAAATGTAAAATGGTTTTTTACGCTTTATCAAAATCATTCAACAAGCATCCAGACGAGAAGCCGGTCCTTTCATTTGACTATGAATGCAATGTTAAAATTTAGCTAGATATAATGTGTTTGGGTAACGTATGAACAATCTAGGTGGTTTATTTATGTCATGGTGAACGGAACCTAGGTACCACTCTTGGAAGTACACCCACATTCTTTGCAAGTGAATGCTACAGTTGTCCCAGTTGGATTCGAACATAGACGGTAAAAGGCGCTAATATATTAATGTATGGCATACACTGTAAGAAATAAGAGCACATAGTCTTTATGTTCTGTTCTAACACATCAAGTCAAAATGTATCAAAAAAATAGTTAAGTTGAGGTTACTAGCGAACATGTTGATTTCGTTATGACTTGCCATCTGGAGTTAATATCAGTTCTGTTCTTTTCTCTAGGATCGTGATATGAACATGAATTGGTATGTTTGGTTTTGATTTGTCGTAATATTTAACTTTTTAAATGTCGTTTCGTTTTGTATTGCTACTTATAATTCCCGATTGGTACCATCATAAATACGATGAGCACCTATAGTTTTTGATCTCTAAACATAGTTTACCGTAGTCAGTAAGTTATCAATGTTAATATTTGAAAGTACATTGTGACGGGCAGCCTTTCGTGTGCGTCATAATTCAGCTATAAGTCTTAATATGAAGCAGAACTTGAGGAATCAGTCGTGTTTCATCGAATCTTGAATGGAGTTTGATATAATGACATAATCTTGAGAATTAATCTAGTGTGATAGTGTTATATCGTCTTTCAATGTAAACGTGATTGGAATTTATGTCAAATTGTAAAAACATTTATGATCATTTCATTTTATAGTTATCATGTTATCTGATCTTAATTGAAGATATCAATCATTTTTTAATTACATAAGCTATATCTTTATTGATATAAGCGACATGCCCGCCATGTTTAATTCTTTCTTCACATTTTATTGTTGTTACTTTCAATTTAAGTTAAGGCACTTTGTGTGAATTTGATAAATATTACATCATTGGAAGAAATATATATAGAAAACCCAATACATAATAGCACAGAGATGTTGGCAATTAAAGACGGGAGAAGAAGTACAGTATCGGTTATAAAGGAGAGGTATATTGCATAACTATGTACTAAATTTTTTTTTTTTTTTTTTTTTTTTTTTGGCTTTTTTGGCTTCATATTTTTTTGTATTTATATGGGTGGTTTATTATTTTCAATAATGATTTCTATATAATATTACACAGATATTCATGTTGGTTAAATTAAAGTAACACTACCGATCAATAAATGACACATGTTGAATAATCTTTTATTTCGTTTTTGTCTATGTTCAATAATGTATAACTAGTATTTTCAGACTTATATGACTTTGGCATAGACGATGTATACTTACCAGAAATTGGATTTAATTATTTGGGTTGCGTAAATAAAACGGACATTTTGTAGATAAAGACTAAGACAACTAGAACTGTCTCTTGAGAGCCATTTAGCCCAATCCCAACATCTACAAGGGTTTAACCTTTTCCCGCGACATTGACCTTTCCAGTATGACCTTGGTTCAATGTCATTACATACCTTTGGACCATGGGGATTATTCATGACAGGCGTTCAAAGCAAATATGAAATATGGCCCGGACACCATTTAACATGGCAGACAGACCAATAGACGGACGGTCAGATATGACGATTCCTCTGTACCCTCTTATTAAACTACATGTAGTTTGCATATAAAGATAGTGATAGGGTAGCATGCACAAATTAAGAGTGTTATAGATACAATATCACAGGAAGCTGGATACAGACTTAGGGGCGAATTGGCGACAAATAAAAAACTAAGAGTTGGATATATAAGAAAAGAGATTGATAGGATGGCAAACACTAAACTAGGAATATAATAGATTCAAGCTAAGTGAACTTTAGATGCAAACTAAGAGAGTGTTATGGTGACAGATGCAAACTAAAATGGCAATAAATTGATAATATTATACGTAATATTTTTATGTTGTATAGTCACGTTCTAAATATCATTGCACTCAAATTTAGCCTTTTCGAAAAAAATCACATTTTCATATATATCACTTTTTAATTAAATTATAAAAAAAATCATTAAAAATGTAGTATATTGTCTATTGTCATATACCACTGTTTTATTAATTGTTATGATTAAAGTCAAAAAGTGGTATATCACAACATCAATAAAGAACAACAATTGAAAACAAACCCATAAAAATCCAATATTTTGGATACTTTAAGCAAAATAAAGTCAAGTAAAGTCATATAAACACATCGGAAGACAGAAACAAACTAGCCGATACCCCTAGATAAGAAATCTCAAATCTTTATTACACATTCATCAAGAAGCCCCATTAGATACCCCGATCAAAGATCATATGTATTAAATAATTTGATTAGCCTATCCCGATACTCATCACGTCCATGAACTAGTAAACTTCATATCAAGCTGAGAAAACATACCTCCTATATTGACAATTCTTTTACATCCCTTCAATTCAAACATTTCATCTTGATTACAAACGTTCCATCACTGACATAGTAAACACAACAAGTTTAAACAGAAATTGCGACATTTTCTATCCAGAAAAATACTTTTGTCTTTATACATATAGCACGTGGATTAAAATAGATTTTTTTGTGATTTGTAAGATAACAAAAGTTCAAATGACTAAGGAACTAACGGAACTAACAAATCTATCCAGTCGGCCAGTTAATAAATAAAATACTGTCCCTGTTTTCAATTCTTTCTCATTTTTTGTTTAAATTAAACCTGGAAATAACTTGATAAGTGGTATTTGAGTTTTAAATAAAAAAACGTTACATACACAAATAGAAACACATTGTTTAAGAAATAATCAACATTTACCGGTGGTATATCGTTAAATAATACACGGGCAGGAGTTCACATGCGGAAGAATATATCACGAGGTGGCTTCTGATCATTTCAGTTCTAACATGACTTAGATGAAAAGGAATGAAATAAACATTGCGAACTCTTTCTTCGGAAGTACATTTTACTATCTATTTGCAAAAGGGTCAATTGAAACAATTCGGCTTTTGAGATTACCTCCATTGAAATAAATCATTTTATGAATGAAAATTACGTCACAACAATTGTTCGCGACACATTACATGACGCCATGAGATAGGAAAGGGCCTGCGTCATTAAAACAGAACAGCGATGGGTTTATCGTTTGTTATACCACGACTGGCTCTCTATGTTTCATTTGAAGGAAAATCCAGGTCATGTTAGAATTCTACTTTCACCATACCTTTTATCCTTTAATCGGAAATAAATTTCAGTAGCAATAGTTTCATGTTTCTTTCAATCTCTATTTTGATTACACACGTGTCGGGTATATATACCCTTTCAGAGCACCAGGCCTCACTACCCTGGTAGACGTTAATGTGTTTAACCTAATTTGTTGGTTTCAAAGTTTTTACTTTGCTTTGGGATTGTAACTTTGACACGGATTGGTATAAATTTTGTTCTATCCCTGTAGTAATATTTAACTCACGTACAAACAATTGATGCAGAAATACGTTTAAACTGGGATTCAACAGTGAACTACGTGGTCATTAATTTAAATTTTGTTGTTTATTATTATTCCCGATATCTCGTCTTTACACAGGAAATGTAAATAATAGTCTACACTATTGAATAAAGACTACATAAAGTACAAAATGTAAAATTGTTATTTACACTCTATCCTCAAACTAGCATCCAGACTGGAAACCGGTGTATACGTACCTGAAAGAATATTCCTTTCATTTGACATGTAATGCAGTGTTACAATTTAACTAGATATAATTCTCAACTATTCAGGTAAGGTTTTTTGTCTTGGTGAACGGAAACGTGGTACCACCCTTGGAAGTACATAAAATGTACATCCACATTCTTTGCAAGTGAATTATACAGCCGTCCGAGCTTGATTCGAACATAGGCGGTGAGAGGCGCTAATGTATTAATGAATGGCATACATTTAATTATATCACTATAAGAATAAGAAATAAGAGCACATTGTCTTTATGCTCTGTTCTAACACATCACGTCAAAATGTATCAGAAAAATGGTTAAGTTGAGGTTATTAGCGAACATGAAAGTTTGGTTATGACTTGTCATCTGGAGTTAATATCAATTCTGCTGTCTTCTTCATGGATCTGTCATTTATATTTTGTTATGCTTTTTAACATAACACAATAAATGGTTTAAGGTTCTTAAAACATACACATGAGAGTCCGTTAGATAAATGCTTATGTATTGGTTTTTTGTGCACATGTTTTGTTTTAGGTAGCAGTTGAGCATATTTGATAATTTAAGTCTTGTTAATTTCTTGATCCAGAAAAATAACAGATATATATACATTTTTGAAAATATTCTCTAAAATAACTTTACTATTTCAGTAACATAAATAACATGCTGTTAAAATATGTAATAATACGGTATGAAATTGCTTTTATCGTCGTGTAAATCTAATATCTAGAGTTCACCAAACCTACATGTATCCAAATTTCGAAAACATCCATGAAACAATAAAGCATTGAACAATTCAATGTTAAACATGCTTTTCTAGAATTCTGTATTCATAAAGAAAATATTTCCCATAAAACCGTAATAACTCAGATTTTGAGTAGAAAATCATTTCATGTTGACCACAATTCCACGTGGCGGGAGATGCTTACTCTTTCGGAACACCTGACCTAACTTCACTTATAAAAACTTCTTGTTTTTAACTTAATTTGCCAGTTGCAAAGTGTTTTGTTTGCTTTTGAGAGTTTTCTAGTTTAAAAGTTGTAATTTCTCTCTAGGATCGTGATATGGACATGGATTGGTATGTTTGGTTTTGATTTGAAGTAATATTAAACTTTTTAAAATGCTGTTTTATATTGCTATTTACAATACGCGATTGATGGCATCATACATACGGTGAGCACATATAGCAATTGATCTCTAAACGTAGACAATAAGTTATCATTGTTGATATTTGAACATTGTGACAGACAGATACGAGTATGCCACTTACAATATTTTCAAGACATTGAAACGTAATTTTGATGTTAATAGTTTTGATTATTTCATCGAATCTTGAATGGAATTTGATATAATGACATAATCTTGAGAATTAATCTAGTGTGATAGTGTTATATCGGTTTTCAATGTAAACGTGATTGTAATTTATGCCAAATTGTAAAATCATTTATGATCATTTCATTTTATAATTATCATGTTATCTGATCTTAATTGAAAATATCAATCATTTTTCAATTACATAAGCTATATCTTTATTGATTTAAGCGACATGCTCGCCATGTTTTTTTTCACATTTTATTGTTGTTACTTTCAATTTAAGTTAAGGCACTTTGTGTGAATTTGATAGATATTACATCATTGGAAGAAATAGAAAACCTAAACCCAAAACACAATAGTGCAGCAATGTTGGCAATAAAAGACGAGAGTAGAAGTACAGTGTCAGTTATAAAGAAGAGGTATATTGCATAACTATGTAATAATTTTTTTATTGCTTCCTGGCTTCATATTTGTATTTATATGGGTGGTTTATTATTTTCAATAATGATTTGTATGTGATATTACACAGACATATATGTTGGTTAAATTGAAGTAACACTACCGATCAATAAATGACACATGTTGAAAAATCCTTTATTTTAAATTACATGTATTATAACTAATATTTTCGTATTTATAAGACTTTGACCAGGACGATACATATTTACCAGAAATGTGGAATTTAAATAATAGGTAGCCGTAAATAAAACTAATAGTATGTAGACATAAAGACAACTAGAATGTCTTTTGAGAGTCATTTACCCCACCCCAACATCTACAAGGGTTTAATCTTTTCCTGCGACCTTGGCGTTTTAGATATGACTTTGTTCAAGGTTATGACACACTTTTTGACCATGAAGATGATTCATGTGAAGTTTCATGACAGTAGTTCAAAGAAATTATGAGATATAACCCGGGCACGACTTTACACGGACGGATGGACAGGCATTGTGATTCTTCAATACCCCCTCATCAAACAAGTTTAAAGACAGTGATAGGGTAGTAATAGATACAGTATCAGAGAAAGCTGGATACAGACTTATAGAACGCATTGGTGACAGATAAAACTAAGAGTTCGATATATAGATATTAGAAAAGAGATTGATAGGGCGACAGACACTAAACTATGAAGGCAATAGATACAACCTATGCGGAAGGAAGTGTTCGAGTGACATATACAATCTAAGCTGGCAATATATTGATAACACTAAACGTTATGTTTTTATGTTGTATAGTCACGTTCTGAAAACTGTTGCATCAAATTTAGCCATTTCAAAAAACAAATCACGTCATATATACCTTTTTTAAATTCAATCACAGAAAACATTATTATGTATTAAAGTGTTATATTGTCTATTGTCATATACAATTTTGTAAATGTATTTTATGTTTGAATTAAAAAGTGGTATATGACTAGAGAACAAACAGAATTTAAAACACAACAACAAAATCCAATAACTAGGATACCTTAAGCAAAATTAATGTCATGTGATGTCATGTAACCATATCAGAAGACAGTAAACAAACCAGACGATAGCTCGAGATAAGAAATGTCAAATCTCTATCAAGAAGCCCCATTTGATGTCTCGATCAAAGATCATATGCATTAAATAATTTGATTGGTTTATTCTGATACTCATCACGTCCATGAATTAGTAAACTTCACATCAAGCTGAGAAAGCATGCCTCCTAGATTTAAACATCTCATGTTGATTACAAACGTTACAACACTGATATAGTAAACACAGGAGGTTAGGCAGAAAATAAAACATTTTCTATCAAGAAAAGAACTTTTGTCTCAATACATGTAACACATGGATTGAAATATATTTTTTGTGATTTGTAAGGTAAAGAAAATTGAAAACACTTACAGAACTAACAAATCTTTCCAGTCGGCCAGTAAATAGATTAAATACTGTCCCCGTTTTCAATTCTTTTCCCATTCTTTCTAATTATTTTGTTCAAATTAAACCTGGAAATAACTTGATCATTCAAGTGGTATTTGAGTTTTAAATAAAAAATCGTTACATACACAAATAGGAACACATTATTTCTACTTTAACCGCACCTTTTAGCCTTTGATCGGAAATAAATTTCAATATTATCAATTCCTGTAGTAATAGTTCCATGTTTGTTTCATTCAATTTTGATTACATACATGGCGTGTATAGTAAGCTAAATAGCAGGTGCCTATATCTTTAATTTCCGGAGCACACCACCTCTATCCCCTGGTGTAAGTTTACGTGTTTACATACATGGCGGGTATAGTAAGCTAAATAGTAGGTGCCTATATCTTTAATTTCCGGAGCACACCACCTCCATCCCCTGGTGGAAGTTCACATGTTTACCCTAAGTTGTTCGTTTCAAAGTTTTTACTTTGCTTTTGGGATTATGATTTTGACATGGATTGGTATGTTTGTTTTTTATCCCTGTGGTAATATTGAATTCGTACAAAAAGTCATGCAGAAATACGTTCAAAATAGGGTCAAACAGTGAACCACGTGGCCAATACTCTATAATTTGCTTGGTTATCATTATTATTATACCTGATTTATCACCTTTATTTCGGAAATGTACATAATAGTCTAAACTAATGAATAATGATTACAGAAAGTACAAAGTTGCATTCAGAGACGAAACCGGTGTATACACGTACATGAACAAGTGTGACGTGGTAACAACACTTGTTGAAGATAACTAGGAAGGCACACTGTTGTTTCTGGTTCTTTATTCTGGAAGTGGGTGTCTGTGTGTAGATGTGTGTGTGTGTGTGGTTTGCTTACAGGACTACCTTTTATATATCTTTGGATTTTAATTATTGAATAATGTTTATTGCCAGGTAGATCCATATAACGGTCAAGAGTCATTGACCCTTGTCCTGTCCAAATACGATACCATGCGGTATCTTGTAGTGAATCGTACCTGACAATAATATCTTTAGTAAAATCATAAAATTGTTGAATAACATTTAAGCCAGGTAGATCTCCCACATAGTGGTCAACAGTCATTGACCCCTGTACCTGGAACTCAGTGATATACCTGACAATAATGTTTTAATAAAGTTATAAAACAAATAGCCAAAGTTAACTGAATTGTGAGAAAATATTTTGATTTTGTAATATACGGCACCAAACAATGATATATAATAAAAGCTGTTGTAGATAAACTAAAAGACTAAATGCTGGTACTTGTGCTTTATTCAGGTGTAGCTATATAGTCTGTGTGTCGTGTGTGTGTCTCGTCGAGGTGTTCCAACAACCTTTGACTGTGGGTCCCGGACTGGCTTCAATCCCCGTTGTTCCTCGTGTAGTGCCTGCGTGTGTGGGTCTATCTGTATATAGATGTGTGTGTGTGTGTGGTTTGCTTACAGGACTACCTTTTATATATCTTTGGATTTTAATTATGAATAATGTTTATTGCCAGGTAGATCCATATAACGGTCAAGAGTCATTGACCCTTGTCCTGTCCAAATATGATACCATGCGGTATCTTGTAGTGAATCGTACCTGACAATAATATCTTTAGTAAAATCATAAAATTGTTGAATAACATTTAAGCCAGGTAGATCTCCCACATAGTGGTCAACAGTCATTGACCCCTGTACCTGGAACTCAGTGATATACCTGACAATAATGTTTTAATAAAGTTATATGTAATGATATTGGAAATTATAGAAATTACAAAATCATTACAACAAGTATTCCTTTCATTTGACACTTTAATGTCGTGGTAAAATTTAGATAGATATAATGTGTTGGGTACAGTCTGGATTTTTGAGGTGATAAGTTTTGTGATGATGGACGATAACAGGGAAGCAGGAGTACAACACGAGTAATCGCCAAGTGAACTGACAGCTGTCCGAATTGGATTCAAACATAGACGTGGGGAAGCACAAAGGTTATAAAGGTTATAACGAAAAACATGGTTGTACTAAAATGAAAAGAAAAAGCATATTTTTTATGTTCTTTCTTAACACATCAAGTCAAAATGTATCAGGTCAATAGTTAAGTTGAATCTATTAGCGAACATGTTGGTTAGTTTATAACTTGTCATCTGGAGTTAATATCAATTCTGTTGTCTTTTTCATAGACCTGTCACTTATATTTTGTTATGCTATTTAACACAATAAATGGTTTTAAGGTTCTTAAAATATACACATGAGAGTCACGTTAGAAAGGACCCATGAAATTATAAATGCACATGTTTTGGTCTTAGGAAGCAGTTCATCAAGTTTTCTACTTTAAATCTAGTTAATTCAATTCCTATATTTACATATCTTAATGTTTTTTTTGAAAATATACTCTGAAATAACATTTGCTATTTCGGTAACATAAATGATCTTACATATCACACTCTGAAATTGCGTTTATCCTCGTCGGGAATAATTTTACATTACACCCATATTCCTTCTATTCTCAATTTTAAATACAAACGTTGCGGGAGATGCTTCCGCCGCATGTGACCTCATTTCACTGGTGTAACTTCTCGTATATAACTCAAATTGTCAGTTTCAATTTTTTAGTTTGGTATATGAATTTGCTAATTTTTGTTTGTTTTTGATTTGACGTCACGGAAAAGTAATTTACACACTACTTTGTACTGCGACTTAAAATATGCGAGATTTCTTATCATAAACACGATGAGCACCTGAAGTTATTTATTTCTAAATAGTGTTCATTGTGAGTGATACGTTATAGGCAAACAACATTGACCTGTCTGCTTGACTTTTCATTAGGAATATTCATATAGGATGATAAACCTAATAAATCAGTAGTGTTATTCAAGTTAATACATACACAGTGCACGTGTCTACTCTATGAAGTAAGTTTCACTCATGATGTAGTAGACAAAATGAACACCTGCGTTCCCTACAGATATATGAGTTAACTGATTCAAGATTAATATTTAATTAAAAGGTTAAGCGGACAGGTCAATGTTGATTTTTCTATACCATTATAAATATTTGAAGGTACATTGTGACAGGCAGAAACGAGAAAGCTACTGACACAATGGCTATACAACACAATCTTAAATAAATGTTATTGAATCCAGATGCGGTTAACAAACGAAATACAAATGAACATGGTATAATAATATGTTCAAACAACTTATCAGCATTCTTTTCGATTTAACGAAACACGTGTACATTCTTGTTCCTTAACACATCTAACTTAAGGAATCTAATACTGTTATACTCTGATGTAAGACAACTTTAATGATTGAAGCGTGGAATGTTTTCATTTCTAACACTTTTTATTAAGAGTTCTTCAATTATTACAACATTCCTTTGTTTGAAACTGTTTATATTTTGCAGAAAGATGTCATTGTGTATATACACTGTGTGTTTACAATTGCCAAAGTTTTATATAATTTTTAAAAAGAACTTTGTAAATACGAAAAATTCTAAGATATTTTGACCTCATAATGCATTTTAAGTTCAGCAAAAAATATTTAACACGTTTAATCGACTTTTAAACACTTCACACTGTTTGCATTAATCAAAATATTTAGCATTGACTGTTCAATATTTCGCAAGAGCTGCCTCTGTTTAACATTTTATATTTCACTGTTTAAGCCATATATTTGACATTTTTTGTATATAAGTTGACTGCATCTGGAACACATTTGTCGTTGAATGCCTTTGTCACTTCATTTGCATTGTCTTTCACTAGCATACCCTTGATATTGACTGCCCGACGTATACCGGACACTAACTGTCTCTAAGACTATTTAATATTTACTTCTGCGTTATAAACGCGATATTGTCACACATATGCTTTTAAAGAAAAACCTACCTGGTTATTATACAAATACATCAAAAACTAACACACCAGTACATGTTGAATCACAATCCAAAACAAAGAATAACTTGGTAAAACGACAATTTTAGCTAAAAACTACCACCAAAGTAGCGAGGCATGGTGCTCCGGAATGATAAGAACCTGAGTTTATCTAGCCACTACCGCCGTCACGTGTGTAAAAAAATTGAGAATATAAGGTACATGTAACTAAAAGATTCAAATATATCTAAAATAATTTTTGAAACAGACACATCATATTAATCAACATATAGACATCTGGCGTTTTGAGGGCTTTGATAAGCGTAGATTGGCAGTATCCTTAAGATATGCATAAATTCTACTTCAAACGAATAAGGAAACAAGTTCGCAAGCAATGGTAAAAGATTTGTTCCGATCGTTTTACCGTTTATGGTTTGGAATATTATATAACCGAACACAACAAATATATTGTCCATCAAAACCTCTAAAATTCTGTTGATAGAATCTTTAGTATATTTATTTGCAGTTCGTATGGTGCTTGACGAAATATCAGTACTAAATATTTATATGGTTTTCCGTTTTGTGAAAGTACGACGAATGAATGATTTGTTTTAGACGCAAAGGACCAGTATACAATTTAACTTCATTGTCAGTATACTAAATTGACCTCTAACACAGTGTAACTTTAATTCAATTACGTCTTCATTTTACAACTGTAAATTACAAATATCTAGTTAAGTATTCATTTGTAAAGCACTCCAGGTCATTAATATTGACACCTTTGTGGAATGAAGAACCTTCCTTATCAATGAAAAACAACCTAAATGGTTAGAAGGTGCTTTAACATGTGTTAAACGTTCTTCGAGTTGATTATTTTGAAACCGTTTGAAATTAATCTCCCTTTAGCTCATCTGTTCAGTATGTCAGTTTCGTGCTGTTTGCTCTTTACGGACTTAAAAACCTTATAGTTTTGTATTAATAGTTACGTATCAAACACGTTTCATACTACAACATTAGGGAGCTTTCAATATTAGTGTTATGAACACGTAAATGTAGCGTGACCGTATTCGCTATGATTGATGGACTGGTAATTTCCAATAATCAGTGACATAATTAAACAACATATTTACAACATTTACCATTTGTAGACATCGATCACATCCCAGGTTCAACAACCTCTAATATTCCTATTACAAAATTGAATATCATGAATCCGAAAATAACCCTAAATTAAAAGGTTTGTTTGTGTAACCAATGTTATTTTTAATTGTGTCTTATTACAGTGAAACCTACATTTATGTTTGCTTTATATATTTCTTTTAAAAACATATAAAAACATATAAAAACATTTGATTTTTTTACACTATACACCACAATCCCTCATTCTAAATTGAAAGAACGTCTTAAAGAAATTATTCACTTGTCTTTCTTCTACAAAAACGGTAAGCCAAGATACAAATATCTGGTGCTGAACAGGGATTCTGGTTATTTTGTCAAGCATCATACGGATTCCAAACAAAAATATACTGAAGATACCATCAACAAAAGGTTGGAGTTTTTGAAATGTGTTTGGTGATATAGTTTTTCAGCAAACAATCGGTATACCAATGGGTACAAACTGTGCACCATTGCTTGCTGATTTTTTTCTTTATTCTTACGAAGCAGAATTTATGCAGAACCTTGTTAAATCTGGAGACAAAACTGTCGCCAAATCATTCAACTCAACATACAGATACATAGATGACGTTCTGTCTCTTAACAATTCTTAATTTGGAGACTATGTAAATGTCATCTATCCTAGTGAGCTTGAAATAAAAGACACGACTGATTCCTCAAGTTCTGCTTCATATTTAGACTTATACCTGAATTATGACGCACAAGAAAAGCTACATTTGAAACTTTATGACAAACGTGATGACTTCACTTTTTTTATTGTCAGCTTTCCTTTTTTTTATGCAGCAATATACCTGCTTCTCCTGCTTATGGTGTATTTGTTTCCCAATTAATACGCTATGGTAGAGCTTGTTCCCACTACGGGGACTTTGTACAACGAAGTAGGCTGCTTGCAAATAAATTGTTGACTCAGGGATATTGCAAGCCTAGGCTTATCAAGGCCCTCAAAAAGTTTTATGGCCGTCATCACAGTATTGTTGATAAGTTTGTTGTCTTTGTGTCCAGGATTGCCTTGGATATATTTGACATCTCATAGTTCCATGTTCCTTTCACACAATTTTGATTACACACGTGACGGGTGTAGCTAGCTAAACAGGAGGAGCTTACCCTTCCGGAGCACCCGGTCTCACTTCCCTGGAGGAAGTTCACGTGTCTAACCTAACTTGTCAGTTCCAAAGTTTTTACTTTGCTTCTGGATTGTGATTCGGAAATGGATTAGTATGTTTGTTTTTGATTTTAAATTTTTGTTTTGTGCAAAACTATAGATAAGTGTATTATTTTGTTCCTCCATACTATAGTAAAAAAACAAAACTACTAATTCATGTCCAAATAAGTCAAGAGCGATAAAGATCTATACAAATTGTAAATTTGGCACGCTTGAGATGTGAGGCCGGGTGCTCTGTAAGCACTCTTTGTTTAGCTATCTAACACCTACTACGCATGATATTAATTTTGAGAATAGAAGGAAGATATAGTTCGTTAGGGGGGACTTAATTGTTTACCTCTTGTGAAGGGTTTTCACTTTCCCTTCGTTGTTGTGTCGTGTTTTAAAATTTAAAATAACTTCCCGCCCATCCTTTTTTAATATTTCATAATACAAATATCTTTATTTTAGTTTTTATACTGCAGCACGTCAAGACTAACTACAAGTAGACCGGACGATCAGGAGTCTGAAATGAATGAATGTTAGGAAAAAAATTAAATTTGTACAATTTGTCAATTGCTTTGAAAAATGAATTGTGTATACTTCAGTTAATTACTGGAGATTCTTGCTTTACAGAATAACTCGTACTTTATTGGGCTTTATTGCCTTTACGTTTTCGTGTCAAGGACGAACAGGCGTAGGCGCGATAATTGGCATTTCTCTCTAATCATATGAAAACGTGAGCTAATTGATTTATGAGTACAAAAAGCAAGTTTTACCTTTGTATATTTATTATTATTGTTATTAAATGGTAAGATTGTGCATACCGTATACGAACTTATGAGTTCAGAATAGCAAGTTATTTTATGTTATTATTATTCAATGCAGATGAACTGATGCTAAAAGCATTTTTCGTTAATTTTCTGTGGTAAGACGAATCTATCCATATCCTCAAGGGTACTTTAAAAACAAGTCTGACACAATAAGCCTTTTTTACAGATTTTTTTCTCCTTAAAAGGTTTCATGCGTATTATTTGAATCCATTCTGATGTGTTTCGACTGCTTAAAAACAATCCTAAAAAGTACGTGGCATTAAAAGCATTTCAGTATCACTTTTACACAGTGGCATTGTCTTTAGTTTGATTTTAAATATTTTTCAAACACTCGTTAGCATTATCTTATGAACATATAGCAATTAAAACACTTTTTATGGCGTTATCAAATTGCGTCTAATAATCGCGTGCTTTGCAAGCTGTTTTTCAACGAAATTTCAAAAAATGAATAAACTAGGCTTAACACCAAATATCATATCAGGTTTCGTTTCATGGTTCATTTAAGAAATGACATTCTGATCATGGTGTTTCAAGGGGTAGTGAAAAATAGTGTGGCGCGTGCCAAATTCGACGAAGGGCAAAGCCCTTCATTTTGAATTTGGCACGCGCCACACTATCTTTCATTACCCCTTGAAATACCATGAGCAGAAATGTCATTTCTTATATTTACAATAAATATTTTGTACCTTGGCACTATTTTTTCCATATCTGCGCGTGTGATATAGAGTTTTTAGCCATGCGAGATCGGCGTATCTCACATGACCACGCGACCCCCTGTGTAGGACATGACGTAATATTGCGGAAAAATTGATACACATCAAGGGTCATGACCCCCATTGTCTTTCATTGGGAACTGAAATACAATTGCTTCTGTATGTTTCATCGAAGATAGGTACATTTTTATTGTAAATATTTAGAAATTATAAAGATGTTTCAGACAATTTGATCCAGTAACATATATAGGATAGCTGTGGTCAATCTAAATTTGTTATAACTCTACGCTCGGACTTATAGGTAGATGATAACAGTATCCATTTTCCACGCTTAATTCTTCAAACAACAAAATAAATAATAATAATAATAATGTTTATGGTCGTATGTCCTCAGAAAAGATACCAAAACATATCATTTCAATGCTAAGAATTGGTCTTAATAATGAAGGATGGCGCAGACTGTATGAGAAGTATTGTATAAGAAAACGTTCGTGTTAACGTAAATTTTACTTCGATCAAATGTTGTATTAATATTTATTTTGACTACATGCTTTACAGTATCTGATAATTCATACACCGATTGACTTTTCTATATATAACCGTTTTTCTAAATTTGTTTTAAAGCCAAGAGACTGTATAAAACATTATATGAGATCAACTATACAATGAAGACGTCAGAAAAAGGATTAGTACAAGACAATTTCTGCCTTTACTATAGAAATATAAAGTATAACATAGATAGCTATGTCTGGATAATAGAAGAGGGATTAACTGAAATATTCCTGCTTGAATTAAGGACTTATAACAGATAATAGAGTTTTGATTAATAGACGTTTGAAATGAAGAAGAAAAATTGTGAGAGTATATTGGTTTAAATACAAATCATTTGCTGTCAGTTTTGTACTCATACTCAATTGTCAACAAATCAAACACACACATACCAGTCCACCTCCAATCCATAACAAAGCAAGGAAAAAACTGGAAAATTAAGTAAAACACGCAAATTTCCACCAGGAAAGTGAGACCAGGTGCTCGAAAAAGATAAGCAATAATTGAATAAAAAAAAGAATAGAATACCATGTTATATATATATGTGTGCAATTGAAAACGGAAAAAGTTGTTTTATTTTCTTTGTGATGTCAAGTGTGATAAAATACCCACAACAAACATAATATTAAGTTATTGGAATGGTGTAAAAAAGTGGTATATCTGAATGTTTTTATAAATGCTTTAAAATTATCATGGATAAGACGGCTCTTTAAACAAAATTCAAAATTCTTGAACTTAATGACATAATTGTAATTATGAAACTATAAAATTTTCTTTAGGGCATCAATAATAAAAAATGAACAAATTAACAAGTAATATCATCTTAGATTCAAAAGAAATAGGAAATCCTTATTTGTATTATTTCTTCATTATACGAGTGGTTTAAAAAATCTCCGATTTGACCTTCAAGAATACAGATATGTAAGGACAGAACAAGTAAATCTGAAACTATTTTCATATGTGTACGTTGATCTTTTATTACACAGGTATCTATATGTATTACGACAAATTTACAAAAAACTGTATTGTAACTGTTTATATATTTTATTCGAGATTCGCCATTAGGGGCTTGTGTCTGTCAATGTTTTATCTATAACAAATTTTCGATCACTCGGTAAATTCCAAGGAACGATATTTTAGATCAGAATTGTTTACACATCACAAGTACATTCATGAACCTATCAAGCTTCTTTAATGAGGATAGAGACAGATCGATTGAGAAAACATTGTATATAGAATCTCTTCCGTGCAAAAGTAATATAAATTTAAGGCGTAATGTTTCATTTATGTTATATTGATATTAATATTCAGTCCAGGCTGGACAATGTCCGGTGATTCGTGTACACAGACTGACGGCTATATTTAATTACCACAGTCTTCTAAATGTTTTATAGCCAATAAATTAAAGACAACATGAAAGCATTTGTGTAATATATAGACAAGCGTCAGGAGGGTTATTAGTTGAAAGACGAAATCTATCCATTTTATTACCAATTGTGATGACACACGTGGTGGGTGTTGCTAGCTGAAGCGTGGGGTGATTGTCCTTCCGGAGCACCAGGCCTCACTTCCCTTGTGTAAGTTTACGTGATGAATCATATCTGCCAGCTTCAAATTATTTACTAAGCTTTGGGACTGTAGTTTGGACATTTATTGTAGGTTTGTGTTTTATTCATAGAAATATTTGAATTGTACACCAGCTTAGGCTGATAATACACAAGGTTAACTAGCATATTCTAGGGATAAATGTGTATTACTGTAACATATACAACTGGTATACACACGTAGTAACGAACAATTTTTATCCCAATATTGGCCCTTCAATTTTTCTCATTTCATCAAAATATTTGGATTTCCACAACTTTGGTCCGAGGATTACTGATGAAGAATTTTATCCCGAAACGTCCGTCTCGTGCTGCAAAATAATTAAAACAGGATTAGTCGAAGTCAAAATTCTAATTTTTAAAAATCAAAACACTACAGGAGTATACGACCTCACTTTGCTGATGACAGTTAATGTGTTACGCAAAGTTTTTTGTTTGCTTTTGGAGTACCTCATCAGTAATTCTTGGACTAAAATTGTGAAATCAAAATTACTCAAAGAACCCAAAAATGTTTCACCAAATTTAGCTGAGGATATACTTTGCATGATGGAGTATACCTTAGCTTTTGAGAAATTTCCAATTTTATCTAGCTGCAAATTTAGACAATAGTATATTACTGACAATAATACACAATTATTGTCTATTGAATTTCTGTTATCCTTGGGATAACATCCACCAGCAGAGATACCGGCTTAGTGCTGTAAATTACATATTCTACCAGTTTCAATTTTACAGCGCTAGACTGCTCTTTCGAAATAAAATCATCAGCATTGCTTGCACCAAAATTGTGAAATATATTTTTTTACCGACGTTGAAAAGATAACCAAAGGACTAAGATTTCAGACTTCATCATTACTGGATTGATAAACATAAGCAAAACCGTAAATATTATACAATGGTTTGGGTCGACATTGTTGTGACATATTGTGGTTAGCTCATTTGTCATTTTTTTCAAAATTCTTAGTTTGTTTTTAACTGTATTATTTAACAATTGCAGAACCGATAATGTAATACAGAAAACTGTTATAGCCGAATATATCAGATAACATGGTTTTCTTTTTGAAAGCAAATTTGCTCTCTAAATAAGCCAATGTTAAAAAATTTAACTCTGTTTTTTAGACTGTTGTTTAGGCATGGACCGGTTATGGTTTTGTTTGATTTGTCTACGTTTCAGTATATAATCTTAATTCAAGCTCACGAGTCGACCAGCAACAGAACTTTCATCGTTCATGAGAATGCATAGCGATAAGGACAAGACTGTCTCTTAATTTCTTAAAGAAATGTATGTCCGTAATTGTGTAATTGTTCAAATAATCCTTATAGAATGTCATACCAAGACAGACAGACATAAATCACACAAGATGTGATAGATATTAAGTGTATATTTTCTTATCGTGTTACAAGCCACGTTGGTATATGAGTAATTGAAAGTAAGTAAATTTACAGAAGAAAAAATCTATCATGATGTATTGATTACCAAAATGGCTTTCCAGACAAAAAATAAATATCGAGAAATGAGGATAAAGTATAAGATTAAGAAGGTAACTCTATATATATATATTATATGTATATTGTCGATTGTGATTTTATTTCAATTACTAATGTAGCAAAGCGTGAATACAAACGCAACAAATTGGCAGAATTAACCATCAGACAATTCGGGGTAAATGCTTGATTAAATTATTACACATTAATAATCAAGCTGCTTACAAATACATTGTATACACAGAGATATTAAAAGCATAAAGTTCTGAATACTCCAAACCTTCATAGCGGTCATAACAATGTTGTTGAAAAGAATTATACCTCTGCACTCAATTATCCTGGATATATTGGACGTCTCAAAGTCCCATGTTCCTTTTGTTCCCAATTTTGATTACGCACGTCGTGGGTATAGCTAGTTAAACAGTCAGATCTCACTTCCCTTATTTGGCAACAATCTATTCTCCAGATTAAAGAAGGTTCGGCATAATTTCTTTTCATAGGAATAACGAAATAAAGCAGGAAGCTTTGGTGCACAGTATGACCCCATTAGTATATCGATTGTTTGTTGGAAAATATCCCACTCTGATTTGAAAACTACATTTTCACGACATACTTTACAAATAGAAAACAAATACATTTAAATTTATGTTTATTTTAAAATTCATAATCAAGAATATTCCTTAATTTTTTAAAATAGTATAAAATAAAAGCATGAACTGTCTAATCCGTAGTATGAAATTGAAATTCAGCATTGTAACTTTCTTAGGAATGTAAGCTAACATTTATTCACTGTTCATTTTAAAATTTATATCAATCACCACAAAATGCAAAACCAAAAAAGGAAACTTAATAGAAAATAAATTTAAAAGTGTAACCTTCGAATGAACATTCACCTTATTGTTTTTAAATGAAATGTAAATAGAAAGCGTCCCTGTGTGACTGCAGTGTCTTGTCGATTACACATAGAATTAAACCAAGGCTGTATTTAATACCGTAATTTAACCTAATTGCCCTTTACAAAAAAGTCAAATTTTGCAGTTTATTAACATTGAACTTATGACTTATTTAGAAGACATTTACGGTAAAACTATTTTAATTGCAATAACGGAAGACAAAATGTTAAAATTAAACTCAGAATAGTAAAAATTAAACATTCACAATGGTTGTATCGGAATTATAAAATATTTATATCATCAAACATGGAGCTCTCGATTTAGAAATTATCCTTAAATGAATTGCTTTATTGTAACCTTGGGTTTTATTAAAACTGCAGTGCTAATTGTATCCAAATATTGATCAATACATATGTGTTGTCTTTTACACAATCATCGGAAGATTGTTTTTACTAAAATCTGACGCCGATTCAAAATTATAGTATGATACATTGGGATTAAAATTCAAAAACTACGTTTTTACGACATACTTTAGAAACAAATACATTTAAATTTACATGGGTTTTTAAAATTCACAATCGAGAATATTCCATAAAAATATTTTTTTTTAAAATAGTATAAAGTAAAAGCATGAACTGTCTAATCCGTCGTATGAAATTGAAATCCAGCATTGTAACTTTCTTAGAAATGTAAGCTAACATTTATTCACTGTCATTTCAAAATTATATAAATCACCGCAAAATGCAAAACAAAAAGGAAAATTAATAAAATAAATAAATAAAAATGTAACCATCGAATAAACATTCACCTTATTGTTTTTAAATGAAATGATATTAGAAATTTTTCCAGTGTGACTGCAGTGTCTTGTCGATTACACAGAGAATTAAACCAACGCTGCATTTATCGTAATTCAACCTAATTGCCTTTTACAAAAAAAGTCAAATTTAGCAGTTAATTAACATTAAACTTATGACTTATTTATAAGACATTCAAACCTAATTGCCTTTTACAAAAAAGTCAAATTCAGCAGGTAATTAACAGTAAACTTATGACTTATTTATAAGACATTCACGTTAAAACTATTGTAATTGCAACAATGGAAGAAAAAAATATAAAGTAAACCCATAATAGGAAAAATAAAAACGTCACAGTTGTTGAATTAATTGTTGTAATTATTAGTATCCTTAAACATAGACCTCTCGACCTTGAAATTATTCTTAAATCAATTGCTGTATTGTAACCTTGGCTTTTATTAAAACTGCAATGCTAAATGTTGGTACATATGTGTTGTCTTTTACAGTCATTTTGGATAGATTTTGATTGAAACCTAATGGCACTTCCTAGTTGCGTTTCTGCTATAGATCCGAACTTCAATCATGTTTATTTTACAACATATTACTGATAAACAATCGACATTGTGATGTTTACATAAAAAATAAATGATGAAAACGCACCTAGTAAAGAACCATTAGATTATCTTACTTGTATTCTACCACTGAAAACAAAAAGTATTTGAATCTTTATATAAAATGAATGTATTAATCACAAGTAAATGTGTTGAATTGCGTCAAATGTAAATTCCAAAATCGATAATTCATCCTTAAGTCAGTTAAAACCTATAAAATATGGATTTTGGTGACTGAGAAGACTTTAAATATGTAAAATAATTAACATTTTTATCAATGTTTGTGATTTGTCTTTCCAATATATAGGACATGTCAGTACCCTTTTTATTAAATATCCTTGAAAAATTCAGAAAAGAATCGCTTTAAATTTGTCTTTTGCAACTATATGTAGCGTAAAAACTGAATGTTTCGAAAATCTTAGGTATATGATCAATTATGTTTGTAATGGGTAACAAATTATTAACCTCAAAGTGAATGACAATGGAAAACAATTTCATCTTAATAGAGAACAAAAATTGTTTCTCAAACCAACAAAAATGTTTCAAAAACTTATACATTTTTTCTGACTGAACGATGGATGTGTTGAAAAGAAATCTGTTTTTATAAAGTTTGAGGGCAGTCATCACAAAATTGCCTAAAAACATCTCTATAAAATTACTAGCAAGACTAAAACAGTTGAAAACGCAAATAAGTTTTTGCTAACACTGTGAAAATTAACGTGTTTAATTTAATCTGTCAGATTTTTTTTATAGTTTTTACAATGATCTTGGGTTGTGATTTGGACATGGATAGGTATGTGTTTTTGAACTAATGGACCGTGTGACATATACAACCCATTGAACCAAATGAAATGTTTTGTGAACTTCAAACTTTGAATAAAATATGAAATAGCTAGTTGGGTCAGCTCTGGTCCTTTTAAAAATTCAGAAGTCTGAAATCATCAAATTTTCAGTCAATGTATCAAAAGAGTTGAGAATATAGAATAAAAGATAATAACGTTTATTATGCTTCTCTTGTTCCTTCTATTGCAATCTAGCACAACGTCGGTTTTTCAACTTCTCCATAAAAGCACCAGAACGTTTTAAAAGTTAATCTGAACTTTCTTTCTTATACCATGTCGTATCAAAGAAAGCAATTACAGATTCATTGTGAAAACATCGAATATACAAACTATTTCTTGCAAAGTAATATTTCAGCCGCTATAAATCATTGATATCATATTGATGTAACTATTCAATCTAAGACGGACAGTGTCCAATAATTCTGATATACAAACAGATAGCTTCTTTTAATTAATGCAGGACCGTAAATGTTTCATAGTCGACACATTAGAGATGACATGAAACCATTTGTATAACATTAGCTGTACAGACGTTATAAATGGAGAAAGAGAAGGATTAGTTGAAGAAAAGGTCTGTCCATTTTAAACATTTGAAATTATTATAATAAACATCAGAAATGACTTGATATACAACAATATGCTGAAATATGGACATTATAAATCACACATAAAAATCAGCCAAATCAAACACAAACATACGGTCTATGTCCAAATCAGAATTCCAAAAGCAAAGTTATAACTTTTGAAACCGGTAAATTTAGTTAAACACGTAAACTGTGGGACAGGGCGTTCTGAAAGGATATGCAGTTCCTGTCAACACCCGTAGCTGAAATCAAAATTGAAAATGAAAGGCATAAGGAGCAATGGTATGTCAAATGTTTCGAGAATAATTTTTGATACATTGACATTTAACGCAATAAAACACTACAATGCAAGATATTAATAGAAACGGACAAATTCATTCATGTGAACGTATTGCAATTAAGAACAGTCTGTCTCTTGATTACTTATAGAACATAGTAATTGCGGAAGTATTTGAATAATCCTGACGGAATATCTGAAGTCATTTTGAGATTTAGATAATTAAAATAAAGTTAATTTACAGAAAATATTATCTGATTGGCTTAATGTCTTTCAAAACAAAATCACAATTATATAGTATTGCATATTATACCAGTTTTTATTTTTACAGCACTATAGATGGCCGTTTCGGAATACAATTCCTCATCAGTAAAATCATGAAGTAAAATTGTTTTATAGCATTTAGATTTTGTGTATCCGACAATCGTCATTTATTTCTATTGCAAAAAAGAGGTGGAAGTTCGCGTTTTTAACATAAACGCGTTTTGAGTTTCAAAGTTTTTACTTTACTTCTCGGTTGGACATGGATAAGTATGTTTGTTTTTATTATCCCTGCACAAGTACGCTATTCAATTTTAAACTGACATTTGCAATAACCTCAGAATATTTCAATTTAAATGCATCGCTAAAACAGTCTCTGATTTCAGCCTATAATAATTCTGAAGTAAATAAGACTGACATGGCTATCTATTTTGTAATTTCAGATAAAAGGTGTCTTATGTTTATTACACAATTCCAGACTTTCTGTGCAGACATGTAATATACAGTGTTATGTAACTAAACCATTTTATTTTAAAAACCATTTAATTTAAATAGAGAACTTTAAATCGATACTCTCCAATATATATACTGTTACCAAAACAATTATCCAACGTAAAATAAGTTGCAGTGATACAGACAAGCCATATTGACCTGTGCGCTTGACCTTTCATTAGTCATATTCATATACCAGGTTACACCGGTACCCAGCAAGTGAGTAGCGTTAGGTTTCGCAGTTAATACATAAACAAATCATGTTCAGTGATGTAGACTAAGTTTACACATGTGTTCCCTATATATAAATATACTGGTCCATTATAAATATTTACAATTAAGGTCAAACGGACAGGTGTAAGTTGTTTGCCTATAATTACAAATTTAATATATAGCAGGATACATTATGTTTTTACATTTGCGCAAAATACAAGGAAATGTAATTTACAGTAATAATTACAAAGATTGTATATCTAGCAAGAATATTGTATGATTGTTTACCCACACTAAAAATCAAAAAAGGAAAATCTACAGCACAGTAATAATTACATGTACAATGATATATATATATATATATATATATATATATATATATATATATATATATATATAATGTTTTTTATGGTTTATATACCCACGCACGAGCAAATAAACACAATCTGCAGTGATAATTATACCTCTCAATATCAAAGTTTTCTTTTGATTTATATACGGAAACAAAAAAGGAAATCATTACTAAACACGTTTTTATTTTGCAGCATTAGACAGTTGTTTCGGAATAAACTTACTCATCAGTATTGCTTTAACAAAAATTGCTGAAATATAAATATTGTAAGTTGTTAAGATGACAAAAAATATCAGGACTAAAACAATGTTACCAAATCCGTTTAAAGAGAACAATTGGAACAATTAGGCATATCTTAGTATTTTCATGAATTTTAAAAAAGATCATTTGGATTACAACAAATATACAGGTGACACTGGTAATAAAATTGCCTTACTTTTATTGATCCTACAAACATACCTGCACAAGACCACCATTGTGGATGTCCTTCGTGCAATGCATACAAGGATATTTATATTTGATGGTCATAATAAGGTTAAAACAAACGGGATTAAAATTTCAAAAAATCAAAATGTTAAAGTAGCGATTGAAACCTTTTTAAACTACAGTGCTACTTTACGTTAATCAGTTTGATTTAAATTTTGGTCCTTTCATTTTTCTCCTTTCAACATCTAAAAACTATGATGATTTTCAACATATGGTCCGAGCACCACTGATGAGGAACTTCATTCCGAAACCGCTGCCTATTACTGCAAATTCACACAGGTTTAGTAATATTTTGAAACAGATCTTTGATTAAATACATCTTCGATTCCGACTTAAACAGTTGAAAAAGCCCAAGCTTCAGTTTCAGCCTGCATCAAGTAATCTTTCTAGTAAATTTTATGCAATACATACATGCGCTCTAAAATGATTTATTAATTACTTCACACTGCAGCCGTCTTGCTACATGCTGCTTAAAATATTAAAACCCTCTTCATATTTAGACAGCGTGAGCAGAAGGATAAATTGAAGTTCATAAATAACTAGTTGCAGACAGGTTGAATTTTAAGGTATCTTGTATAACAGTATGAAGGTATCGGAGGTGTTATAAGCCGATGATGAATTATTCCTGTCACAGAAATCTATTGAAGTGCATAATTATATTCACTTTCTCTTGCATTTTAGAAATATTTAAAAACACCAATACAGGATATTAACCTTTTCAAAGTCAGAAAAATGCAGACACATAAATTAAGTGCAGTTTAGAACTAACTTTGAATAACCAATTTGTATCTGGTAATCAAGATATAATATGTATGTTTGGGTTTTTTTTATAGCGTTAAGATATATGAATAGATTTTTTTTGTCAGCGTTTTGTCCAACTATAGCATACATAAATACAGATTTTCAGCTTCTTGAATTTTAACTCCTCACAACACCAAGCTATGCTTTATCGTTCAAAGTATTGCCGTAGGTGGATTTGTAAAATACATGTTGGTCCCTTGATATTTCTGCTTTCAACATCTTAAAACATTTGGATTTCCACAATTTTGGTCTGAGTACTACTGTTCTAATCCGAAATGGCCATATAATGCTGCAAAATAATATAAGGACTAGTGAGTTGATGGTTGTAATAATTTGAAACAGTTCTTTTGTTAAATAAATCTTCGATTCCGACAAAAACGGTTGAAGAAGCACAATCGCCAGTTTCAACCTGCATCAAGTTATCTTGGTGGTGAATTTTATGCAATACATATATGTGCTTTAAAAAGATTTATTCATTACTTCACACTGCAGCTGTCTTGTTTTAATCTGCTTAAAATATTTAAACCCTTTTCATATTTAAACAGTCAAAGTATAAATTGAAGTTCATAAATAACTGCTTGCAGACGGGTTAAGTTTTATGGTATCTTATATAACACTATGAAGGTATCAGAGCTGTATTTAGCGGATGATGAAATATTCCTGTCACAGGAATCTGTTAAAGTGCTTAATTACTTCAAACTGCTCTTGAAAAAATTTAAAAAGGTATAAAAAAAAATTAAATAACCAAAACAGTATATTCACTTTTTGAAAGTGAGAGAAAAAATGCAGACACATCAATTTTCTGCAGTTTATCATAAAATGAAATCTAAGCAGCTTGAATACCCAATCTACATATGATAGCAAATGATGTTTGCTTGTGTAATATATAGCGTTAATTATATACCTCCAACAACTTATTTCTCTGTGTTTTCTCCAACAAAAGCATACATCATGACATGTAGAACTGATTTAAATGTTCAAATAATGTCCTAAATTCGTGATATTATCATGCAACTGAACATTTTCTCTGATCCTCATCACAAATCCGGAGTTTTATAATCAGTGGTCGCAATATGTGATTGTGTTTTCTTTTCTGTCGGTGTGGTTGTTGTATCATTAATTTTAATTATCTCATGTCTCCTTGTTCGCATAGATCCATGTTCGTTTCACAAAATTTTGATATCACACGTGGCGGGTATAGCTGGCTTAACAGGTGGTTCTTATTATCCCTGAGCAACCGGCCTCACTTCCCTACTGGATTTTGATATGGACATAATAGTTATATTTGTTTTGGTGATTCCTACTTATATGTACATGTATTATTGAAATAATGATATTTTAGACGTAATATCAATCTGTTACCAGGAATATGAGGCTGTGTTAAACACCTTGTTACGCTGTGTTATGTAATAAATGCCAAGAAATGTAATACCCACATTGTAGTGTAAATTTTTTCTTCGTGTAATGTAACAACACCTTGTTATGTAATAAAACGCCGTGTAATGTTATAAAAACAGGTTTCGTGTTTTGTAATAAAATGTCCGTGTAATATTAAAATGAAATTTTGCAAATTAAAGGTCAGCAATTGTGTTCCAAATTCTGACCTTGACGTTGACATTGCGTCGACTGTGTTAAAGACAAACTGAAGATAACTGTATACTAATCTTGACCACAGTTTGTAGGTCATTGTCACTTAATATGATGTTTATTTTAATGACATGGACCAAAGGGCCCCAGGCATTACATACTACATTCACAATTTAAAAAATGGCATTGCTTCATTACTGTCCCAAAATTAGATTGATCTTGATATGAATATTAAGTGACGTTTTCATTTTGTGTACCTGGTAGGGATCATTCAACAATAAAGAGTTAATATTAATATTAATTTGTTACCTTGACTTTTCTTCAATGACCCTTTGAACATTTTTAATAACCCTTTTCTATATACTGATATGACTAGGCCAGGGACACTTTGGGTCCATGTAATTAAAATACAGATTATATAAAGCAACTATGACCTTCAACTGAGATCGATCATGGTCTAAACTTATCATTTGGCCTTGACAAATTCGTCTTAAGGTCAACGTCAAGGTTAGAGGTTGGAACAATATCGTTGACCCTTAATTCGCCTAAATTCATTTTTACATTACACGGAAATTTTCTCACATTATGCATTTATTACATTAAGCGTAATTTTTTATTACATAACAAGGTGTTATTACATTACACGGAGAAAATAATTACACTTCAAGGTGGATATTACATTACTTAATATTTATTACATAACGGTGTAACACTCCTCCATGTTTAGCACGTTAACAAGTTGGAATGTTAGGGACCCTCTAATAAACTAACATCAATCGATTGATGATCACTCTTGCCTATGGGGACTTTTTGGATATGTGTTTTGTTTTCTTTTGTTCATTAGTGTTCTTGTGTGCTTTAGCTGGAAGCTACACGGTGTTCAAGTACAAATTACCTTATTGGGTTTTAACACAAATTACCATAATTGATTTTATAAAGTATTATTATCGTAATCGACCATGACTATATTGTAATAAAGTTCAAAACTAACTGATAGCATATTGCCTTTCCTCTGCTCGTAAAACATAAAACTACATGCGCATTATATAAATTGCAATTTAGCTAGCATGTCAATGTTTATGTTTCAATCTCAAGGCAGCGATTTAATGACAGGGGATGCTGTATTTTTTGTAAAATTAATTGATGAATTGTTTTAATTTCAAAAGAGTAGCTGTTTAATTTCCTCGTCTTTTTTATTGGAGGTTCGTGTAACAAACAATTAAGGTAAAACGAGTACAAAACAAACAATCCAGTTTATTAAAAACTAACATACTAATCCATGTCCGAATCACAATCCAGAAGCAAAGTTAAAACTTTTGAGCTGACAAGTTTGGTTAGACACGTGAACTTTCACCGGAGAAGTGAGTCCGGGTGCTCCGGAAGGGTAAGCACTTCCTGTTTAGCTAGCTACACCGCCACGTGTGTTATCAAGATTGTGTGAAAGGAACATTGCTTTAGTATCTATCGGTCGGTATTTCATTGAACTTTATTGCATATACCTGGCACTAACACTGCGAGCACATGTACCTCTTGACTTGCACTGCTTTTGTGTGCTCGTCTAAGAGGTTAGGGTGACGCGATTGCTTTTTCGCCTTCAAAGACTTTTCTTGTTCCTTTAAGAGAGGTTTTTGGCGACAAATATAGCTCTTGACTTGCACTGACATCTTAGCTCACCTATGAGGTTATGGCGACGCGAATACCTTTCGGACTTCATGGGTTTTGTCTGTTGTCCTAAGAGGGGGTTGAGGCGACAAAAGTAGCTTTCCACTTGCATTAACTCCCCATTCATTAGAACAGAATTTGGAGCAAAAATACAAATCATTATGAAGTGCTATCTTAAAAAGATTAATTTAGGGATCAATTTGATACCTGCTAAATTGTTCTTTAAGTGTTTCTTTTTTAAATTTACATTAGGTTTGATTATTATATAATTAACCATGATATTCTGTTACAGATTGCTGTTAGTAATGTTTGTACACTGCAGACAAACTATAAAACGTGATCAGAAATCGAATATTACATTAAAGAGTCCAATTTGTCGTAAAATGAAACCTCCTCATTTATTGTAAATTCTGAGTGTTGAAATTTAATGACGTGACGAAATCAATCACGATTCAAAATTACGAAGTTTACTTGCTAACAAGGATACATGTGTCTAAACACATTGGCTGTGGAATTAGTCTTTCAGACAATGTATCAACTATTCATTATATAGGGTAATCCGAGTGTTGTACAACAAATTTGCAGATTTCTGATTGGTATTTGATTTCATTCACAGCCGTAACAATTGAATAATACGTCAGATAAATGGTTGATTAGACATGCTACTTTTTATTCATTAGTGATGTTGTAGGTAAATATTGTATCAACAAACACCAATTTGAACGTTTATATAAATTTACTCTTATTTGAATTGATTCACTCACAAGGCGTTATGTAATAAAAGTGGAGTCGTATACGTACCAGACAAGATGGATTTTTTCACTTATATCGAGATTGTCGGTATAGAAAAATTGGAGAAACCGGCGAACAAAACCAACCTCAGGCATACTAACAAACTGTCTTCCTACTTGGATCTACCGTATCGAGGTTCGGACATAGGTACTGTGATACGTAAGTCGCTGATCTTAGTAATTATTGTATCAACAAACATCCATTTGAACGGTTTATGCCAGATTACTCTTCTTTCCTGTCACTTGGCGTTATGGAAAAAGTAGAGTGGAGTGGTGGAATATGGTCCCAACCTAGATTCTCAGTGCACTTATATTGAGGTTATATGTTGTGGGAAAAACTGAAATACCCAAGGAAAGCACCTACCTCCGACAAGCGAACTGAAACTAATTCGCACAAGAATTTACCCAGAGCGAGATTCGAATCTAGATACTACGATGCAAATATAGGTTATTATTCTATCAATAAATACCAATATGAACGTTTATATCGTGTCGCTTTTCTTCTCTCTGAGATAATTTACTCATTATGTAATAGAATAAAGTGGAGTTGTGTAATAGAGTTTTATACCAAAGTCAAGAGTTTCTGTTTTACTTATACCAATACCGTCTTATTCTGTGGAGGCAACCAGAGTACCCGAGAAAATTATCTAACTGCGGCAAACAAGGGTAACCTAAAGGAATTAGAATTTAGGCGATTTAAGCAGGTGCTTTAGGTCACAAGGTCGCCGAGTTCTTGTAAGCGTCGCTGTGCAAATATCTTTATTTTAGTTTTTATACTGCAGCACGTCAAGACTAACTACAAGTAGACCGGACGATCAGGAGTCTGAAATAAATTAATGTTAGGAAAAAAAAATAAATTTGTACAATTTGTCAATTGCTTTGAAAAACGAATTGTGTATACTTCAGTTAATTACTGGAGATTCTTGCTATACAGAATAACTCGTACTTTATTGGGCTTTACGTTTTCGTGTCAAGAAGGAACAGGCGTAGGCGCGATAATTGGCATTTCTCTCGAATCATATGAAAACGTGAGCTAATTGATTTATGAGTACAAAAAAGCAAGTTTTACCTTTGTATATTCATGATTGTTGTGCATACCGTATACGAACTTATGAGTTCAGAATAACAAGTTATTTTATGTTATTATTATTCAATACAGATGAACTGGTGTTAAAACCATTTTTTCGTTAATTTTCTGTGGTAAGACGAATCTATCCATATCCTCAAGGGTACTTTAAAAACAAGTCTGACACAATAAGCCTTTTTAACAGATTTTTTCTCCTTAAGGGGTTTCATGCGTATTATTTAAATCCATTCTGATGTGTTTCGACTGCTTAAAAACAATCCTAACAAGTACGTGGCATTAATAGCATTTCAGTATCACTTTTACACAGTGGCATTGTCTTTAGTTTGATTTTAAATATTTTTCAAGCACTCGTTAGCATTATCTTATGAACATATAGCAATTAAAAACTTTTTATGGCGTTATCAAATTGCGTCTAATAATCGCGTTGAAGCTGTTTTTCAACGAAATTTTAAAAAATTAATAAATTAGGCTTAACACTAAATATCATATCAGATTTAGCGTCATGGTTCATTTAGAAATTATAAAGATGTTTCAGACATAATGATCCAATAACATATATAGGATAGCTGTGGTCAATCTAAATTTGTTATAACTCTGCGACACTTACGATCGGACTTATAGGTAGATAATAACAGTATCCATTTTCCACGCTTAATTCTTCAAGTAGCAATATAATGAAAATAATAATAATAAATGTTTATGGTCGTATGTCCTCAGAAAAGATACCAAAACATATCATTTCAATGCTAAGAAATGGTCTTACCAATGAAGGATGGCGCAGATTGTATGAGAAGTATTGTAAAAGAAAACGTTCGTGTAAACGTAAATTTTACTTCGATTAAATGTTGTATTAATATTTATTTTAAGTACATGCTTTACAATATCTGATAATTCATACACCGATTGACTTTTCTATATATAACCGTTATCTAAATTTGTTTTAAAGCCAAGAGACTGTATAAAACATTATATGAGATCAACTATACAATGAAGACGTCAGAAAATGGATTAGTACAAGACAAGATCTGCCTTTACTATAGAAATATAAAGTATAGCATAGATAGCTATGTCTGGATAATAGAAGAGGGATTAACTGAAATATTCCTGCTTGAATTTAGGACTTATAATAGATAATAGAGTTTTGATTAATAGACGTTTGGAATGAAGAAAAATTGTAAGTTTGTGAGAGTATATTGGTTTAAGACAAAAATTATTTGCTGCCAGTTTTGCACTCATCCTCCATTGTCGACAAATCGAACACAAACATACTAGGCCATCTCAAAACCACAACAAAGCAGAGAAAAACCGGCAAATTAAGTAAACCACGTGGATTCCCATCAGTAAAATGAGACCGGGTGCTCGCGAAGGGTATGAAATGAGTATTTAGTAACAATTAAATAAAAAAGAATAGAATAAACCTGTTATATATATGCAGTTGAAAACGAATAAAGTTTCATTTCTTTGTCAATGTGATAAACTAGCCATAAAAACATAATATTAAGTTATTGAAATGGTGTTAAAAGTGGTATATCTGAATGTTTTTATAAATGCTTTAAAATTAACATGGATAAGACGACTCTCAAAACAAAACTCGAAATTCTTGAACTTAATGACATAATTGTAATTATAAAATTATAAAATTTTCTCTATAGCATCAATAATAAACAATGTACAAATTATCAAGTAATATCATCTTAGATTCAAAAGAAATAGGAAATCCTTATTTGTATTATTTCTTCATTATACGATTGGACCTTCAAGAATACAGATTTGTAAGGACAGAACAAGTAAATCTGAAAATATTTTCATATGTGTACGTTGATCTTAAGAGTAATTTTATTACACAGGTATCTATATGTATTACGACATTTTTTTTAAAAACTGTATTGTAACTGTTGATATATTTTATTCGAGATTCGCCATTAGGGACTTGAATGACTTGTGTCTGTCAATGTTTTATCTATAACAATTTTTCGATCACTCAGTAACTTCCAAGGAACGATATTTTAGATCCGAATTGTTTACACCTCACAAGTACATTCATGAACCTATCAAGCTTCTTTAATGAGGATAGAGACAGATCGATTGAGAAAACATTGTATATAGAATCTCTTCCGTGCAAAAGTAATATAAATTTAAGGCGTAATGTTTCATTTATGTTATATTGATATTAATATTCAGTCCAGGCTGGACAATGTCCGGTGATTCGTGTACACAGACTGACAGCTATATTTAATAACCACAGTCTTCTAAATGTTTTATAGCCAATAAATTAAAAACAACATGAAAGCATTTGTGTAATATATAGACAAGCGTCAGGAGGGTTATTAGTTGAAAGACGAAATCTATCCATTTTATTCCCAATTGTGATGACACACGTGGTGGGTGTTGCTAGCTGAAGCGTGGGGTGATTGTCCTTCCGGAGCACCAAGCCTCACTTCCCTTGTGGAAGTGTACGTGATGAATCATATCTGCCAGCTTCAAATTATTTACTAAGCTTTGGGACTGTAGTTTTGACATTTATTTGTAAGTTTGTGTTTTATTCATAGAAATATTTGAATTGTACACCAGCCTAGGCTGATAATACACAAGGTTAACTAGCATATACTAGGGATAAATGTGTATTACTGCAACATATACAACTGGTATACACACGTAGTAACGAACAATCTTTATCCCAATTTTGGCCCTTCTATTTTTCTCATTTCATCAAAATATTTGGATTTCCACAACTTTGGTCCGAGGATTACCGATGAAGAATTTTATCCCGAAACGTCCGTCTCGTGCTGTAAAATAATTAAAACAGGATTAGTCGAAGTCAAAATTCATTTTTTAAAAAATCAAAACACTACAAGAGTATACGACCTCACTTTGCTGATGACAGTTTATGTGTTACGCAAAGTTTTTTGTTTGCTTTTGGAGTACCTCATCAGTAATGTTTGGACTAAAATTGTAAAACCAAAATTACTCAAAGAACCCAAAAATGTTTCACCAAATTTAGCTGAGGATATACTTTGCACGATGGAGTATACCTTAGCTTTTGAGAAATTTCCAATGTTATCTAGCTGCAAATTTAGACAATAGTATATTACTGACAATATTACACAATTATTGTCTATTGAATTTGTGTTATCCTTGTGGAAACATCCACGAGCAGAGATACCGGCTTAGCGCTGTAAATTACATATTCTACCAGTTTCAATTTTACAGCACTAGACTGCTCTTTCGGAATAAAATCATCAGCATTGCTTGCACCAAAATTGTGAAATATATTTTTTTACCGACGTTGAAAAGATATCCAAAGGACTAAGATTTCAGACTTCATCATTACTGGACTGATAAACATCTCAAGCAAAACCGTAAATATTATATAATGGTTTTGGTCGACATTGTTGTGACATACTGTGGTAAGCTCATTCGTCATTATTGTTTTCAAAATTCTTAGTTTGTTATTTAATGTATTATTTAACAACAACAGAACCGATATTGTTAAACTGTTATAGCCAAATATCAAAGATAGCATCGTTTTCTTTTTGAAAGCAAATTTGCTCTCTAAATGTGTCAATCTTAAAAAGTTTTAACGCTTTTTTTTAGACTGTGGTTTAGACATGAACCGGTTATGGTTTTGTTTGATTTGTCTACATTTCAGTATATAATCTTAATTCAAGCTCACGAGTCGACCAGCAACAGCACTTTTATCATTCATGAGAATGCATAGCGATTAGGGCGAGATTGTCTTTAAATTTCTTATATAAATGTATGTCCGTAATTGTGTAATTGTTCAAATAATCCTTATAGAATGTCACACCAAGACAGACAGGCAAAACTCACACAAGATGTGATAGATATTAAGTGTAGATTTTCTTATCGTGTTACAAGCAACGTTGGTATATGAGTAAGTGAAAGTAAGTAAATTTACAGAAGAAAAAAATCTATCATGATGTATTGATTACCAAAATGGCTTTCCAGACAAAAAATAAATATCGAGAAATGAGGATAAAGTATAAGAGTGAGAAGGTAACTCTCTCTCTCTCTCTCTCTCTCTCTCTCTATATATATATATATATATATATATATATATATATATATATATATATATATATATTGTGATTTTATTTCTATTACTAATGTAGCAAAGCGTGAATACAAACGCAACAAATTGGCAGAATTAACCACCAGACAATTTGGGGTAAATTGCTTGATTAGTTTATTACACATTATTAATCAAGCTGCTTACAAATACATTGTATACACATAGATATTGCAAGCATAAAGTTCTCAAGATTCCAAACCTTCATAGCGGTCATAACAATGTTGTCGAAAAAAATTTTGCCTCTGTACTCAATTACCCTGGATATAATGGACGTCCCAAAGTCCCATGTTCCTTTTGTTCCCAATTTTGATTACGCACGTCGTGGGTATAGCTAGTTAAACAACCAGGTCTCACTTCCCTTATTTGGCAACAATCTATTCTCCAGATTAAAGAAGGTTCGGCATAATTTTTTTTCATAGGAATAACGAAATAAAGCAGGAGGCTTTGGTACACAGTATGACCCCATTAGTATATCGATTGTTTGCTGGAAAATATACCACTCTGACTCAAAAACTACATTTTTACGACATACTTTGCAAAGAGAAAACAAATACGTTTAAATTTATGTTTATTTTAAAATTCATAATCAAAAATATTCCTTAATTTTTTTAAATAGTATAAAATAAAAGCATGAACTGTCTAATCCGTAGTATGAAATTGAAATTCAGCATTGTAACTTTCTGAGAATGTAAGCTAACATTTATTCACTGTTCATTTCAAAATTTATATAAATCACCACAAAATGCAAAACCTTAATAGAAAATAAATATAAAAATGTAACCTTCGAATGAACATTCACCTTATTGTTTTTAAATGAAATGTAAATAGAAAACGTCCCTGTGTGACTGCAGTGTCTTGTCAATTACACAGAGAATTAAACCAAGGCTGCGTTTACCGTAATTTAACCTAATTGCCCTTTACAAAAAAGTCAAATTTAGCAGTTAATTAACATTAAACTTATGACTTATTTATAAGACATTTACGGTAAAACTATTTTAATTAGAATAATGGAAGAAAAAATGTTAAAAGTAAACTCAAAATAGCAAAAATAAAAACGTCACAGTTGTTGAAATAATTGTTGTAATTATTAGTATCCTTAAACATAGAACTCTTGACCTTGAAATTATTCTTAAATCAATTGCTTTATTGTAACCTTGGTTTTTATTAAAACTGCAGTGCTAATTGCTTGTAAATGCAAATCCATACATATGCGGTGTCTTTAACAGTCATTATGGATAAATCTTAATTAAAACTAAATGGCACTTCTTGGTTGCGTTTCTGCAATAGATCCGAACGTCAATCATGTTTATTTTACAACATATTACTGATGAAGAATCGACATTGTGTTTACATAAAAATAAATGATGAAAACGCACCATATGATTATCTTACTCGTATTCTACTACTGAAAACAAAAAGTATTTATTTCTTTATATAAAATGAATGTATTAATCACATGTAGATGTGTTGAATTGCGTCATATGTAAATCCCAAAATCGATAATTCATCCTTAAGTCAGTTTTAGACTGTTAAAATCTATAAAATATGGATTTTCGCGACTGAGAAGACTTTAAATATGTAAAATAATTAACCTTTTTATCATTTTTTGTGATTTGTCTTTCCAATATATAGGAAATTTCAGTACCCTGTTTATTAAATAACCTTGAATAATTCAGAAAATAATCGCTTTTGTCTTTTGCAACTATGTGTAGCGTAAACACGGAATGTTTTGAAAATCTTAGGAATATGATCAATTATGTTTGTGATGGAATCATAACAAATTATTTACCTCAAAGTGAATGACAATGGAGAACAATTCCATCTTAAGAGAGAACAAAAATTGTTTCTCAAACCAACAAAAATGTTTCACAAACTAAAACATTTTTTCTGACTGAACGATAGATGTGTTGAAAAGAAATCTGTTTTTATAAAGTTTAAGCGCTGTCATCACAAAATTGCCTAAAAACATCTCTGTATAAAATTACTAGCAAGACTAAAACAGTTGAAAACGCAAATAAGTTTATGCTAACAGTGTGAAAATTAACGTGTTTAATTTAATCTGTCAGTTTCTTTATAGTTTTTACAATGATCTTGTATTGTGATTTGGACATGGATAGGTATGTGTTTTTGAACTAATGGACCTTGTGACATATACAACCCAGTGAACCAAATGAAATGTTATGTGAACTTCAAACTTGTGAATAAAAATATAGAATAACTAGATGGGTCAGCTCTGGTCCTTTTAAAAATTCAGAAGTCATATCATCAAATTTTCAGGCAATGTAACATTTATTATGCTTCTGTATTTCTTCCATTGCAATCTAGCACAACGTCGGTTTTTCAACTTCTCCATAAAAGCACCAGAACGTTTCAAAAGTTAATCTGAACTCTTGCTAATACCATGTCGTATCAAAAAAAGCAATTACAGATTCACTGTGAAAACATTGACTATACAAACTATTTCGTGCAAAGTATTATTTAAGCCGCTATAAATCATTGATATCATATTGATGTAACTATTCAATCTAAGCTGGACAGTGTCCAATAATTCTGATATACAAACAGACAGCTTCTTTTAATTAATGCAGGACTGTAAATGTTTCATAGTTGACACATTAGCTATACAGACGTTATAAATGGAGAAAGAGAAGGATTAGTTGAAGAAAAGGTCTGTCCATTTTAAACATTTGAAATTATTATAATAAACATCAGAAATGACTTGATATACAACAATATGCTGAAATATGGACATTATAAATTACAGTATGATATGCGTTTTATCATTAGACATTGGTAATGAAACGTACACATAAAAAAATTCAGCCAAATCAAATACAAACATAGGATCTATGTCCAAATCAGAGTTATAACTTTTGAAACTGGCAAATTTGGTTAACCACGTAAACTTTCAACAGGGAAGTGGGATAGGGCGTTCTGAAATGATATGCAATTGCTGTCTATCAAGTAACACTCGTAGCTGAAATCAAGATTGAAAATGAAAGGCATAAAAAGCAATGGTGTGTCAAATAATTGGAGAATAATTTTCGATACATTTGCATGATACAATGCAAGATATTTATAGAAACAGACAAATTCATTCATGTGAACGTATCGCAATTTAGATCAGTCTTTCTCTTTATTACTTACAGAACACAATAATTGCGGAACTATTTGAATAATCCTGACGGAATATCCGAAGCCATTTTGAGATTTAGTTAATTGAAATAAAGTTAATTTACAGAAAATATGGTCTGATTTTCTTAATGTCTTTCAAAACAAAATGACAATTATATAGAATTGCATATTATACCAGTTTTTATTTTTACAGCACTAGATGGCCGTTTCGGAATACAATTCTCATCAGTAGAAATCATGAAGTAAAATTTTGTTATAGGATTTAGAATTTTTGTATTCGACAATCGTCATTTATTTCTATTACAAAAAGTGGTGGAAATTCGCGTTTTTTACATAACTTGTGGGATTAAAGTTTTTATACTTTACTTCTCGGTTGGACATGGATTAGTATGTTTGTTTTTGATTATCCCTGCACAAGTACGATATCCAATTTTAAACTGACATTTGCAATAACCTCAGAATATTTCAATTTAAATACATCGCTAAAACAAAGTCTCTTATTTCAGCCTATAATAATTCTGAAGTAAATAAGACTGACATGGCTATCTATTTTGTAATTTCAGATAAAAGGTGTCTTATGTTTATTAAACAATTCCAGACTTTCTCTGCAGACATGTAATATACAGTGTTATGTAGCTAAACAATTTTATTTTAAAAACCATTTAATTTAAATACAGAAATTTAAATAGATACTCTCCAATAAATATATTGTTTCCAAAACAATTATCCCATGTAAATATAAGCTGCAGTGATACAGACAAATCATATTGACCTGTGCGCTTGACCTCTCATTAGTCATATTCATAAACGAGGATACACTGGTACCCAGCAAGTAAGTAGTGTTAGGTTTCGCAGTTAATACATAAACAAAGCATGTTCCTTAATGTATACTAAGTTTACACATGTGTTCCCTATACATAAATATACTGGTTCATTATAAATATTTGTAATTAAGGTCAAACGGACAGGTCTAAGTTGTTTGCCTATAATTACAAATTTTATATATAGCAGGATACTTAATGGTTTTTACCTCCGGGAAAAAACGAAATATAATCTACAATACTAATTACAAAGATTGTATATCTAGCAAGATATTTTATTTTTTATCCACACGAAAAAACATAGAGACAAAATCTGCAGTACGACGCAGTACCGTATTTATTAAAAATTATACCTCTCAATATCAAATATGCAAACAAAAAGGGAAATCATTACTAAACACGTTTTAATTTTGCAACATCAGACAGTTGTTTCGGAATAAACTTACTCATCAGTATTGCTTTGACAAAATTTGCTGAAATATAAATATTGTAAGTTGTTAAGATGACAAAAAATAGCAGGACGAAAACAATGTTACCAAATCCATTTAAAGAGAAAAATTGGAACAATTAGGCATACCTTAGTATTTTCATGAATTTTAAAAAAGATAATTTGGATTACAACGAATATAAAGGTGACACTGGTAATAAAATTACCTTTTTTTATTGATCTTACAAACATACTTGCACAAGACCACCATTGTGGATGTCCGTCGTGCAATGCATACAAGGATATTTATATTTGATGGTCATAATAAGGTTAAAACAAACGGGATTAAAATTTCAAAAAATCAAAATGTTAATGTAGCGATTGAAACCTTTATAAACTACAGTGCTACTTTACGTTAATCAGTCTGCTTTAAAGTTTGGTCCTTTTATTTTTCTCTTTTCAACATCTAAAAACTATGAGGATTTTCACAATATGGTCCGAGCACCACTGATGAGGAACTTCATTCCGAAACGGCTGTCTAATGCTGCAAATTCACACAGATTTAGTAATATTCTTAAACAGATCTTTGATTAAATACATCTTCGATTCCGACTTAAACAGTTGAAAAAGCCCAAGCTTCAGTTTCAGCCTGCATCAAATAATCTTTCTAGTAAATTTTATGCAATACATACATGCGCTCTAAAAAGATTTATTAATTACTTCACACTGCAGCCGTCTTGCTACATGCTGCTTAAAATATTAAAACCCTCTTCATATTTAGACAGCGTGAGCAGAAGGATAAATTGAAGTTCATAAATAACTAGTTGCAGACATGTTAAAGTTTAAGGTGTCTTGTATAACACTATGAAGGTATCGGAGGTGTTATAAGCCGATGATGAATTATTCCTGTCACAGGAATCTATTGAAGTGCATAATTATTTTCACTTTCTCTTGCATTTTAGAAATATTTAAAAACACCAATACAGGATATTAACCTTTTCAAAGTCAGAAAAATGCAGACACATAAATTAAGTGCAGTTTAGAACTAACTTTGAATAACCAATTTGTATCTGGTAATCAAGATATAATATGTCTGTTTGTCTTTTTTTATAGCGTTAAGATATATGAATAGAAATTTTTGTCAGCGTTTTGCCCAACTATAGCATACATAAATACAGACTTTTCAGCTTCTTAAATTTTAACTCCTCACAACACCAAGCTATGCTATATCGTTCAAAGTATTGCCTTAGGTGGATTTATAAAATACATGTTGGTACCTCGATTTTTCTGCTTTCAACATCTTAAAATATTTGGATTTCCAAAATTTTGGTCTGAGTACTACTGTTGATGAATTTTAATCCGAAATGGCCATTTAATGCTGCAAAATAATATAAGGACTAGTTAGTTGATGGTTGTAATAATTTGAAACAGTTCTTTTGTTAAATAAATCTTCGATTCCGACAAAAACAGTTGAAGAAGCACAATCGCCCGTTCAACCTGCACCAAGTTATCTTGGTGGTGAATTTTATGCAATGAAGGTATCAGAGCTGTATTTAGCGGATGATGAATTATTCCTGTTACAGGAATCTATTAAAGTGCTTAATTATTTCAAACTTCTCTCGGGTTTTAAAAAAGTTTAAAAATGCCACCAAAAATAGGATATTAACCTTTTTAAAGTCAGAAAAAATGCAGACACGTAGGCTTAATGCAGTGTAGCATAAACTTATATATAAACAGCGTGCATGTTCAATTTGCATCTAGTAGGAAAGTTATTTATGTATATGTTTGCTTGTGTTATTGAGTATTAGAATATATGAAGAATTTTTTGTCTGCGTTTTCTCCAACTGAAGCATACATGAATACAGTTTTTCAACTTCTTAAATTTTAACTCCTCACAACACCAAGCTATGCTATATCGTTCAAAGTATTGCCGTAGGTGGATTTGTAAAATACATGTTGGTCCCTTGATATTTCTGCTTTCAACATTTTAAAACATTTGGATTTCCACACTTTTGGTCTGAGTACTACTGTTCTAATCCGAAATGGCCATATAATGCTGCAAAATAATACAAGGACTAGTGAGTTGATGGTTGTATTAATTTGAAACAGTTCTTTTGTTAAATAAATCTTCGATTCCGACAAAAGCAGTTGAAAAAGCACAATCGCCAGTTTCAACCTGCATCAAGTTATCTTGGTGCTAAATTTTATGCAATACATATATGTGCTTTAAAAAGATTTATTCATTACTTCACACTGCAGCTGTCTTGTTTTAATCTGCTTAAAATATTTAAACCCTTTTCATATTTAAACAGTCAAAGTATAAATTAAAGTTCTTAAATAACTGCTTGCAGACGGGTTAAGTTTTATGGTATCTTCTATAACACTATGAAGGTATCAGAGCTGTATTTAGCGGATGATGAATTATTTCTGTCACAGGAATCTGTTAAAGTGCTTAATTATTTCAAACTGCTCTTGAAAAAATTTAAAAAGGTATTAAAAAAATTAGATAACCAAAACAGTATATTCACTTTTTCAAAGTGAGAGAAAAAATGCAGACACATCAATTTTCTGCAGTTTATCATAAAATAAAATCTAAGCAGCTTGAATACCCAATCTACATATGATAGCAAATGATGTTTGCTTGTGTAATATATAGCTTTAATTATATACCACCAACAACTTGTTTCTCTGTGTTTTCTCCAACAATAGCATACATCATGACATGTAGAACTGATTTAAATGTTCCAATAATGTCCTAAATTCGTGATATTATCATGCAACTGAACATTTTCTCTGATCCTCATCACAAATCCGGAGTTTTATAATCAGTGGTCGCAATATGTGATTGTGTTTTCTTTTCTGCCGGTGTAGTTGTTGTATCATTTTAATTATCTCATGTCTTCTTGTTCGCATAGCTCCATGTTCGTTTCACAAAATTTTGATATCACACTTGGCGGGTATAGCTGGCTTAACAGGTGGTTCTTATTATCCCTGAGCAACCGGCCTCACTTCCCTACTGGATTTTGATTTGGACATAATAGTTATATTTGTTTTGGTGATTCCTACTTATATGTACATGTATTATTAAAATAATGATATTTTAGACGTAATATCAATCTGTTACCAGGAATATGAGGCTGTGTTAAACACCTTGTTACGCTGTGTTATGTAATAAATGCCAAGTAATGTAATACCCACATTGTAGTGTAAAATTTTTCTTCGTGTAATGTAACAACACCTTGTTATGTAATAAAAACGCCGTGTAATGTTATAAAAACAGGTTTCGCGTTTTGTAATAAAATGTCCGTGTAATGTAAAAATGAAATTTGGCCAATTAAAGGTCAGCAATTGTGTTCCAAATTCTGACCTTGACGTTGACATTGCGTCGACTGTGTTAAAGACAAACTGAAGATAACTGTAGACTAATCTTGACCACAGTTTGTAGGTCATTGTCACTTAATATGATGTTTATTTTAATCACATGGACCAAAGGGCTCCAGGCATTACAGACTACATTCACAATTTAAAGAAATGGCATTGCTTCATTACTGTCCCAAAATTAGATTGATCTTGAATATTAAGTGACGTTTCCATTTTGTGTACCTGGTAGGGATCATTCAACAGAAAAGAGTAAATATTAATATTAATTTGTTACCTTGACTTTTCTTCAGTGACCCTTTGTAAATATTTGAAATATTTTAATAACCCTTTTCTATGTACTGCTGACTAGGCCAGGGACCCTTTGGTCCATGTAATTAAAATACAGATTATATAAAGCAACTATGACCTTCAGCTGAAGTCTAAACTTATCATTTGTCCTTGACAAAAGGTCTAAAGGTCAACGTCAAGGTTAGTGGTTGGAACAATATCGTTGACCCTTAATTTGCCTAATTTCATTTTTACATTACACGAAAATGTTATCACATTACGCAATCGTTTATAACATTACGCGTAATTTTTTATTGCATAACAAGGTGTTATTACATTACACGGAGAAAATACACTTCAAGGTGGGTATTACATTACTTAACATTAATTACATAATACGGCGTAACACACCTCCATTTTAGCACGTTAACAAGTTGGAATGTTAGGGACCCTCTAGTAAACTAACATCAATCGACTGATGATCACTCTTGCCTATGGGGAATTTTTGGATATGTGTTTTGTTTTCTTTTGTTCATTAGTGTTCTTGTGTGCTTAAGCTGGAAGCTACACGGTGTTCAAGTACAAATTACCTTATTGGGTTTTAACACAAATTACCATAATTGATTTTATAAAGTATTATTATCGTAATCGAGCATGACTATATTGTAATAAAGTTCAAAACTGACTGATAGCATATTGCCTTTCCTCTGCTCGTAAAACATAAAACTACATGCGCATTATATAAATTGCAATTTAGCTAGCATGTCAATGTTTATGTTTCAATCTCAAGGCAGCGATTTAATGACAGGGGATGCTGTATTTTTTGTAAAATTAATTGATGAATTGTTTTAATTTCAAAAGAGTAGCTGTTTAATTTCCTCGTCTTCTTTATTGGAGGTTCGTGTAACAAACAATTAAGGTAAAATGAGTACAAAACAAACATTCCAGTTTATTAAAAACTAACATACTAATCCATGTCCGAATCACAATCCAGAAGCAAAGTTAAAACTTTGGAGCTGACAAGTTTGGTTAGACACGTGAACTTTCACCGGGGAAGTAAGTCCGGGTGCTCCGGAAGGGTAAGCACCTCCTGTTTAGCTAGCTACACCGCCACGTGTGTTATCAAGATTGTGTGAAAGGAACATTGCTTTAGTATCTATCGGTCGGCATTTCATTGAACTTTATTGCATATACCTGGCACTAATACTGCAAACACATGTACCTCTTGACTTGCACTGCTTTTGTGTGCTCGTCGAAGAGGTTAGGGTGACGCGATTGCTTTTTCGCCTTCAAAGACTTTTCTTGTTCCTTTAAGAGAGGTTTTTGGCGACAAATATAGCTCTCGACTTGCACTGACATCTTAACTCACCTATGAGGTTATGGCGACGCGAATACCTTTCGGACTTCATGGGTTTTGTCTGTTGTCCTAAGAGAGGGTTAAGGCGACAAAAGTAGCTTTCCACTTGCATTAACTCCCCATTCATTAGAACAGAATTTGGAGCAAAAATACAAATCATTTTGAAGTGCTATCTTAAAAAGGTTGATTTAGGGATCAATTTGATACCTGCTAAATTGTTCTTTAAGTTTTTTTTAAAATTTACATTAGGTTTGATTATTATATAATTAACCATGATATTCTGTTACAGATTGCTGTTAGTAATGTTTGTACACTGCAGACAAACTATAAAACCTGATCAGAAATCGAATATTACATTAAAGAGTCCAATTTGTCGTAAAATGAAACCTCCTCATTTATTGTAAATTCTGAGTGTTGAAATTTAATGACGTGACGAAATCAATCGCGATTCAAAATTACGAAGTTTACTTGCTAACAAGGATACATGTGTCTAAACACATTGGTTGTGGAATTAGTCTTTCAGACAATTTATCAACTATTCATTATTTAGGGTAATCCGAGTGTTGTACAACAAATTTGCAGATTTCTGATTGGTATTTGATTCCATTCACAGCCGTAACAATTGAATAATACGTCAGATAAATGGTTGATTAGACATGCTACTTTTTATTCATTAGTGATGTTGTAGGTAATTATTGTATCAACAGACACCAATTTGAACGTTTATATAAATTTACTCTTATTTGAATTGATTCACTCACAAGGCGTTATGTAATAAAAGTGGAGTCGTATACGTACCAGACAAGATGGATTTTCACTTATATCGAGACGGTCGGTTCTGAAAAATTTGAGAAGCCGTCAAACAAAACCAACCTTAGGCGTCTTCCTACTTTGATCTACCGTATCGGGGTTCGGACATAGGTACTGTTATCCGTAAGTCGCTGATCTTAGTAATTATTGTATCAACAAACATCCATTTGTACGGTTAATGCCAGATTACTCTTCTTTCCTGTCACTTGGCGAAAAAGTAGAGTGGAGTGGTGGAATATGGTCCCAACCTAGATTCTCAGTGCACTTATATTGAGGTTATATGATGTGGGAAAAACTGAAATACCCAAGGAAAGCACCTACCTCCGACAAGCGAACTGAAACTAATTCGCACAAGAATTTACTCAGAGCGAGATTCGAATCTAGATACTTCAATGCTTATATGGGTTATTATTCTATCAATAAATACCAATATGAACGTTTATATCATGTCGCTTTTCTTGTCTTTGAGATAATTTACTCATTATGTAATAGAATGAAGTGGAGTTGTGTAATAGTTTTATGCCAAAGTCAAGAGCTTCTGTTTAACTTATACCAATACGGTCTTATTTTGTGGAGGCAACCAGAGTACCCGAGAAAACCATCTTACTGCGGCAAACGAGAGGGTAACCTAAAGGAATTAGAATTTAGGCGATTTAAGCCGATGCTTTAGGTCACAAGGTCGCCGAGTTCTTGTAAGCGTCGCTGTGCACGAAGCTCTTTTGAAATTGTTATATATAAGATGTTGAGATGTTTACTGTAGAGAAAAACAAATCAATTAAAATGAAAATATTATTATTGTCGATTGGCGCTTAGTGTTTCTTTGAAAACTTTCAAACTATGATAAATTTTAACCATATTGAAACTGTTGTTATATATTAAACAAGTAATGACCTGGTCTGTTTATTTTTTCCATATCATTCCTTACTCAAAAAAAAGACCGGTTATTTAATTCGTCTCTATTCTCCAATATATATTTTGGACGTGCAGATCATTTGGATAGCTAGATTGGAGGTGCTTACCCGCCTGGAGCACCCGGTCTCACTTCCCTGATGGAAGTTAAGGTGTGTAACTTAATTCAATTAAGTTTCAATTATTAAGTTTTTAATTATTTCAGTAAAAGTTTTCACTTTACTTTTTGTTACATAGGAAATATGTCGGTGCATTGTTTTTTGTGTTTTATGATTGTAACTAGATGACACGGTGGTCAAGCTTTAATTAAAAACCGTTTCGCATGAAATCACATTGTATTTATTGATGCAACAATTAAACAACCCCAACCTTCCAGTGGTTTTCATGTTTTCCGTGAAGAGAGGAGTTGCTGTAGCATATAACCAGAATTAATAGGTAAACGGGGTAATTTGGAATACATTTTGAAATGTTTCTCTGTAAACGGTGATATGGATTGGAATATAATGATATAACCTTAGCATACTACCAAAACAGGCGGGTACATGAGGATGTGGATTAAAATATACAGTAGACCTATAAGAAGTAAATTATAGCAAAAGAAAATAATACATAAAGAAGTCATGAATTCATTCCAAGTATGTAGCTATAAAAAATAAATATGCATATAATTCGGCATTTGCACTATGTGTAGACGATATTGAGATATAACTTGTAACATATTACCAGATAAGACGGGTATATTCACAGATGTAGGTCTAAAATTAATGCAGAAGATTTGGTGTAGCCAATAAACCTAACAGACAGACAAACAAGCAAAAAGAAAAAATTATTTCACTCCCGAGCACTCGTTAGTTTCACTTACATTGACAGAATATTCAATGTTTACAATCACGCTGTTTTGTTGTTCTATCACGCGTTACCAATTAGTAGACTATTAACAAAAACGTTAAGATTTATCAGTACCGTTAAATCGTATCAACAGTCATTGTTTGACAGATACATGCAACATGGAACACATTCTGTTAGTAATAATTGCATTATAAGTCAGGGCAAACAGTTTAAATCTGACTCAACAACTTTTTACAAATTTGGGTTTGTCTCAAAATTACAATGTCAATGCTTTACATTAATATGCCACGAACCACTACGGTAGCTCAGTTGGCAGAGTGCTCACTTCGTATGTGGAAAGTCGTGGGTTCAAACCCCAGCCGGGTAATTGTCCTGATCCTGATCGTCATGAATTGACACTTACCGTTGTAACTATTTCATTTTAGGACAATAGGTTATTTTGAAGCGCATATAACCAAAGAAAAAACAGTTGAACAGAACCAAAACTACGGAGACTTTCCCTTATTTGTGAATAAAACTGACTATATTAGCGAATACATGTTGCTGCAACAATTCAACTTTATTCCGTATGCAAACATGAAAGTGTTATTTTTAAACACTATTCTGTACTTAATATGTTTTTTAAATCACTACAGTTCCTGATTTTCAAACCACGTGACAATTTGAAAACAATAATATTGTTCTGCCTTGTACTACAACTGTTTAACAAAGTGACAATTGATATATAAAGGGAATTACGATCCCGGTTTGTCGTATTATATAAATGAAAATAAATTAGTCTCGATGGCCTCATTACTAGATAAATTACAAATCCAGCGTTTGTTTTTCTCATGTTTTATCTGCTTTTGGCATCGAGGGTTTTCTTCCGGTTACACAAAATTTGTACAGCGGGGATTTTTATAAACATGACAGTATAATGATCCCTTCAAACCGTTGCCATGGTTAACATAAACAATTTCTAGTGAATGAATTGTTTGATTAATATCTGTTATTAATTTTATTCCTTTGAGAATATACCTACGTTATTATTAATTTGTGAATTCATTCATATAAAATTTAGATAACAGTTAATTACAAAGGGAAATCTTGTGTTTTTAACTTGTGCCTTCGAGATTATTTTTGCCATAAGGAGCAATTTGCTTAAAAGCTATTGCTTTTTAGCTCACCTGGCCTAAAGGCCATGTGAGCTTTTGCCATCACTCGGCGTCCGTCGTCCGTCAGTCAGTCAGTCCGTCCGTCCGTCAGTCTGTCAGTCTGTCAGTCTGTCAGTCCGTCTGTAAACTTTTCACATTTTGGCTATCTCCTCTGAAACCCCTGAACCAATTTTAACAAAACTTTACAGGAATGATGTATGAAAGGTCCTTTACTTAGATTGCCGAAATTTTTTTGATCCGCCAAAAAACATGGCTGCCAGCTCAGAAGATAGTTTAACATTGGACCCTATGGGAAAAATGCATTTTTAACTATTTTCTCAGATATGACTGAAGCAAATTTAAACAAACTTCACAGAAATGATGTATGGAAGGTCCTTTACTTAGATTGCCAAAATTTTTCTGATCTGTCAAAAAACATGGCCGCCAGCACAGAAGATAGTTTAACATTAGACCCTATGGGAAAAGCATATATTTGCTATCTTCTTTGAAACCGCTGAGCCAATTTGAACCAAACTTTACAGGAATAATGTATGCAAGATCATTTACTAAGATTGCCCAAATTTTTCTGATCCGCCAAAAAAAATGGCCGCCAGGGCCAAACAAAGTTTAACATTGGGCCCTATGGGAAAACGCACATTTTGGCTATCTCCTCTGAAACGACTGAAGCGAATTCAATTACACTTTACAGGAATAATGTATGGAAGGTCTTTTGCAAAGATTGCCGAAATTTTTCTGATCCGCCAAAAAATATGGCTGCCAGCGGGGAACATAGTTTAACATTGGACCCTTTGGGAAAAACACATTTTTGCTATCTCCTCTAAAACTATTGAAGCAAACTTAACCAAACTTTAGAGGAATGATGTATTGGAGGTCCTTTACATAGATTGCCAAAATTTTTCTGATTGGCCAAAAAACATGGCTGCCAGAGCAAAAGGTAGTTTAACATGGGACCCTATGGGAAAAACACATTTTGGCTATCTCCTCAGAAATGACTGAAGCAAATTTAACCAAACTTTACAGAAATGATGTATAGAAGGTCCTTTACTTAGATTGCCAAAATTTTTCTGATCCACCAAAAAACATGGCCGCCAGCGCAGAAGATAGTTTAACATTGGACCCAATGGGAAAAGCATATATATGCTACTTCCTCTGAAGCTTTAGAAGCAAATTGAACCAAACTTTACAGGAATGATGTATAGAAGGTCCTTTACATAGATTGCCAAAATTTTCCTGATTGGCCAAAAAACTTGGCTGCCAGCGCAAAAGGTAGTTTAACATTGGACCCTATGGGAAAAACGCATTTTTGACTATGTCATCAGAAATGACTGAAGCAAATTGAACCAAACTTACAGGAATGATGTATAGAAGGTCCTTTACATAGATTGTCAAAATTTTTCTGATCCGCCAAAAAACATGGCTGCCAGCGGAGAACATAGTTTCACATTGGACCCTATGGGAAAAGCATATATATGCTATCTCCTCTGAAGCTAGTGAAGCAAATTGAACTAAACTTAACAGGAATGATGTATAAAAGGTCCTTTACATAGATTGCCAACATTTTTCTAATCTGCCAAAAAAACATGGCTGTCAGCGCAAAAGATAGTTGGACTTTATGGGAAAAACACATTTTTGACTATGTCCTCAGAAATGACTGAAGCAAATTGAACCACACTTTACAGGAATGATGTATAGAAGGTCCTTTACATAGATTGCCAAAATTTTCCTGATCTGCCATGAAACATGGCTGCCAGTGGAGAACATTGTTTCACATTGGACCCTATGGGAAAAGCATATATTTGCTATTATTTCCTTTGAAGCTACTAAAGCAAATTGAATAAAACTTTATAGGAATGATGTATGGATGGTTCTTTACTTAGATTGTGAAAATTGTTTTTGATCTGCCAAAAAAGATGGCTGCCAGCACAGAACATAGTTTAACCCTATGGGAATTGCATATATTTGCTATCTCCTATAAAGCTACTGAAGCAAATTGAACCAAACTTTATGGGAATGATGTATGGAAGGTCCTTTATTAGATTGACAAATTCAAATTGCCCTTTTCATTTACAATTAAGGCAAAACACTTTTAAAATCTCGGAAGCTGAAATTTCATTGGACAATAAATGTTACAACAGTGGCTCATTCACATATGCCCCTCAGATCTCCTACTGCACGCCTATATCAAAAATGGGGGAGCAAGTGAGAGATGTGATTTTAATCAGATTGAAAAAAAACTGTGAATGGTACATATAGTTCTACAGTGATTTCCTTAGCCATTCTGTCTGATATAAACAGTGCATTTTTCATCACTGGAATACAAATTTGCTTTAAAAGCATTTTAGTCAGGTGAGCGATACAGGCTCAGCCACACTGAGCCTCTGGTTTAATTTTCTTATCACATGAGCGCCTGTCATAACTATATGAACTGGATAAGAATAATACACTGACGAATTAGAAGGGATGTTTGTGATACATTTTGGAGCAATATTTATGTGTCTAAGTAATCATCTAAGTGAGCTATTAGCCAGAAGACAATCTTTAAACCAGAGTTCCCAGCTTGACACCAATATAAACGATGTCGATCAACCTCCATGGTTTTATACAATATGGAGAGGGGTAAAACTATTTCCTGGCAGAAATACGCATGGAACGTGCAGTAACAGTATCTTTGCTCATCAAATCCTTTGCCTTCAGTACTTTGATATAAAGGGTTCTACAATAAAGGAGATAACTGCCTTGAGTTTCGAACGTTAAACGTGGACAATACTGTCACAAATTGCCATGGAAAGCCATCAAAATCAGAGACGACTTTGTGTCAGTATTTTGCTAACTATATCTATGTGGTGAGGTATTTTGCTGACTATATCTGTGTGGTGAGGTATTTTGCTAACTATATCTGTGTGGTGAGGTATTTTGCTAACTATATCTGTGTGGTGAGGTATTTTGCTGACTATATCTGTGTGGTGAGGTATTTTGCTAACTATATCTATGTGGTGAGGTATTTTGCTGACTATATCTGTGTGGTAAGGTATTTTGCTAACTATATCTGTGTGGTGAGGTATTTTGCTAACTATATCTGTGTGGTGAGGTATTTTGCTAACTATATCTGTGTGGTGAGGTATTTTGCTGACTATATCTGTGTGGTGAGGTATTTTGCTGACTATATCTGTGTGGTGAGGTATTTTGCTAACTATATCTGTGGTGAGGTATTTTGCTAACTATATCTGTGTGGTGAGGTATTTTGCTAACTATATCTGTGTGGTGAGGTATTTTGCTAACTATATCTGTGTGGTGAGGTATTTTGCTGACTATATCTGTGTGGTGAGGTATTTTGCTGACTATATCTGTGTGGTGAGGTATTTTGCTAACTATATCTGTGTGGTGAGGTATTTTGCTAACTATATCTGTGTGGTGAGGTATTTTGCTAACTATATCTGTGTGGTGAGGTATTTTGCTGACTATATCTGTGTGGTGAGGTATTTTGCTAACTATATCTGTGTGGTGAGGTATTTTGCTAACTATATCTGTGTGGTGAGGTATTTTGCTGACTATATCTGTGTGGTGAGGTATTTTGCTAACTATATCTGTGGTGAGGTATTTTGCTTACTATATATGTGTGGTGAGGTATTTTGCTGACTATATCTGTGTGGTGAGGTATTTTGCTGACTATATCTTTGTGGTGAGGTATTTTGCTAACTATATCTGTGTGGTGAGGTATTTTGCTAACTATATCTGTGTGGTGAGGTATTTTGCTGACTATATCTGTGTGGTGAGGTATTTTGCTGACTATATCTGTGTGGTGAGGTATTTTGCTAACTATATCTGTGTGGTGAGGTATTTTCCTAACTATATCTATGTGGTGAGGTATTTTGCTAACTATATCTGTGTGGTGAGGTATTTTGCTAACTATATCTGTGTGGTGAGGTATTTTCCTAACTATATCTGTGTGGTGAGGTATTTTCCTAACTATATCTGTGTGGTGAGGTATATTGCTAACTATATCTGTGTGGTGAAGTATTTTGCTCACTATATCTGTGTGGTGAGGTATTTTGCTAACTATATCTGTGTGGTGAGGTATTTTGCTAACTATATCTGTGTGGTGAGGTATTTTCCTAACTATATCTGTGTGGTGAGGTATTTTGCTGACTATATCTGTGTGGTGAGGTATTTTGCTAACTATATCTGTGTGGTGAGGTATTTTGCTGACTATATCTGTGCGGTGAGGTATTTTGCTAACTATATCTGTGTGGTGAGGTATTTTGCTAACTATATCTGTGTGGTGAGGTATTTTGCTGACTATATCTGTGTGGTGAGGTATTTTGCTGACTATATCTGTGTGGTGAGGTATTTTGCTAACTATATCTGTGTGGTGAGGTATTTTGCTGACTATATCTGTGTGGTGAGGTATTTTGCTAACTATATCTGTGTGGTGAGGTATTTTGCTAACTATATCTGTGTGGTGAGGTATTTTGCTGACTATATCTGTGTGGTGAGGTATTTTGCTGACTATATCTGTGTGGTGAGGTATTTTGCTAACTATATCTGTGTGGTGAGGTATTTTGCTAACTATATCTGTGTGGTGAGATATTTGCTAACTATATCTGTGTGGTGAGGTATTTTGCTAACTATATCTGTGTGGTGAGGTATTTTGCTGACTATATCTGTGTGGTGAGGTATTTTGCTGACTATATCTGTGTGGTGAGGTATTTTGCTGACTATATCTGTGTGGTGAAGTATTTTGCTAACTATATCTGTGTGGTGAGGTATTTTGCTGACTATATCTGTGTGGTGAGGTATTTTACTAACTATATCTGTGTGGTGAGGTATTTTGCTGACTATATCTGTGTGGTGAGGTATTTTACTAAATATATCTGTGTGGTGAGGTATTTTGCTGACTATATCTGTGTGGTGAGGTATTTTACTAACTATATCTGTGTGGTGAGGTATTTTGCTGACTATATCTGTGTGGTGAGGTATTTTGCTGACTATATCTGTGTGGTGAGGTATTTTGCTGACTATATCTGTGTGGTGAAGTATTTTGCTAACTATATCTGTGTGGTGAGGTATTTTGCTGACTATATCTGTGTGGTGAGGTATTTTACTAACTATATCTGTGTGGTGAGGTATTTTGCTGACTATATCTGTGTGGTGAGGTATTTTACTAAATATATCTGTGTGGTGAGGTATTTTGCTGACTATATCTGTGTGGTGAGGTATTTTACTAACTATATCTGTGTGGTGAGGTATTTTGCTGACTATATCTGTGTGGTGAGGTATTTTGCTGACTATATCTGTGTGGTGAGGTATTTTGCTAACTATATCTGTGTGGTGAGGTATTTTACTAACTATATCTGTGTGGTGAGGTATTTTTGCTAACTATATCTGTGTGGTGAGGTATTTTGCTAACTATATCGGTGTGGTGAGGTATTTTGCTAACTATATCTGTGTGGTGAGGTATTTTGCTGACTATATCTGTGTGATGAGGTATTTGCTAACTATATCTGTGTGGTGAGGTATTTTGCTAACTATATCTGTGTGGTGAGGTATTTTGCTAACTATATCTCTGTGGTGAGGTATTTTGCTAACTATATCTGTGTGGTGAGGTATTTTGCTAACTATATCTGTGTGGTGAGGTATTTTCCTAACTATATCTATGTGGTGAGGTATTTTGCTAACTATATCTGTGTGGTGAGGTATTTTGCTAACTATATCTGTGTGGTGAGGTATTTTCCTAACTATATCTGTGTGGTGAGGTATTTTCCTAACTATATCTGTGTGGTGAGGTATATTGCTAACTATATCTGTGTGGTGAAGTATTTTGCTCACTATATCTGTGTGGTGAGGTATTTTGCTAACTATATCTGTGTGGTGAGGTATTTTGCTAACTATATCTGTGTGGTGAGGTATTTTCCTAACTATATCTGTGTGGTGAGGTATTTTCCTAACTATATCTGTGTGGTGAGGTATTTTGCTAACTATATCTGTGTGGTGAGGTATTTGCGTACAAATGTAGCAGATGTAAAGATAACATTTGTCTGTAGTACTAATTATTGTAACATTACGTGAACCGTGTCGGACTTAATGGAGCTAGTTATAAATGTGTCACTTAACTAGAATTTGCTTTTTAGCATCAGTTGTTACAGAAATAAACAGTTGTTAGTTTTTATCAATTAGAGTTATACAGGCAAAGTGAAATAAGTGAACTTCAAAATCACGGTATATTAACCCTGGAATAAATATTACCAGATGTCACACCACTCTCTTTACTAGTCACTTATTTTACTAGTGTTCTTAATGTGATGTTCAATGGTGTTGAGACATGTTAAGATTGACACATTGAAGACTAATAATTACCGATGTGTTTTGTTTTGTTTGTTACATTTGCATTTTAGTCAATTTACAGCAATTCTGGCTTGAAATCAGCTTGCTTTAAAAAACAAACAAGGTCGAAACCCCGGAGTATACCAATACCAATTAAGATAATGTTAAATTTTAAGTTTTCTAGCAAACATTATTTTGCAACCGCAACACTGGATACCATCTTCCTAAAACATTTTCCGGCAGTCATCCACAATCGGAGTTCTATAACCTATAGTCTCTATATAATGTTTATCTATCCCTATCTGTACGTATCGGTATTATTGTTATATATTGTTTTACTGTTTATCATCATGTACGGTATACATGGTTTTCAAAATATCTTTCTTTTTTCATTTTAAGGTACCTTGGTTTCACGTTGAAAGAAGGCCTGGGTGGTAGAGTGGTCTAAAACCGGCTTATGACAACATGGCCCCTCACCACCTATGTTTGAATACAACTAATAAAGATCCTAGTGTGTGAAAGAGCGGAGCGCACAACTGAAGAATTTAAGCTGACTACCATGGAAAAAACTGAAAACCACATTATTTAATTTCACAGTTATATTGAAATATAGAAAACGAAGTTAAATGTAATTATGTAATTTGAAACACCAAGAGCTGTATAGATAATGAAACAAAAACCGTCTTTGGAATCTTCGGAATCTTCTTTCAAAGGTGTCAGTATGTATTAATTGTTTGATTAGTCATTTGGTTGAATTTTGTTTACGTTGCATAACACTTTTTTCACTTTTTAGCGATACTATTTTTTCATTCTAATATCGATGATTAATTTAAACATGATTTCATGTGGTGTATGGGTTTGCGTAAATACAGTTAAACCTGTCTATAAAGGTCACCCAATGGGCCCAGTAATTGTGGCCATTATGGGCAGGTGACTTAAATACAGGTCCAAATAACATAAATAAAGGGTGATTTGGATAAATTGTACTGGCCTTTAAAAGCGGGTGGCTCTTATATAGAGGTGGTCTTTAAGACAGGTTCGACTGTAGTTGCATAGAGCATTAACTTGTGTTTATATTAAGTCTCGAGGTTAACGTGAAGGGCGCAATATTGCTGATACGACGTAAAACAACATATAACCAACCAACAAACGAAGCAAACAAACACTTAATACTCGCATACCGAGATCAATTGAAAGACGATTCCAGCGACGAAGTACTTTCCAATGAATGCTATTGTTTCAAAGATACCGGTTTGGGAAAATATTTGCATAGCGCATAAACTTGTTGTTAGATTAGTTCTCGAGATCAATGTGAATAGATAGAAAGTACTGATATGACGTAAAACAGGATCTAACAAACCACTTTATAACACCTACAAAGAGGACTGATAGAAGATGTCAAAGACGAAGTACTTTCCGCTGTATGCTATTGTTACAAAGATACCAATCAGTCAACACTCAAAATATTACCAAGTCTACAGATGTCGTTACGGATGTAGACTCCCTTGATATTTACATAAGTCATATAAAAATACATAATTGTCTGTGCCTATTTTAACCAATATTGTCTTAAATTCCCAAACCCCGTCTGTAGACACGGAATTCAATATTTACACTTTATTTACTTGACATCTGACATATATATGACATTAACAGTATAATTATTACATAATGATTTCTGAAGAGCTGAAAACGTATCATTTCTATATACAGTCACACCTGTCTATAAAGGCCGCCTAAAGCAACCAGTTAAAGTGACCTTTGGTTACATGGTTGATCCATTCAGTCATTATTCCAAATGGGAAACATCAAACTACTTGATTTTGATATCTATGCACATATAGTCTGCTTTGCCGTAAACAATGTAATGATGTAACATTCAGAACGCGTATGAGTTGTATTCTGGTTTTATTACTTAGCGCTTAGAACGATCAAAAGAAGCAACACACATTTGCAGAAATCATAATTTAATTTAAGTTTGTCCATAAGTAGCTCTCCATTTAGTTCCTTAATAATTATGATCCAATTAGTAATCAGCTTTACTTAAGCTTTTGTGCTTTCTGTCTTAAGTAGTCATCCCAACTTTCCCTGAAACAAAAACAGAAGCAATTAACTTGGTCTAGTTATTTCAGTTCACTTGTCGTAGTAAGATGAATTTCGTATGAACTCTGTGTTTTTTACTCTTTCCCCTGCTTTGATAATTACAAAATTTATAATCTCGGCAGAAGTGTAAAATATAATTTCGATACTCCATACTAATATAAACTACACCTGTGTCGCGGCTATAAACACCATTCCGAAATGCGTATATTTGGTTTGCACGCGGTTTTGTTTATCCCAAGCTCACTAGGATAGATGACATAGTCACATAGTCTCAAAATTAAGGATTGTTAAGAGATAGAACATCATGTATATATCTGCATGTGGAGTTGAATGATTTGGCGAGTCTTGTTTCTAGATTTAACAAGGTTCTGCATAAATTCTGCTTCATAAGAATAAGGAAACAAATCAGCAAGCAAAAATACACAGTTTGTACCCATTGATATAGCGATTATTTGCTGGAAAATTATATTACCAAACAACAAGTATGTTATCTATCAAAAACTCAAACCTTTTTTGTTGATTGTATCTTCAGTATATTTTTGTTTAGAATCCGTATGATGCATGACTAAATAACCAGAATCCATGTTCAGCACTAGATATTTATATCTTGCCTTACCGTGTTTGTAAAAGAATGACAAGTGAATGATTTCTTTAAGAATAAGATTAAAATGAATGTATCTTAATGAATTGAATCGAGTTCTAAGGTATTGTTTTAAGTTTTTAAACCAAGGAGAGCATGGTCTTTTGAAAAAAAACCATTTGTAATAATAAAAATAAAAATATATATTTCCTTACATTACATACATTAAAAGATTGTTCCGTAACATAATGTTATTGTGCACATTGAAGGACCACTGGTTATGAAAAACAAGAATACCAATACATGTCCATACAAAAATCACAAAGTAAAATATCTGAAGCTGGTAAATTATGTTAAGTACGCGAACTTCCACGAGGGAAGTGAGGTCCAATAGGACTATATAACTATACCGCTGGACATTAACTCAGTGCTCATTCAAGGTCTAGAATAATAGTCAGCTGTCCCAAATTGTGTTTGGCTTCTTGTTTGTTATTGTTCAGCTGTTCCATTATTGTGCCTTGTTTTTTTGGTTGTGTGTGATGTTGCCAAGTGCATGTTATTTTATGTTATTATAAACTTTTTTTTCAACAATCACTAAAAACCTAGTAGAAACCACTACTAAGTGGTACGCATTAAAAGTTTTGCCCGCATAAAACTTGCATAGATATTGGACAGGACAGTATTCATCCATTTTAAAAAAATGAAAATCGTTTGGAATAAAAAAACAAAAACAAAAACCAAAGTAAAGATACATCGATCTGTTACTTTGTTACTTTTCATTTTACAAGAGATATATTTCAATATAGGTTAAAGTTTCACGTTTCAGTATATAACGTGACAGAAGTGATATTAATTTTCTCAACATGTCTGAATAGAAACGATTTCATTATTACGTCCTAAAAATTTTCATTTCAATTTCAGTATAAACCTGTTTTATATTCGCATATTTCTTAATTATCTGTACCCAAACTTACAACTTGCGTCACATTGTATCTATGAAGAGGTCATGACACTTTAATGGGAACAAGACTATGCAACCGAAAAACGCAATTAAGAATATCCTTCTTCTGGATTTAGTGTTTCATTATACAGAACTGATCATATTATAGATGAAATGATCTATTGCGCTTCCAATGTAAATTACTAAAAACGATAGCAACGAAAGATAAATGATCGATAAAATACTTAAGTTGGTTTTGTATGTCTATATTGTCCGACAAATGATAAATGAAGTAAGATTCCTGATCGAGACCTCTGTTATAATCACGGGGTAATTTACACTCTGTAATGCCGTCATTATCAAAATTTTCACTAATTAGATGAATAAACTATTATTAGGACGTCGGAGAAAGTCTTAAACAACCCTAAACCAAGTATGAGGGATGAGATTGAATGTTAAAGTAACGTAAAGTACTTCTGTAATGTGGACAAGATCAATATCTGTTATAGGTAATAGAAACATCACGGTGTAATTTTGGAAATGGGAGTTAAACTCTAATGGTATATGATTCCTCATGTAAACACATAAATATAACAATATATTGCAATTACTGCTCAAATGTCCCCTTAATAAAATGAGAACCACATATATATAGAAAATATGACCAGTCACGTCCAGGAGACAGAATAAATGATGGTCTTTATTAAGTCATATTTTCTTATATTTATATATGTCCGAGGTTAACGCGTGGTAAGTTTGGAACATATACGCAGATCTATAAATTAGAAATATGATTCTTTTTATTAACGCACTGCATTACAGTGGTCTCTAGTTATGATGACATCTTTGGTTAGCATTTTAAACAAAATAATATGTATGTAATTCCACATCTTAGGTTAGCATTTTAAACAAAATAATATTTATGTAATTCCACATCTTTGGTTAGCATTTTAAACAAAATAATATTTATGTAATTCCACATCTTAGGTTAGCATTTTAAACAAATAATATTTATGTAATTCCACATCTTAGGTTAGCATTTTAAACAAATAATATTTATGTAATTCCACATCTTAGGTTAGCATTTTAAACAAAATAATATTTATGTAATTCCACATCTTAGGTTAGCATTTTAAACAAAATAATATTTATGTAATTCCACATCTTAGGTTAGCATTTTAAACAAAATAATATTTATGTAATTCCACATCTTAGGTTAGCATTTTAAACAAAATAATAGATATGTAATTCCACATCTTTGGTTAGCAAGTAAAACTGCTCCCAATGTAAAATTCAGGTGTCATTAATGAAACTTATGTTGTCCAGCGATTAAGGCTTTTTTATCATTATTAATTTCAACAGTTCACATTCACACTTCATTGTCCCCCTCGGGTTGCTCATTTATTGAATCCTTACACGTATACAAACATTATGAGCGTATATATACACATATGACAACTTTATGTCTTACCTCCTGAAAAGCTAAAGACATGCGTTATAATTAATTGATACAATACTGCTTAACTTCCAAGGCTAGGATCGTCTAGTTGTGTTCTATAGAATTCATTTATGTGTATTGAATGTAATATTGATTTGGGTTTTACATCCCAGTCAAGAATATTTCACTATCATTACGACGTTACCAGCTGAAGGTGAAGTTGTAGAAACGTTTACTTTTACAGAGCGCCCAGGGCAATGTGTAGGGGGTCTTTAACGTGCCACGCCTGCTGTGACACGGTGCTTTTGGTTTTAAGGTCTCTTCCAAAATAATTTCATTTCTAAATGCCGGGTGTTTGGTGACAGTCGGCTCCTATATTTAAGTCGTGCTTAGACCCGGCCTAGGTTCGAACCAACGACCTCTCACATATGAAGCCAGCACTCTACCAACTAAGGTACCGCAGTTGTATATTGAAGGTTGTATGTGGACGGAAAAATCGTTGCTTTGTATCATTTACTTATATTCATATTAAAACGATGAGCTTCGACATACATCAAATCGGAAGGAGACTAGGGGATAACTTGGGAGACAGATTTTTCATGTTACAGTCAAATACTCCATAGAGGATGCGAATTGAGCAATATGCACTATTGTATTGGTTATCATAATCTCTCTGGATTAACAATATATAGAAAATAGCAACCAGAACATTTTTTGTCATATTTCATGTATATGAAGTAAAGCAGGGTTTTAAAAAACACTTATCGGACAAAAATCAACCGGCAAAGAGGCGAATGAATTTACATTTTAAAATAATTTTATGAATAAAAACGTCCATTTGAATATTTATCGACAATGGGAATGTATGCTAGTAATTGTATGGTTATTTAAACAAACACAAACAAACTGGTCCATGTTTAAATCAGAAATCGAAAATCAAAGCAAATTAAGTCTAACACGTGAGGCCGGGTGCTCCTGAGGGTAAGCACCTCCTGTCTAGCTAGCTTTAACAGACGCATGTGAAATAAAAATTTAGAATGCAACGAACAATCAAATATATACACAATCTAAGGGGTGTCAAATACATGCAAGATAATTTTAGAGACATCATACTTTTCAACAATATGGTGATGACTGCCATGATCTTTTGCAGGGCCTTGGCAAACTTTGGCTTGTAATATCTCTTAGTTGATAGTTTATTTCCAAGCAGCTTTCTTCGTTTTACCAAGTCCCAATGGTAGCAACAAGCTGCTCTATCATAGCGTAATAACTACGAAATGATTAAATTTCTTCTTGCCACATGATATTGTAATGAAAAATTGATATATGAAAGGGATCAAGTGGTTATATAAACCAGTCAAACTCAATTTTTCAATAGCGTATAAATGTGCTTACTGATTACTCCATACAGACGATTCTAGTGCTTTATTTTGACCATTTAAAACGGCTTTCACGTTACAGGGTTTCTTTTGAACACAAACCAACCAGATAAAAAGTGTGCAGATTTAATTAGAAACGAATGCCCTTGTCACTTTTCCCATTACATTTATGACACATTATTACATTATCTCGATGGATTCCAAGAATTTGTTAAATCGACGAGAAAATTTAGACTCTGTGTGGAATTCCCTGGTGGAGTGTAAATCTATACTGGTTGGCTTTTTAAGTTCGTTCCTTGTTATCAGACGAGCTGCAGGGTTATTATTGGAAAATCTTTATTATTCATTAAATTTATTGTACATTACTTTATAAAATCCTGTTGGAGTTTCATTTTATATGGTAAGAGACTATTAAACAATATTAATTACACTTTGAAGTCTTTTGATATATTTACAAACGAGAATATAACGACACATATCAACTCACATCAACATAGTTTACAGGGTTAATCTAATTTCTAGATTCACAACATGTTCTATCAATATTTTCGTAATTCGTTTAAAAAACTCCTGATTAGGATTTTAACTTAACCTTCCCTGATGACTTGCGAGACTTTTGACATGGAGGATATAGCTGGAAGGGACTAATTCTCGATAGAATCAAAATGCCTGTGGACAGTTTTCTCCAATTTAAAAGCGATGACAGTTGAGATTAAACTAACAAAAAGATGAAATGAAAAATTAGATATAACAATTTCCTTATCGATTTTACGTTTAACGTCTGGCCAGCATTAAGTTGCTCTAGAGTAAAACTCTACCATCAAATTGTTTACTGGTAATAGTTATAAATACCAATGACATAGACAATAAATGAATTATATGTGAAATAGAAGTATCAAATAGACGAAATAGTTTACAACTATACTTATGGGTGTTTGTTGAGCCTAATTAAGATATATTATAAAAGGAAATATTTGGATGATAATATGTCATAAATGAGAAAATGAAAGCTTATTTTACTTTTATCACATTAGCATGACATTTCTGTATAGTTCAAATAAGTACAGATTACATTCATTTAATAAAATATACTAGAATTTATATTCATATTTGAGTTTTTGTTTGGAATTATGTCTGCTCATGGACAATTTATATTATAAAGATATATCCGACGTTTAAATGTTTGATTTTGTGACAGGAGAAGGGAGTTTCTGAAGCTAGACTACCGTAGCCGATATCAGAGAATATTTAACAATTGATTTGTTTACAAATGCGGTTCATAGTCGATATGAACGCAATTGATATGCAAGCAAACTGAATAACGTGATTAGTTTGCCTTGCATATCAATTGCGTTCATATCGACTATGAACCGCATTTCTAAACAGTTCAATTGTTATATTTACGTTTAAAACTATTTTCTTTTCTTTTTCTTGGTTCAAAATCAATTTAGAAAATTTTAGGAAATTTTAATTCCGCGCTTTGTCAACAACGATTTTCGATTAACGGAACAGCTGATGGAACAGCAGATCCAACTGAACATCGTCGCTTCTGTGTCAACGAGTAGAAAACACGATCCTTTCTCATTTGTAGTCGATTGGACTCAAATGCACTAGGACGGGAGATCTTGTATTCAAGTCCTAACTTTTGCACAAACCATAACGGACGTTATGACCTACTAAGAGTTGATTGGATTCTAATACACTAGGACGAGATACCCTGTGTTCAAGGCCTAACATATACACAAACCATCACTTAGATTATGACATATCGAGAGCATTTTGTTCCGATCTAATACAATGTGTTCTCCATGGTTCAACTTAAAATAAACGAGGTTCCGCGGGCTTGGTAGGCTAAAGAACCCTGCTGTATAATGCCATTAGCGCAACGCAAAGGAAAACTTTCTGCACCTTCGCCTATATCTAGCGACGTCTAGATAAAGGTGAAATATTCTTGACTGGGACGTTAAACACCATCACTTAACACATCTCTTCATGGTTCAACAAAATTGTAAAGCAGTCTCTAACTCTAAGATAGAACCACCAATCTTATGTGCTTGGACACACGTTTTCATATACGAATATATGTAATTGTATATGGAACCAAGGTGATAGTGTTCCAAGATCTGCCCGGAAGCAGGTAATTTCGACAACATGACCACCTTATCAAGCTCTTCTGCAGAAATTATAAACTGATGAGCGAGTTAAAATAAACCATCTAGACTGAAGACGTTATTCAATTTATATAGCAGATAAAAAGTTTATACGACAGATAAGAACGTCAAAAAGATGTTTTCTTAGAAATTGGATTACCTAGTTAGAAGTAATACTTGAGATGTGATTGACGGTTCCATATCAGTTCGTTATGATTAAAGTATGCGAGATTACACTTGTGATATAACATGACGTTTATATTATGAGTCTGTACTCCAGAGCTGTAATTAAAACATGTATGAATCTATGGTAGTATTTGAAGTAATTATCAACTAGTGTTTAGAATGGAACTATGTCTCGTACATGATTTTTAATTGCAGTGCATGGCACGACAAACATATAAATAGGATAAAAATTGTTCTTGCGTTCCAATGGTTTCCGGTCACTCAGAAAAGAAACACAACTAATAGTTTGTTTGGAAACAAGCAATTCCGCGTTGTTAGAATTGTTTCCAATTAGCAGGCGAAGGGACATAGCATGGGACGGGTCGTCGTTTGCAAAAGTAGCAATATCACTATATATGGTTTTCCCATTAATTCCAGTACCCTTTTGAAGAAGGAAATTGTGGTATCCGCGTTAATTTATCTGGAACATTATATGCTGTAGAATCAATTATAGGTTGTTACCTTTCCGGAACATCTTACCTCACTTACCAGGTGGCAGTTCAAGTGTTTAACCTAACTTGTCAGTTTTAAAGTTTTTACTTTGCTTCTGGGTTGTGATTCAGACATGGATTAGTATATTTGTTTTTCATTCCTATAAGCACTTGATTGAAAAATCGGATGGGTCGTGGTTTTGCAAAAGTAGCAATATTACTGTTAATTTAAACAATATTTTATTCAGAAAAAAATGCTGAAAAGGATTGGACAGCAGGCATTGCCTATATAAGTCCTCTCCTTAGTCGGAGTACATAATATATAATAACAAGTATAACAAAAATAACAATCATAATAATAATAATAATAATAATACACAATGAATAATAATAATAATAATACACAATGAATAATATAATAATAATAATAATACACAATATAATAATAATAATAATACACAATGAATAATAATAATATTAATAATAATAATAATATTAATAATAATAATAATAATGACTAGTGTTATGCCAATAATTATGATAATATAATTGTAACTACTAAAAATTTGAAAAATTCATTTTTTGTTGGAATATTGAAAAATAAATGTAGAAAAAAAAGAAGAAGAGAAAAAAAACATTATAAAACAACCAAAAAAAAAAAGAACAATAAAAAAAAACAAAATGAAAAAAAGAGAAAATGAGTGAAAGAGAGATATATATACAAAAGAGAGTAGCTAATAGTTAGCAAAGTTAAACAACAAAAAAGAGGTTGAAAATAACAGAACAGAAGATGGGAATTGTTAGGGATAAGAAAGTAAGAGTAATATGTACAAAAGAGTGACTAAGTTGGAATTATTAGATTTAAATTGTTGAGAATCTTTAATGAAGTTGTGTACTGCTTGAAATAATTGAGTGTCTTTACCGTATGAGTATTCTGAAGAACCATGGAGAAGAATTTGAAGGTCTATAGAAGGGAAGCCAGTTATAGAATAAATAGCATTAAATAATTTCTGCCTAGGTTGAGAGAAAGCTAGACAGTCAAATAAGAAGTGCTGATTATCTTCAGATGGGGATCCACACTTAGGACATGATGGGTCATTCTCAATAAAGTGATCAAAAAGATGACGCTTAAGATTGCTCGAGAAATTGCGCAACTCACAGTGATGTATATTCTCAACTCTACTACCATAGTTAAAGGAAGAATTCATTTCACTTGTGCAAAAGTATGATTTAAGTTTAGACTTGAATGATGAAATAGAAGTTGCAGATTTTATTGTAATCGGTAGATCATTCCATAGTTTTATTGTAGATGGCAGGAAGCTATTGTAATAGGAAGAAGTTCGACAAAGAGGTAGTTGAAACAGTTGACCCGAGTTTCTTAAGTTGTAACCAGTATCAGTTGGAAAGTAGGGATAAATGATATGTTGCAAATAAGCAGGGGCATAGCCATTAATAGATTTATAGAAAGTAATTAGTTTATGTTGCCTGCGCCTGGCCTCTAGGGATTCCAGTCCGAGTTCAAAGTAAAGAACAGTTCTAGAGCAATTTCGTCTAAGACCTGTGATAATTCTAGCACATTCGACCTGGACACTTTCAAGATCAGCATCCTGTTGAGTGCAATTATCCCATACCACATCACCATACTCAAGAATTGGTCGAATAAAAGACTTATAGGGTGTTAACAAAGAGTTTCTATCAAGTTGATACTTTAACATACGTAGAAGGGTGATTCTGCTACAAGCTTTTTTGTATATGTTAGATATATGTTTAGACCAAGTAGCATCTGACTGAAGGGTAAGACAAAGGTGGCAATGAGAGGTAGCACTTGTTACCTGCTCTGTGCCGAAAAAAATATGTGGATGAGACAGGTGCCTCCTTGTAAAAACAATACTTTCAGTCTTTGTGGGGTTAAAGTCTACTGCCCATTTCAAGGACCAACTGGAAATAGTAGATAGATCGTCAGATAGGATAGAAGAAGCATTTCCAGAATCATTGTTTACAATAACGAATAGACAAGTATCATCAGCAAAGAGACGAACATTGGAATTCAGATTATCCACAATATCATTTATATACAACAAGAATAGGAAAGGACCAAGTACAGACCCTTGAGGAACACCTGCATTGGTTGACCGAAAGGAGGATGAATGTCCATCAAGTACAACTTTCTGTTGCCTATCTAAAAGGTAACTAGATATCCAGTGTATTAAGGTCTCGTTGATACCATAGTCTTTAAGCTTACACAGCAGTCCATCGTGCCAAACACGATCAAAAGCCTTTGAGATATCACAAAAACAAAGCGGACATCATTACCACTATCTTGGTTACTTATGATGGAGTTGTAGATATCTAAGAGTTGATAGATAGTTGAATCGTTAGGTTGGAACCCGGACTGATTAGGTGTGAGCAAACTATTTTGTCGTATGTAATTAAAAAGAGACTTAAACAAAATCTTTTCCATCACTTTGCAGAGAACAGAAGTAAGAGCAATAGGGCGATAGTTACTAGCTGACTTTACATCCCCTTTTCCCTTATAAATAGGGGTAATATGTGATTGCCTCCAAGGAAAAGGAACTTGCCTCTCAGAGAGAGATAAGTTAAATAACTTGGCTAGTGTCAAGGAGATAGATGGATATATTTGGCGTAATATCCTTGGAGAAATGTCATCTTGACCTGGAGGTTTGTTAGGATTAAGAATTTTAAGTTGGTCAGAAACGTCAGTATCAGTTATAAGAACTGGAGGCATAGAAGAATTCGTACGAGATCTGGATACTGGAGACACTGGGTTGATTTCAATACAGCCCATAAGCAATAAAAGTATTATCAATTCTATAGACATTGGTATCTTACAATAATATACATAAAAATTATATGTAAAGTATACATTGTCCCACCAGTACTTATTATATTCCATAATGTTAATCATGTGTATCAAATATTAAGATGGATTTGAACATGGTGGGACAAATATGTAACATAATAGTAACTAAGCTATAAATACACGTATAAAAACAAACAGTTGAGTCACGATAAAGAGAAGTTAAGAGAAAATAAAAATAAATTATAAGATTCTTACATTTATAACACAAAAATGTGAGAATAAACATGGATAGGACAAAACCAACCATTTTACGGTTGTAAAAAGAAGAGTATCTGGTATGAAAAGTGTGAAGTTAACATTAGAGAGTTATGTGTACGGTCTCATGTAGAATCAGCGTTTGGCAAGTCGGAGATCTTTGTACATACTTGTACACGACTGTCGGGTAGTTTGATGAAGATTTTGCCATCAAATGTCCATGTGTCGTCTATGTGACCATTACGTTTTAATTGTCGAGCCTGGAATGCTAGAAAAGATCTTTTCTTGGTCAAATCTTCGTTGATTTGGTAGCGAGTATTGTTCTTTTGGTTATAAGTGAACATATTACGCTTTGCTTTAAGCAATATTACTGTTCATGATTTTGCAATTATTCCAGTGCCTCTATGAAGCAAGATATTCTTTTACCCGCGTTATTTTATCAGAAACATTATGAGATGTAGAAATAATTATATCTACAATACATGTATTATAGTTTTGCAATTTGAATAAATTCCGTAAAAATAAAATTTCCTGAGAAAATAAATTCTATTGTCAACATCATGTAAAATCTTGGAGGTACCAATATAGAAATATTTTTGTTTCAGTATGACAGTTGTCGTGTTATTTTATGTCAACATCAAAGTTGTTGAACATGTTTATTATATTTCATGTGCGTTCTACACTTTTTGTAATTGTACGTACCAAGTAGATTCCATTAGAATTTTGGGTTTCAACTATAGCCTATTTCTATATTGATACAGCGGCAATTTATCTGGAATGGTAAAATGGATAAAATCAATGTTCTCTATAACGACAAACATAAAGGGGGGCTAAATACCCCACACATTTAATCTTTTTATAGTTGACTTAAAATATCGTGGTTGAAAAAGTTTGTACAAAAACATTCCACGTGGAAAGTACTTCTTTTGGATATGGTTGAAAAATATGGTGGCGACAAAGTTCTTTTACTTAACAGATCGGGAATTGAAGAGATCACTAAAAAAAACTAAACTGTTTCTGGACAGATGTATTCGTGAATTGGTCTTTAATAAAAGAGGAAAACATCCAAGCCCCTTCAGATATCTTTTCACAACCATTATGGTTCAACCAGAATATATGTATACTCTAAATTTGAAATAATATGAAACAATTATGTGAAAATGGTGTATTCTTTATAAATTACATTGTTGACGAACCTGGTACTATTTTAGATAAACTTTGTATAAACTTTTTTTGGAAAAAAAATCAAAATTCTGAGGTTGAAAATAACAAATGGGAGGGAAAACTCAATCTAGGGTCCAGGAATTGGGAAGATAAATTTAAATCCCCATTTATATTGACTGACGATACAACTTTACAATCGGTACATTTTAAAATAAACCACAATATTATATATACAAATAGTAAGTTATATAAATGTAATTTATGTTAAAGTCAACTATGTACATTTTGTTTTGAAACAAAGGAGAGTGTTCAGCATCTTTTTTATGAATGTGTCTATGTTAGAAATATATGATATGGATTATTAGATATGTTAAATAAAAAATACCAGTTAGTAATTGACAAAAACATTGATTCTTTCCTATTTGGCTTGAAGGATAAACCCTTAAGTATGTTTAACTTGTGTTTTTTTATTATTAAAAATTGCATTTACTCTTGTAAATACAGAAATGTTATTCCTACAATTTCAGGCGCAATTGAATCTATAAATCATTACTGAAATTTGGAAATATATTCCCTTTATTTATCTCCGCGACAAAACAGAAAAAAAAACAAAACAAAAATGTGAAAGTATCAAACTAATTTTTGATTGAACTAATATTTTGCATATATGTTATTTTTGATTGTTTTGTATTTGCAATGTATATTTAATGCGTAAAATAGTAATTACATGTAACAGTATGAATGATCTGAATAAAAATATGAAAGACAAAAAAAGATACAGCGGCAATTATACATTTTATAATCCTATAGTTTAGTATTATACATATGGTGTTTTGGGTCATATTCTTTGCAAGAGACTTTTGCCTCTAGAACTTTACTATATAACCCCGTTTTAAAATGGGACTAAAAGACGACATACATGTAAAATTACAATGTATGAAATACGTTTGGTAATGCTATGAAACCAGTGTTCAATAAGATATCTGTTTCATAGAACCGAGTATTTTATGCATTGTCAACGTTCTTTCCGAATAACTGCATTGGCCATATCAACAGTGAAATGCCCCAATTCTTACACCCAACACTACTGGTGTGTTTTAAAATTGTCATGTCAAGAGGACAAGTATTTTGTAAAGTTTGTAAAATGATGATGGTGAATTCAGGATTGACAGCTGATCCATCACGATATTAGCAGATTTCATTAGATAAAAATGCCTTACATCTTCAAAGTTCTGACAAGTAACATTTTATATTAGAAATATCAATCCTATATTTCTGTAATAGAAAATCAGGAATTGTTAATGAACATGAAACATAAAATAAATAAGTCTGTGGTATTTGTTTGATTTCAGGACCAGATCATGTTATCGTTCATTCACAATGAAGTTTACATGCAGTTAATTACATCGTCTTGTTCAATCAGCTCCTATATTGACTCAACTCAGTGTAAATCAGTCAGATAACTTAATCTCTAATAGAAGTTCCTTGTTCTGGTAATGTTTGTACAATAAAGCTTTACTGTTAGTAAAAATGGCATCTAATACTGACTGACTAAACAGGAAGATATAAAATTAGAAAACGAGGAAATAAACTGACATATTGATAATTAATTCTTAATCTACATAAATAGTGTATTATTACTTGACTTCTCATCCTTTAAAGGTCTCCAGGTTCGACGGAGGGCATTCGTTTTAAAATAACACACAACCACTTTCACTTTCAAATATGACAACTAATTAGACAAATAAGTGTTGATGGAACAAGTCTTTGAATTGTAAATCAGCAAATTGCAACTGGATATAACGCGGGTTTTAAAATAGTCAACGTCATTAAGAACAAAGCGAAGAATAAAAACATCCGATACCTTACGGCTCTCGAATATTTTGCTAAACTGGCATCAAGTCGTGTGGTTCACGTTTAAACAACTCTTCAAGTATCTCGGCTCTGTATTATTCTTGAAACATAACTCAATGACATAGAATTTATATGTTTTTTACTTGAGATATCTTAGAATTCTGTTCATTTACAATGAAGTTTACATTTAGGTAATTACATCGTCTTGTTCAATCAGCTCCTACAATGAAAGAGAGGGGTAAAACCCCAATGCCTGACGGGTCTGGAACATTTTGTCAAACTGACATTCATCGGTGTGGTTCAAGTATAAGCAACTCCTCAAGTCACAATGTTCCGCTCGTTTACAATTAAATTTACATGCAGAAAATTACACCGTCTTGTTCAATCAGCTCCTATATTGACTCAACTCTTTGTAACTCAGCCAGATAATTAAATCTCTAATAGAAGTTTATTTATTGTAAACTCCCAAAATGAACATTTGAAACGCACTCAAAATTTCTAAATTTTGAACACTTGAGTGGCCTTTTCCCGCAAAACGACGCCATGTTCCCCACATGATGACGTCACGCGATTGTCTTTTGATTACGACGCCACCAAATGTAGTTTCAGCGCTAACATGCACGCGCGGCCCATAGAGGATATCAACCATGGGTATCTCCTATGGAATATTTCTATAATACATGAACTAGTCATGGGAGAAAACTAAATCTCTAATAGAAGTTCCTTGTTCTGATAATGTTTGTACAATAAAGCTTTGCTGTTCGTAAAAATGACATCTAATCCTGACTGACTTAACATGAAGATATAAAATTAGAAAACGTAGAAATAAAATAACACCGTTATAATTAATTCTTAATCTATATGAATAGTGTATTATTACCCGACTTCTCATTGTTTGAAGGTCTACAAGTTCAATGGAGGGCATTTTTTTTTCAAATAACCCACAACCGCTTTCAGTTATAACCACTAATTAGGCAAATAAGTTTTGGTGGAACGCGTTTTTGAATTACAAAATAACATATTGCACCTGGATAAAACACATATTTTGTAATAATTACGGTCCTGAATGACACACTATGGCAAACGAGTGAGAAAAGAATATATCCCGATAGCTAACGGACCTCGAATATGTTGTCAAAATTACATCCAATGGTGTGGTTTAAGTATAGGCAACTGTTCAATTAATTTGGCTCTGTATTTTTCTTGAAACATAACTAGAATGCCAAGGATTTATATTTATTTTTACATCAGTTGTCGTTCACTTTTGCACATCCACAATGAAGTTTACATGCAGTTAATTACATCGTCTTGTGTAATAAGCTCGTATATTGACTCAACTCCGTGTAAATCAGCCAGATAACTAAATCTCTAATAGAAGTTCCTTGTTCTGGTAATGTTTGTACAATAAAGCTTTACTGTTAGTAAAAATGGCATCTAATACTGACTGACTAAACAGGAAGATATAAAATTAGAAAACGAGGAAATAAAATAACATATAGATAATTAATTCTTAATCTACATGAATAGTGAATTGTTACCTGACGTCTCATGTTTTGAAGGTCTAGAAGTTCTTTTTAAAATAACTCACAACAACTTTCAGTTATAACCACTAATTAGACAATAAGCGTTGGTTGAATACGCTTTTGAATTATAAAACAGCAACTTGCAGCTGAAAATAACATCAGGTTTGTTATAACCACTGTCACTAATGACACGTTATTGAAAACGAAATGAATGAGACATCTATGAGTATAGTTCAGGTATAAGCAACTCTTAATCCAGTAGGCTCTGTATTATTCTTGAAGCATACCTTAAATGGCATAAAAGTCATATTAATTTTACGAGTTATGTCAGAGTTCCGATTTATTTATTTATTTCGAAACGACAAGGAATAAAACAAGCTGTAGGAACAAAACAATAACCTCAAAGTATCAATAGTATTCGACAAGAATCGACGATCTTTAGCAATTCTCATTGCGACTTATTGAAACACCTTTTTTCATTTATTCTAAACAGGGCCGGAATGTTTGTTGAAAGAATATTCAATCAAGAAAAATTCTTGCTAAAATTATACAAAGTTACTTTTAGCATTTCCAACTTTTGTAGAACAAATAGTACATAACCTTAGATGAATGTGCATTACAGAAAGTGGCAGTTGAAAATATCGTTGATCGAGTGTCGACTATATATACAATGACAAAATGGTAAGAAGTTAAGTGAAAAAATGATCACATTTGTCAAGGTATATAAGATTCCGATCCGTCAGATATAAAATCATTTTAAATCAAGAATATATATTGTGTAGTGGTGTTTTCATACCAATTAAGATTAAACCTCAGCTCAATTACAAAGAACATCATTTGGCAGGAATTGGGAAGGTCATGTTCCATGCGAAAATATGAACAAATGTATTGTTGAATTGATTTGCAAGAAAATATTGTAACTCATCAACAGTTTTGATATACTTTTGTTACATCACTTGCATGCGAATAGAAGACAGATAGAAAGTCATAGACTATAGAAGCGATATCATAAATTTTGAGGTAAAAATGTACCAATATTAAAGTCTTTGTTTTCTGAATAATGTCATTTAATACACATGATAAACAAAAATGTTCATGCTGAAGAAAATAGTGTGATCAGATTATCTTGTGAGGTTTTTCGGAATACAACAAAGTCTCCAGAGAACATCCACAATCCCCTTTGAGCACGATTAGTGGACTGCTTGACCTGGGCGTTTGTCCTTTGTGTCTTTACACAAACCAGACAAGGACCACACATACACATGCATTTTATGTACGTACGCCACTGGTGTCCATAACAAACTTCAAAAGGGCCAATTAACTACGAATATAACGGGGCCAAATCAATTTCCTATACATTTGGGTATAAATATGACCAAAGTACATACAGTTTGTATTATTTGTTATTCATATGAATTTTAAAAATATCCGACAAGATGGCAACAAGAAGAATAAAAAATTCAGCCAGGAAATATGAACCCACTATGTTTTGGGAAGATACATATTACGGGCGTGGTTTCTAACTGTAAATCGTTCAACTTTCGATATACAGACTATAGATCATGTTTCGAAAAGCATCAGAATTACGACTGATTGACCATATTACATCAATACATTTACAATTAATATAATGATGCAAGTAAGTACATTACAAGTGTACACTGTAAGTTACAAATAAGTAATGGTCACGATGGTCGTAAGGTTGTTTTAAATAAAACTGTTTTAATTCGCATTTGTAATATCAAGATGTTAATAAGGTGTCATGTGCTACTTTTGAATTATATTATTTCATAAAATTCAAAAGTAGCACATGACAAAGGTAACGGATATACGAGGTAAGTACGGCTGTTGTTCAATATATGTAAACAGGTAAGAACGTTCAATCATCAGGTAACCAATACGCTGTTTTTGGATGAGTATTAGAGGAAAGACAACCCTTGCAGATATATCGATAAACGAAAAAACGTTTAAAAGGACCAATCTCACTCTAAGATGTACGGGTTTTGCAAGTTGTGGGAAATGTAGTTTATTTTACTATTTTGACAGTTTATATCTAATAAGGAAACACTATTAAAGAAATATTTAAATATTAAATATTAACACATTCTGAAATATTTATATCAATCTACCGAGAGATTTTTCCTATCGATAATATGTCTCAAATATTTCCCGCCTTACCGGGACTGGCACTTTTACCATAATGTCTTAGTTTGTTGTTTCGCTCATTTAGCCAGCACAAATATACTCCTTTCACAATGCAGATTCTACAGTCTTTTAGGTATAACTAAACGACAGACCCAAAAGTGACCCACTGTCTAACAGTTAACACACTTTCATGTACATACGATATATAAGATACTTTAATGTTTTGATTTCGAACATTATAACAATATTCTCTATTTAATGCCCACTTATTAATAATGTTCATTTTTCCTAGGACTCAATGGTGTTCTTTATATACCGATTTACTGTTAGGTTATAATTTATATATTCAAACCATTTCATGTAGAATGGGAAACAACTCTTTCAAATTTTGCACCCACTGTCCTCGAGATACCAAACTGACTCTGCATAAAAACTTGATAATCAAAGAAATACTAGACACCAATCGATATTAAATTCAATGAAATGAAAAATATACCTTGCTTTCTTTTATAAAAGTATTTTAAGAATCGAAGGTAATAAAGCCTCAAAATGTTACTTATTCAATTTACCTGGTCGCAGGTGGCTCGATTCTGCTTATTATGGCTGGAAAAGATATTGTGATTGTTACATCTTCAAGTCTGAATGTTTTGAGAGACTTACAAGGTAAAACCAAACATTTACTATTTCCCTTGTTAACTATAATAGTTTCAATATTTTAATTTTCTTTTAACCTATAACCAACAGTTGTCTATTACCATAATATTGAGTCTGGCAGTAAAATGACATTTTCGTTATTGGAAAATTTTGGGGAAAGAGTAAAATTTAATGAATTTTGAAAGTTCTGAATGTAAACTTTGTTGTTACCTTGTTATGTAATGTAAGTGTATTGCAAAGTGCTCTGAGTTAACCCATTACCCTGAATTGATGAATGAAAGAAAGACAACACCGCAAATAGTATATATTGTGATATTTTCAAAATTCAAGAACGCTAACGGAATATTCGAACATGGACCGTCTTCTTATACATTGTGTTTATGTATGTTGTAGTTAACGTTGTACAGCAATGGCGAATATTTTTTTTCAGAATTACATGTAACTGATAAACACGGATGATTTAATAGGTAATTAAATGTTTGTTTTGAATGTGTTTTAGAATCTTTGAAATATATAGGATTTGTTGATTTTCTTCGCATTATCCCAAAGTAAATTAAGTAAGTTTAATCCTTCTTTTTCCACTTAAATCCCCCAATTTTAAGTGCATGCACATCGATAGAGATTGTTTGTTCAATGCACTTTATCGTTCAACAGGAAATTAGTTTGATTGAAGTTTTTAAAACTCGGGAGCAGAAATAACAACAACCTGTCTAACTTGTAAATTGTTATATAATTGTGTACTTAATTCCACCCAGTACAAACCTGACGAAAGTTTAATTTTGAACTAACGAAAAGGAGTCTAAGGCGAGTGCTCGAGATATGGATAGCTAGTGATCGAAGAGTTGCATAGCCCCTAACAAAAAGTTATCAATATATACCTACAGAGGGGACGAGATTAGCTGTCGATTCGGCACTTATTCGTTAGCCGAGTGTTAGACTTTCGACAGGTCAGTACCGAACATTGTTAATCGTTAATACGTCCACACCCTGTATAATACCAGGAAAAGTGTTCAAAATGGATGTTTTTAAATGTCAAAAGTTAATAGACTTCAAATTGTTTGGCTTGCTATCATGTGTATCCCGTATTATAGTGTAATTGATATACTAGTCGTAAATAGGAGTTTTTATTTAAAAAGAGTTTTTAAATTGTACCATGTTGGGTTTTTTTATCGATTGGAATAGGGTGTTTTTACAAAAGTTAAAGGATCTAGAAAACCAATACATGATAGAAATTAGAAAAACTTGTCTTGTGATAAACATATTCCATTTGTTAAACCAATCCTTCTTGTAAAAGAAGATGTGGGCTCGCTGGATGTTTACAAAGGTTGTCTACAACTGCGCACAAATATCTTCAGTGAAATAGCATCCCCAGTAAACAGTTTTTTTGTGATTTGTACTTGTGTTCAAAGGTAATTTACAGGAAAATGGGCGAACAGACTCAGGTTAATGATATGCACATATTCTGTCAATCTTTATGCTTTGCATTAAGTTTTGCCATATATTGCTACATAAATGTGAAGAATTACTCTAGGCATGACAATTTGAAGGCAGTTGTTTTCAATGTATACCCCATTCTCCAACTTAATTTCATGGAATGAATATATTACGTGTTTAAGACTATAGAAAAGTCAAACATCACATCATATTTTGGTTCCAGTTAATATTTCTCAGCCAAAGGGCGAGCCAAGAAAAATTAGCAAACAAACTCAAATTCATGTGCATTTTATCAACGTGGTTACAAGTTTTGTGAAATAGTACTTTATAGTTTTGGAGAATTACTCCAGAAAAGAATTTTGTTTAAACATTACATTATCAAGGCATTTTTTCAGTTTTGTCAAAACGTAACGCAAAAAAAGCGTAACCCATTTTTCGATCAAATTAAAAAAGCAATAAATTATTAGTTAAGAGAAGCTAAATATCTAAATGCCATTTTTTGGCTCCAGTCGTGTTTGGGAAATTAAACTGTTTAAAGTTTTTCAGTCAAAGAGCTATAACTCAAAAATGAGAAAAACAACTCGGATTAATGATAGTCGCATCTCCTATCTCTGTGGATGCTTTGCACCATGGTTCGTGAAAAAGTGCACCATGGTTTTTGAGAATCGGCGCAGACAAAATTTTCGGACGGACGAAAGGACGGGATTTCGAATTGAATACTCCCTCTATTTACATTGTTGACAATCAAGTGCCTATGTTGATCACACCCACACATTCGCTTTCTTCTTGGCCGCTTTGGACATCGCACAAGTTAAAACTTGAACTTTGTAACCATATAGGCCTACCATATTTTTTGTAAGATAAACTTAAAAAATGGCATATGACAATGTCCAAAACGATAATGAACCCAATCGAAACCCCAGAATTTAGGTTAGACCAGCTTGACTTGGTTTTTTTAATGACTACTGTCATAAGATCTCGGAGACTGAAAGATCTTTAAGGTAGACAATACCTAATATGATTCGTTATGAAACAAAGTAGATAATTCCCAGTATGGTTTGTGGCTGTTCAAACATGTTTTGTCGTTATACCAAGTGTCTGTCCAAAGCGTAATTTGTCCAAGTTACTAGTATACCATATAATAACATGATAAATATGGTCTCATTATAACTCATTGTATGTTATCAGATGATACAATTTGCATTGTTGTTTATATGTTTGGCATAGTCGGGTTGAACATGATATAATCATATTACCTTTTGTAAGACTATCGGTTTTGGAATAAATGATAAAACCAAATAAAGATATTGAATCACTTTATCAGCTGTTTATTTTGACATCATGTTTGGTTTTGTCGTATTAGTGCGTTTGTCTTTGCACCTTAATAGATCAACGTCCTCAAAGAAGATGCAATGAACAGTTCTATTTTAACGATACTGTCGGCTTAAAAAGTGATGTAGGAGTATATATAGTTTCCATGACAAATTATTCCAGACTAGCTTAGCGGTTTGCTGGTATTTACATGTTAGTAATAAGTCATTGGATCTCTTTGCGGCATCACATAGGACATTCTTGGTTACTATGGTTATTGCCTAATTTAAATAAATTATTGCCTACTGCATTTCGTTCCATATCTGTAAGTGTTACGTGTACTTTTATGTAGATTTCTGGTCACAGCAAAGTTCCTTAAGATAAAACGCAACGTCAGTGTGTTGTAATGAAAGTAATGACTGGAATAAACTCAAAAATAAAACCATACATGTAATATACAATATATATATATATATATATATATATATATATATAATATATATATTATATAGTAACTTTAATTTGTTTCTTTGCATAAGAATAAAAGCGGTAATGCGTCATTTGATTAAAACCGTGTACCTACATATAATTATATGTTGCATTATTAAATGAGCGTGAAATTAATCCATAAACTATTAATATAGGTACGTTTGTAACACACACACACACACACCGTAAAACACATACATAGTGCTGTTTAATACATGGTTTAGCTAGCATACATTATGTGGGTGGTGTTATGAAAAAATTGACATTAAAGTGCATAAAAATAAAATAAAAAGCCTTAACCTAGTAATTAGTGGTATAATTTCTGTACATTATAATAATGACGTGTACTGTTAATTCGCCTCTCTCACCTGACTAGTTTAGAGTTTTATTTACAGTAAATCTTAATTACATTACCACATGGAGGTTCCTTGTCGTTTATCACAGATGTACTCCATCTTGTCAGGATTTCATCCGCGCGCGTTTTCCCGCCCTTTGACATAAATGAACGGATATTTACTACAGAGATGTACTACGCTTCTGGATCCGATTACAGACGTTATACATCTCATTCATAAATATTTTTGAAAAGATCCTGGTAGAGTAAAGTGGAACTCTCTGATAATCAACGAAACTTTCCATATTTTAACTTTGCTTAACGCCCCCTTTATGACGTAACAGAACGCTAGCGCGCACGTGTATATATAAATCAGGTTTCATTTTGACTGGTATATCAATTAGATTATCATAATGGATAAAAAGATGGCCTATAATGTACACGTGAAGTTCTTAATGATACTGATGTGTGGATATTCATATTATAGGTAAGTTTTAACGTTTCATATTTGTTGGTACATTTACTATTTATTTTATTTATTCAGTAGCGCCATTGAGGTCATTTTATATTGGTAGTATGTCGTTATCTATTTTTCAGTTTCAGATTTTTCTATTATTTTAAAACTGTAATTTTACATTACTGTTAATTAAATCGAATTTTTTAAAATTCCATTAACTTTTTATAATTTTAAATTTGGATTATTTTTCTTTTTAAATAGTTGAAAAATTGCGAATCTTTCAGGTTTTCCATAAATTGCAATCATTGTATATAGTGTATAAAGATTTTTTTCATGAATGGTATTTTGTCAGTGAGTCTCAGAATTTCTTGCAATATGCCTGTATGCGTTATGTACAGTAAAATGCAATTGCCTAATACTATGGGTATAAAAATAAACAGAGTTATGAATGTAAATATTTCCGTCTTATATAAGTCTGTTCTATAATTACAATAACAGGTCTTTAGGTACATCACGTTTTTATTGTTTTCTTTCTATTACTTGTATGACGTCATACTTATTGATCCTAAAATTTCTCTATGCACCCATGGTAATTAAAATATTACATACGTACACATATGTTTATGTTGTGCTGTAGAAAAATGATCTGGCAAATTCCATGTCAACTAATTATAAAAGTTTTTTCATATTAATTCTATCATTCGTTTCTTTAAAATGGTATACGATTATTGTTTAAGATTTGTTAAATGACAGTTGTTTAAGTTTTGGTGCAATACATTTTAGTTTTTCTTTTTTTTTTCTCATTTCAACATCTTAAAAATATTTGGATTTCCACTATTTTAGTCCGAACACTACTGATGAGGAATTTTATTCCAAAACGTCCGTCTAGTGTTCCAAAATTAAAACAGATTTAGTTATATTAAGAACAATGAAAATAGCTCTGAAAAATATTTTACAAAACATATATTAAAGAATAATAGTAAGTAATATGGTTAAACTAAAAAAAATTCTAAAATCCATCAAGCATGAATTACGCTTGAAACAAATACCTTTTGCATTCCGTCAAAAAGAGCTACTTGTATGTGTGGATTTTCATAAATAATGTGAAAATCTAACTTTTAGTAACCGTACAAGTATTATCGAATATGCTAAGTAAAATAGTCCCCAATGCAACAAATTCATGTCGTGGACATTGTGTTGAATATAGAAGTTGAATTTCAAAAACAAGCACAATTTCATTTTTTTCTAAAATATCATAATAACGTATCGTATCACAATGGATTAAGATGTAACATTCTTGTGTTGTCACATTCTTGTGGTCAGTTTATACATAAATAAATGACGGTTCGTTAAAAGTAAAACCAACACATACATACTTGTATTGGAAACATATGCAACGTTAAAATTCCGTTAGTCTGGTAGCTACACATAATTAACTTCTACCATCGCCAGATGACCAAGTGACCTTGCCAAAAACACTGAGGTTACAAAGAACTGTTAGTAATTGCGAAACCGCCTAGACCAGTCTTAAGAATATGTCCTACTTCGATTTATGGCCATCGTACATTTGTTTTTCACATGTCATGTGTACATTTTAACCCATTATTATCTTTTACAAAAAAAAGAAACAAGCATTACATGACACATATATATGTTTTGGTGGCGTGTTTTTCGGGGAAACCTAAAATATTTTCTTCAGTTGCGAACAATTATAGTGCTGATGCGGCAGAGAATATCTGAATTGAAGTCTCGATTAATCTTTGATTATTTTAGAATGTGTTTATGCATGAACTCATTCCACATTATGACTTTTGTCCATATTGATTGTTTTTATTATTAAATAAGGAGAAAAATAACCCGTTACAGGCTTTTGGGGGTATTTCACACAATAAATTGCCATCGTGCAACAGAATACAATGAAACCTTTCGAGAAACAATTTTAAATTTTAATTTGTCTCTTAATCTTTCTATAGGCAAAAAAGCAACACGGGGGACAAAAAGATGAATCACCCTGTGTTGTAATGTAATTGAAGTTTAAGAAAGGCAATCGAAAATATATGTCCTAGATATTTATTTATTTATATTCATTTTTTATTTTAATAATTTCTGTTTTTAAAATAGCTTATATGCAACTCGTACAAGTAAAATATATAATTATTGAAATCATGAAATGAAATTATTTCTATGTCTATTATGATATACATACGAGGGGAAGTCAGAAAGTTCATAGAACAGCATATTCAGCTAAGCGTAACACACATTTTCTTCACTTATTTAGACAACACAACATTCCACCTTTTTAAACATATCAAGTTTATTTGTCACAACATATTTGTGTAATTCTCAAAAGCATTCAAAGTTGGTGACCATCAAACAATGATGGAAAATCAAAATGTTGAGTTTAGGGCAGTAATAAAGTTCCTCACAGTAGAGGGATCAAATGCCAAAAAAATTCAACGGCGAATTGCCGAGGTGTACGGTGACAGTGGTGCTGCCTATTCCACAGTGGCGAAATGGTGAGCTGAATTAAAACGTGGGCGCACCTCACTGAAGGATGACCCACGGTCAGGTCGGCCAGCTGATGCCACCACAAAGGAAATTGTCACGTCTGTGAAGACCCTCACCATGAATGATCGTCGAATTAAGATTGATGACATAGCTAGGGAGTGTGACATTTCACATGGAAGTGTATACAGGGTTATCCAGGATCGCTTCCAAAGACTCCAGTCAAGTCGGGAGCTTCTTGGCATTTATAATGATACCCGGAGAGCTTCCATTTACGTTTAGTAACTGGTGATGAAACATGGATTAATCATTGGGACCCAGAAACCAAGAAAAAGAGTTCATGCAATGGAAGCACCCTGGCTCACCCACACCAAAGAAATTCAAAACCCAACTATCAGCTGGCAAAGTCATGGCCACTGTGTTTTTGGGATTCCAAGGGTGTTTTATTAATCAAATATAAACCTGCTGGAATCTCTATCACTGGGGCTTACTATGCTGATCTAATGAAGCAGCTGAAAGCTGCTATTAAATTAAAAAGGAGGGGAAAGTTGAGCCGAGGGGTATTGCTTCTTCACGACAATGCTCCTGTGCACAAGTCAAGGATTGCATAAGCAGCGATTCGTGAATGCAAGTTCGAACAATTTAATCACCTACCCTACAGTCTCGATTGGGCATCCAGTGATTATTTCCTATTTAGAAATTTGAAATCCCATTTACGGGGAATCAGATTTCCTGATGATGATGTACTTAAGGGCACAGAGGCATGGTTTCAGGACCAAACCGAAGACTTCTATTTCAAATGTATAGACCGTCTGAAGGAAAAGTAGGCTAAGTGCATTGGGGTAAATGGGGACTATATTGAATAATAATAATAAAATTTATGGTTTGTTGCGGCAATATATACCCCGTTCTATGAGCTTTTTGACCTCCCCTCGTATGTATATACATGTAATAAAAAAATACCCATCCATGTCCAAACCACAATCCAAAAGCTAAGTAAAATATTCGAAAATAAGAAATTAAGTTAAACCCGTGAATGTCCACCAGGGGAGTAAGGTCGAGTGCTCCGGAGAGGTAACCACCTTCAGTTCAGCTACCTAACCTGTCACGAGTGTAATACGACAAATTGGAAAAGAGAATATTGTATTTTGCTTGTGTATAGATTATTATAAAATTATGAGACAGGGAACTTCAATGACCGTTTTTGACGTATTCTTGCATCTTGTGCGTGCGACTAACTGCTTTGACAATGCATTTTTCCTTAAATGTTCATGCGGAAATAAATACATGTACACGAATTTTCAACTAGCTAGAATATGAAGATATACGCGTACTTGTTTTCAGTTAAAGGGAACTTCAGCGTCTGTTTTTACGTATTCTTGCAGCTTGTTCGACTGGCTGCTTTGACAATGCATTCTCCCTAAAACTTTCGTGCGGAAATAAAAACACGTACACGATTTGTAATGTGCATGTTAAGATAAAGTGTTTTGGCGATAAATTTAGGAAGGCGGATAAAAAAATCCATACACAAAACGGATCTTGGGACTTCAAAATAGTGTGGCGATAAGCGAGGTGGCAATGTTATCGAGGCATTATAACGAGGTTATAACATGTACATGTAACTTCTGTTTTTACGTGTTCTTGCAGCTTGTTCAAATAGCTGCTTTGATAATGCATTCATCCTTAAAACATACATGCGTGAATAAAAACATAAACACGATGTTTCAACGTGCATGTGAAGATATATTCAACTTAAGAACTACGTAAACAGAGATACACGCCGATTTAGATTATTAATTGATAGTTACGTATCCCATTATCATGATGGTCATAAATCATTTCAATAAAGATAAGTGGTTTACTATTTATGCACTTTTCGACCCTGTTTATAAGTTACCAGCGTTTGTAATGAGCATAAAATGGCAACGTGCCATGTTGTTTATAAAATTGAATTATTAGAAAACTTCAACCATCTTTAAAACAGGCGTACGGCTGGCGATGTACTGCTGAGCGTATAATGGGTCGTTAGCGTCCCATCTCGTATCCTCTCGTCTATAAGGTGACGTCTATTCCGTTTGAAATAAACCATACGTCAGTCATAATCAGGTTTCAAAACGAAAACAAACACGTGGTATAATTTGATCACTAGAGTTTTACATATTCATTGTGTGACAGATTTAAACTTTAATTTTCATACGCGCATGTGTTTTATACACTGCAAACTCATGGTTTTTGTCAAATAAAAACATGCTCTAGACACACAAATCCTATGGTAATTAGTTCCACATTCCCTGCTGATGTTGCTGGTGTTTTTAACATTATTGTTATTCTTTTCAAACATTACTCCCAAAAATTGAAGAGAAATATGAACTTTTGACTTTCAGACGTTTAGACATATTGACCCTAATATAAACAAATACATTGTCAGAGGAATCAAGAAATTTATATTCAATTCGGCAAGTGTGTCTTGTAGACTTTTTTGTACTCTTCAAGTGAACATATATAGCAAACTCAATTGTGTGCGATAGTTTTGTTTCGTGAAAACTTTCACTGCCAGCAACATGTTACTCTTTTCTCACAAGTGCCTGAAACCAAAAACAATTCCCACATTTCAGAATCTTTTTGTATTGTTAATTAAAAATAGTGGGTCAGATTGGGAATAAACGCGTTGCGTACAATTGCGTTCCGGAAGCTCAATATTACAGATGATGCGTATTTCTCAGAATCCACAAATTAACCCCACTCTATTGAACTGCTTAAACTTCGGTAAATCTGAAAATACCTTCTGACCCAGAAAAAACAGAGTTATTATTATGATAGTAAAAGACGTAGTAATTTTGGAGAGCTTATTCTAAAAACAACAAAAAAGTTGGCTCCGTGTCAGAAGATGATGCTGGGATAATAATGTGTGGAATTCGTACTTATGTAGTAGGTATACTAAAGTTAAACATACTTAGTAGTAATGGTTCTGTTAATCACTCAATTAGCTGTATAAATGTTTAAACCATTACAAACCGAAATATTAATACATTATTATCAAAAACGTATTAGCATATCGAACCCATTTACTGAAATGATGGTAAAATTACTAAAACATGGTCTATCGAATACACATTTAGATTGTATAAGTTTGGGACTAAATAGTGTGTCTTGTGCTATTTTTAATGAATTATTTCATAAAAGTAGCACATTACAAGTGTATAGGACATAAATTCTTAACCTTTTAAAAGTTTGTCCTGTCAAAATTATCCTGGATATATTTGACATACCATTGTTTCCATGTTCCTTTCATTCTCAATTTTGATTTTTACACGTGGTGGGTGAAGCCAGCTTGACAGGTGCTTACCCTTCCGGAGCACCCGGACTCACTTCCTAGTGGAAGTTCAAGTTTTAGTTAATTTGCCGGTTTAAAAAGTTTTGCACTGCTTTAAGGTTGTGGTTTGAACATGGACTCGTATGTTTGTTACTGAAAACTGTACATGTATTTGCGAAACTGGGGGAACCTGCAGTGTATTTATAAATGGGCAAATCTTAGGGTATGTAAAATGGTTCATTTGTGACATGAGAACGGCTAAATTGTCTCTAAAGGTTATAGTTTACAGGCCGTGCCCAGTGGCTTAACTGTGTTGAGTGAGCATGATCTCTGTATCGAAAGTGTTATATATTCTGAATTCCCATTGTAAATACTATAAAGTATCGCTTGTCCGTAAAACAACTACTTTAGTGATGCAGCATAGAATGTCTACAACCAAAACATAATTTTGCAGCAAAAAGGTTAACTGATGGGTTGCATCGTCGACGATGATACTAAGTATCTTAATCCAATATGGACATGACTGATGACATTTGTTTTAATTTTTGATACCAAATCAGAAAACTTGAAACATCAATGATAAGATAAAAATAAATCGTTATTAGGATTAATCAAAATTTAATCTTTTGAAAATGTAAAAGAAACATACAGAAAAATAGCATGCCGATGAAGACATTAGATATCCGGCATAACATACAATGAAGACATTAGATATCCGGCATAACATACAATGAAGACATTAGATATCTGGCATAACATACAATGAAGACATTAGATATCCGGCATAACATACAATGAAGACATTAGATATCCGGCATAACATACAATGAAGACATTAGATATCCGGCATAACATACAATGAAGACATTAGCTATCCGGCATAACATACAATGAAGACATTAGATATCTGGCATAACATACAATGAAGACATTAGATATCCGGCATAACACACAATGAAGACATTAGATATCCGGCATAACATACAATGAAGACATTAGATATCTGGTATAACATACAATGAAGACATTAGATATCAGGCATAACATACAATGAAGACATTAGCTATCCGGCATAACATACAATGAAGACATTAGATATCCGGCATAACATACAATGAAGACATTAGATATCTGGCATAACATACAATGAAGACATTAGATATCCGGCATAACATACAATGAAGACATTAGATATCCGGCATAACACACAATGAAGACATTAGATATCCGGCATAACATACAATGAAGACATTAGATATCTGGCATAACATACAATGAAGACATTAGATATCCGGCATAACATACAATGAAGACATTAGATATCCGGCATAACATACAATGAAGACATTAGATATCCGGCATAACACACTACCCAGTCGGTAAATCTCGTCATGGCACCAGCTTGGATTTCCGATATCCGAGTACATGAGATATAAGCGTGATTAGAAACTACGTCAAACTTGATTGTTTTATATAGCCAACGCCAGCGTCTGTTTTTCTGACGTCAAATAGCGAGGAACACCTTCATATCCGGGTTCAAAATCAACAGATTTCAAACGAGACTTTCAGACTATAAACTGCTGGAAAATGTTTAACTCGACAAACCGTGTATTTGTAATTGTTGTCATAGTAATTATTATGTAACTACGCCTGTAATATTACTTATACTATTCACAGTTATGACATTCTCTTACTACCTTAACCTTTATGCATGAGGCCAAAACATTGTAAATACGAGGCTATGCTGATGGTACCAGAAGTCCAGAACCTTGGCACCAACATTTCCCTTCTTATAAAATTAGAACCTGCAATAAAAAACAGCATTTGTGCATTATTTACACTTGTATCTTGTCTTATTTAAAATATAAATTCGTGTGCAACATCATTCGATAACCGTTTAATTAAATTGGAAAACTAATTTCCTTCAATAATGGATTTGCCAGATATGCTACTTGTTAGTCTGAAGTACAGACCTGTCCAAAGTTTAACACTAGGCTAACGAATTGGCCCCGAATCAGCGATCAACTCCGCCCCTTGTTATCTATACATCGATAGTTACTGCATATTTCTAGGCAGCTTTTTGTATCACTAGCTAGCCATACATCATCAGCTGAGCTTCGATTCCTTTTCGTTAGCTCAGTGTTAAACTTTAGACAGGCCTATAGTGTATTTGTGCATTTATCGGACAATTACATCATATGATAAATCAGTGAATTAATTTAAATCACAGTAGATAACTTTCTGACATTCTGGCACGTGTAAAGTTATATCTTTACAAAAATAAACAAGAGATTAACCAAATTTAGAAGACTGCATACATGAAATAGATGCATCGAGATAGGGGATGCTTCAGCCGTTGATCTTTGGACAATTGTTAGCCCCATCACAAGCATAGTGGGGACATCACCAACAATGTGGGGACAACTCTTGTGTCACCAGGTCTACGGTTGGTTATTTGAAATGCTCTAAAACGCTTTTCTTGTTAGGGTTAGGAACGAGGATTGTCCCTACAAAAATATGTTACCATATTTAAATACTGAAAATGTCCTCACATTGTAGAAAACAAAACTAACATATTTCTTATGAATCTCGCATTTTTTCGATTATTTATTTAACTTGTCCCTACTTTACACTGTTAAAATATCCACAGAGTGAGAGAGAGAGCTTGTTTTGTTTCCAAACACAAATGCTAAAAATGTGTTGCATGAAATAAGAAATGTGTTCGTGAATCTAACCTTACAACAAACTATTGCAAGAAAAGACAAACCAAGTACACATTGGGATAAATACCATCACTGAATGGTATATTGGTTGTTCGATATGATCGAATGTTGATTTACGGATCATCAGCAAATTTGCTGTTTTTCTTTAATCCCAGCCGAATTATTGCTAATGAAATGAAAAGACAGCTAACCTTATAAATTATTCAGCACCAGATCTACCCAGAACATAAAATCAAACACAAGAAATGTACAACTCCATTCAAATTATAAATACCTGTTAAAACAGAAGATAGCAATTTGAAACGGAGAAACAGGTTCTTGACAGAGTAACAAATACAACGAAACAAGGAAAGTCCAAACGGGACAACGATACTTCGACCACTTACAATCTCGACTTTAAACGGACACTTGATTTAATTACACATAAATACCCTATAATAATAAGAACTATTTGGAGGTCAGTACGGTACCATTTATTTCACGACCTAAATATACTTTTCTACTTTTAGATGCAATGCACAGAAGTTGGATATAACTGCATTTGAATATACGAGGAAGTTTTCGCCATATAGAGAAGGTTTTCACCTTGACCTTGGTCAATGTGCTGCTAAAATTGTAGAACATCCTGGAACTACAATTAGACGTGGATGGTGAGTTAATAAATTAAATTAGAAAAAAATGTTCTGAAAATGAAGTAAATAAATACGGCTTACCAAAGGGAACTTCATGGACAGATGGACCTTGTATACAGTTTAACACTAGAATGTGGCTCACAAAAAATACTCCCCGCTCCCAAAAATCCATCGGATCAAATTTTTAAATAGGAGGTGCACATCTACATTTTATCACAAAGATTGTGTGAAAGTTTCATGAAAATCAATTGAAGGGTTTAGGAGGAGTTGCGGATAAGAGATAGGTACCCTAAAGTGTAACGGAAGGACGGACGGACACCCCTATCACTATATATACCCCCACTTTTTAAGCGGGGGTATAATAACATGAATAAAGATCAACCGGGATAAGATTTTAATAATCTAAAAACACAACAGATGGTCCTTATATAGGGATGACCTCTAAGGCAAATCTGTTTGCGTGATTGAAACTAATTCAAATTGCCATATACATTTTTTTTAATGTTATCATTCAATACATTCAAAAAATTATAAAATTGAAAAAAAAATTATGTCCATATGAATTTAAAGGGTTTTCTACGCCACAGTCTAATTATTATCACTCATATCGAGGCGGTCCAGTGAAACAGGAATATATGAAAACTGAAATCAAGCGACCAACACCCCACTGTGATCGTTAAGCCAGCCACATACGTGTAGACTGATCCTATACTAAATAATACCGAAGACGGGAACTTAAGTCAATGTTTTTGATAATAATTGTTCAAATTCTTTAATTTTATAACATCATCTTTCAGTAGTATACTTTTAAAATTGTTTTATTAACTGAATACTCAGTTCCTAGTGCAAAAAAGGTTCGATTGTCGAAGGTTTTCTAAATCATCCAGAAAAAACAGTCTCGATATAAGTAGAAAATCTTGAGTTGAGCGTAAAACAATATTACTTAAATCTAGTAGATTGACAGTAGCATTAAATATTTACAAGTTACAGTGCGCGCAATTAATGATGAGTTCGGACAGCTCCTAATGTAAGAATTTTTGTTTGTTTGTTTATCCAAGGTTCTCTCCGGTTTTTCTACACCCTCCCAGAACAAGCCGCCTCGATATAAGTGAAAAAAGATCTAGACATCATTACTCTCCTTGAGTAGACAAATTTAACCTTGAGTATTTACAACATATTGACTGTTACTATACAGGAAGTTATAAGACTTGTAACAAATGTCTTCAGTCTGTTCCTGTAGTAATCAGGAACACGCTGTGTTTCCAGATGTTGAGGATTTTTTGTCACTTTTATGGTCCAATGTTAATGTAAGATGGCCACTTCTGGGGCAACTGTTATACAGTAAATATCAATAAACAAAAACCGTAAAGGTCAGAGGTTAAGTACAACATAATTATTTCAAAGGTCGGCATAATCTTCTCTGGTAAGGATGTTATGTAAATTATAAAGAAATAACATAAAACAGCCTTACTAGATACTTATAAACATATGCCGACTCCAGTAAGGACCACCACTCAGGAGAATACTTTCAATTTAACGAAGCAATATTGCGCTTTTGTAAAAAAAAAAAAAGAAATAAATAAAAAAGAAAAAGAAAAGAAACGAAAAAGAAAAAAAAAACCTTCAAAAAGTCCTTATCCATGAAGCATCCCGGTCTTTAAGAAATTATACTACATTTTTTGTAATATGTAATTTTTCATGGCACATTATTGTAAATCGGAATATTTCCCTTAAATTCACAAAAAAACAAGTCACTAAAATACAACTCTCGTGAAAACATTCTGATTACATATTAATATTATATAATCAACATTTGCACAATTTGTAAAAGTATGCAAATAAGATCGTTCATCGCTTAAAATTCCCCTACTTAGTGCATGCGCTTGGATCGTTCCGTTAACGTGCAAGTGTTTTTCCTGTTATAAGAGCACTCTGTAGCGGACATTAGGCCACAATGTGGCTGATATCTAATAAATAACAACAAAAACATAATTTGTAATAAACAATGCTGTAATACCAACCCTACTTCGGCAATCGCAACTTTCTGTAAACGGTTTTCGGCGGTCCCACACTGTGATTTTGCGATTGCGATATTGCCTTTTTTCAAAATGATGCTTCTGGTCTAGTAGCTTGGCTGTTTTGATAAAGTATTTTTCAACATGCTGACTTTTGACAATTGGTTGTATTGGAAGCTATTGGATTTGAAAATATGTTTGGTGCAAGGTCTGAATTTAATGTTACAAATAGCCATCTCTAACAACATACATTGTATGTTATGTTGTCATTTACATGTCTAACATAACTGTAAACGTGTTACGTTTTCAATAAGACATAGCAAACTGTCAAATTAGTGATTTGGATATTTTAGTTGGTGCATGAACATTTACGTCAATGCTTTGTTAATAATAATGTTAAAAATAACCAGATTCTAACGCCGGTGAATGCTGGTTACATGTACATCGGGTTTATATATTGAAATTTTACATGTGCCCGATATAATGATGTTTTGTGAAGCTAGTGCATCTTATCACATGCATTGGTCTGGATACAAGACGCATACAGTACATTCCAAACGGTGTCTTATAAAATAAAAAGGAACATACCGTTCCATGGCCAATGGCAATCCAAAAAACAAAGTTAAAAACTTTGGAAACTGGCAAATTAAGTAAAAGTGAGGACGGGTGCTTAGGAAGGGTTAGCACATCCTGCATAGCTACAGCAAACGTGTGTAATTTAGATCGAGAATAACCAATAACACTTACGAAATAGGTATACAAGAAAAACGCACATAGATATAGATGGGCACTAGCTGGTTATAATAACGTTATGGTTCCCAGTGCTGTGGTTCAAGTAATTGAACTATGAATTTTGAAGGGCATAGTTATAAATTATGCTAATAAGTTCAGTTGATTTTTACATATTAATTTAAATAGCCATATTGGTTAAAATGAAATTCTGAAAGAGGAATTAAGAAACCGCTTTGATATGTTGCGCTTAAAAGTCATCGTGTGTTAAAAAAGGGCAAGTCACTACAACAACAACTGATAGCTAGAAACTTTAGTTCATAGGACAGACGGTCAACATCTTCCCTGGACATTAAACTTTTTTGTGTTTCTTAGACGAAAGAAAATAAAACGTAATTATACACCCATGTCTTTGCCATGTGCCAAATTTTTTTCTAATATTTAGTTACCTCGGAAAACTTGTAAGCTTAAATTACACTTAAATGATGCCTCTTGTTTGTTATTACAAGAAATGAACTTTAATTCTCAGCAGCCCTAAAACATGTGTGATGTCTGTTTTAAATCAAAACCATCCGCGTCCAAATAACGTTTGCTGAAGTCTGTTAATGTCATTACATGTAATGATTATTCAAAACATTTATTTGATTGTTTAATGTTTACCCAGAGTGCAGCACTTTCAGGAAACATATATGTTGTCGATTTCAAGTATAAAAACAAGGTCTACTTGATTTATAGCAAGCCGTAATGAATTTACGTCTTGTAGAGGAAATTGGCCTTCAAATGATAATTTAACCTCTGACCTTTGATGTGTTTGTTTAATTATATAGTCACTTGACGAATCACTTGTGTTATAAGTAATTCTAGAGAGGAAGCGTGCTACTGCTTAGTAAAATTGTATAGAGAAAACATATGTGGCTGTTGAAGATGATTTTTATGAATTTTAAGACACTTTTATGTCCGACATTTGTCCATATATAAGGCAGCCTTTTATTTAGATATTCTAAAAAATTTGTTTAAGCACCAATACAAGTACAAAAGTACTGTTCAACTGAGAGCAATCCGACAAACAACGAAAAACAAACGAAGGTCCAGTGTAAAGTTTTCAATTAGAATTCAATGTGTACAGAATTTATTTCATTCTGTAGAACGGATAATAACGCCTCTCGCCACCTGGGCTCGATTTCCACTCTGGCATAGTTTAAAAAGTTTAATATTCTAGAATTGACCACCTCGAAAAAATTGAAAAAAAATCTTGACTGGGACATAAAACAAAATTGCTCAACTGAACTCATTTGCCATTTCCCGGAATCCGTACAAAGTTATGTCTGCTATATGTGACTATAATTTGACTTGATACCAATTTCATTTTTTTAGTTGTAATATGGTTTTTCCTTTTCTGGGCTTTGACGTGTTATTCAGTTGATTCACTTGTAAAATACTTTTGGTAATAGTCCACAAGTCTTATCACGAGACCAGAGTAAATTTATGATTTCTGGGTACAAGGTAAAATGAAACTGTGTCGAATAACGTGAATGAAAAATTCATCAATTTACGTAACTGGTTACAATATCTGTTCTCTGGCGTCAGATTGCGAGGAAACGCTTTCATATCAGGGTACAGAAATACACTTTGAAAAACTTGGACCCTTTTGCCAGAGGCAACCATAACATGCTAAAACATAATGCGCGAAATATATTTGGATGTATAAAATTATAAACACATGTAAAATATGTATATGAAGTTATCTTACAAATACAGTACAAAACTGCCAATAGTTAAACACTAAGCTAACCAAAACACCAGTCGAAGGTCGGTTGTTAACAGACCGCCGAGGTATGAACAGATAAAGATAAAGCAGCTGTCGAAATGGTGTCGAGATATAGGTAACAAAAGTCTGAAATGAGCTCGAGATATAGGTAACAAAAGTCTGAAATGAACTGCCCGAATAGGCTTAACTTAGTGGTAAACTTTAGACAGGTCTGTACTGCCAGTTGATAACTTTAATTTCTGCTACAAAGACATCTATATCAAAATCAAAATATATTCTGTGAAGGAAATTAGATAAACTGTTTTGAACTGAATACTATGTGTCCAAATGTTTATCAATAGCCTGTCTTAGTTCCATGTTTATTTATTTATTTTACAGTATCTTGCAGACAAAATCTGGACTGGTCAGAACTGTACCGAAGATAGCGAATGATTCTAGGAACTTTGAAGTTCGACAGATATCCGATATATTTGGGTGTATGTCTCTGTGTAATGGTAATGCTGCTACCATGCTGGGTTTGTTACATGATGGAGACTGCTTTGCTGTAAGTGAATGCACAAATTTATCGAATGTATGTCTATTAGATCACCAGAAATATGATTTGCATGCTTTTGCTGAACCAACAAGGAACGTATCCGGAATGGGAACCATATCTGCCAATGTCAATTGGCAACTGTGTCAACTAAAGGAAATTTCTTTCAAAAGCTATTTTAAAAACAGTCTGGTAGGAGCTTCATTGTGTTTGAATCAGTAGCTTGCAGTCTTATACAATCGATAACGCATTTCCTAAAATTCTAGTTAATTAAAAACAACTTTTTAATGGAATTGAGCTTACTGTGCAAATATTTTACACAAATGTCTATATGTCTTTAGATATAACTAACTGATACTTTAGCGACCATCTGGAGGAATCTTTCTGACTCTATAAACATACAATGTGTCATGAACGAATGGCTTAATTAACGCTTAGGTACAATCATTATAAAGTTTAAATGTGTTTGCTTACTTACTTTTACATGACAGTACGTGGTATCCAAAACAGCCAACTAACAAACAATAAAACACAATCATACCGGCCCATATCCAAATCCAAAGGCAAGAAAAAATTTTGAAAACTGGCAGATTAAAGTAAACATTACTTCCACCACGGAAGCGAGGTCGAATGCTCCGGGTAAGCATCTCTTGTTTGGCTAGCTGCACCTGACACGTGTGATACCAAAATTTAGAATGAAAGGGACATGGGACCATGGAACGTTTAATATACTAGTGTCCAGGACAATTTTGGATACAGAATGTCACAATGTTATGACGGACATAAGACCATTTGAGGGCATCGAAAAGCTAGGCAACAAAAATGACAAGATAAACGCATTTACTGGATTTTAATCTGAGAATTCTTTTGTCTGTTTTAGGTAGAAATAGCCAGTAATTTAACATTAAACAAGAAGTCCTACACAAGGGCGTTTGTGGAGTATTATCGACAGGGTGTAGATATTTTACAATCCGACTGGAATGTCGACAAGGACTTCTCCAATTATTTTGAAAACGAATATTTTCTCCGAGATAGGAGCTACGGGAGCATGGAAATTATCATTGTAGAAATGAGTTTCCGGAGGAAGCAATTTGTAGACAGATTTCGGAATTCCCATGTTGGTTCAGACCATCTCTCGGATTATTTGGAATATGCGGAAAGAGAGTTCGAGCGTCCGTCAAGAGTTAAGGTATATTGATATCCTAATGTATATCTCATCTGCATTTAAGAACGTAAATTCTAAAACTGCATTTGACCATTTTGCCAGGTTATGAATAATAAGCCAAAAGATAGTGTATGTGGAATGATACACCGAGATCAATCAAAAACAAACATACCAATAACTGAACATATTTACATTCACTGCATGCTTTACCATTACCTCTTTATCAAATCATTGTCGTCTCAACGATTTTTGTCCTAACGTGAGCCATCAGGAAAATTTAAAAAAGTATTTTGAATAAAATACTTGAAAATAATAGTTTTTATCGGGAGAATAATTGCACGTCTTTCATGAATGATAGAACTTTGACAATGATTTTCAATTTAGAAATAAAATAATTTTTTCTCTGTTAATGAAAAATGGCAGAACATTTTGAACATTGCATTATTCGCCTACCAGTAATAATCTTGTTAAGCACCTCATATATAATGATTTATTGGTAATGATCATAATCCAAAATAGCTTATTTACAGATAAGAGCAAAGTAATTCTATTATTATTGTTATTATTAAAAAAGTTTACATTTTTTATCATTCTTGGATTTTAATGTTGTATCTATACATTTATAATAATTGAATTAACTTTGATGTTTTCAGGTTATTCGGCTTTCTACAGCAGACGATAAATTTGAGATGCATAAATTCAAGAAACAGAACTTTCAACAGGCAGTGAACACTGTAAAACGTTACGAGTTGGAGATCCTCAGAATCCGGGAGGATATCATCAGGAATTATACCAAACCTCATCTTAATTATGGGATGTTACCATATCTTGCTAGTAGTAAGTTCTGGACCTCTCCGACAATAAAAATACTATTTTACCTTCCGGTAAGGCTTCCGGAGCATTTGGCCTAACTTCCCTGGTGGCAGTTCTCATGTTTTAACTAAATTTGCCAGTTTTCAAACTTTTTACTTTGCTTTTGAATTGTGACTTGGATATGTTATGTTTATTTTTTGATTAGAGCAAAATGAAAATACTCATTTACCATTGTTGTTTGTTGGTTCTCTTAAATTCTATTTTTTTCTTCAAGTTTTCATTATGTTCTGGTTATTGAATTTCAAACGGTTAATATACAATTATTAAATAATGTTTCAAGTTTTCATAACTGTAATGTTTTATTCGATCGTATACGATAAAACTACGAATTTCGGGTATTCTCTTTACAGATATGTCATGTATTTATTGACCACAAATAATTTCAATAATTTATTTTTTCAGCTGCATCGAGTATAAGAAGTCGACAATCTTCCAGTGATCACCTGTTGTGGGAGAAAATGTCAGAAGCAGAAGTACTTGTTAACCAACGATTTACTTTTTACAAACACATTAAACGCCGGGTAAGATTTTTCAATTAGTTTCGCATGCGAACATAACAAAATTTTGTCATAATGACTTGCAATTGACTGAAGATTCTTTTGGATTAGGTTGATTTCATTTGTTTGCGTCCAATTCATTGAAGAAAAATGATCTGTCATCTTTAATCTTATTTATGTTATTTGAGCATTGAATTAAGTATACCCCTCAAACTACATGGAAAACATATAGTATTTACTCAATTTTTTCCGCAAATATATCGTCCGCAACTTTTGTCGAAAACTATTCAATCTTTTAGTAGAATAAATGTGTTCGTACATGTATTTTTATTCTATTTTCATGAACATGGTTGGGAAAGACGTGAATTTCACAGTTGGGGTTGGTTTTTGGGACACTTTTTAAATGACATCCCTTATCAACGATAGCTTGTTTATCTTTTTTGTTTTTCTCGTTTCAGTGTAACAGAGCCAGGATTTCAGTTTGTACAAATTTGGGGAACATAAAACGAATGTTGAGAATAATGAAGAAAGCATTGCACAAAAGACGTTCAAAGTGGCATCTCTCTACAATCGAACAAAAAACAGAAACACCGAAACTTATTAAAAACCTCCGACGATGTAACAAGGAACTGAATAAAATAAACAGCTTGTTAAGACATTGGTACAGACAGCAGAGAAAAAACAACAGTAATAACATAAATAGACAAACAAGAAAGGTCAAAAGACAATACAGAAATTCTAAAAGAATGAAATCCTGAATATAAAAGCAAACAAACTAAAATATGTTGTGTACAATTTCCTTGAGGTCCATTTCAGAGTCCCAGTGTTCATTCTAGAAGGGGCCACTGCTCTCATATTTTGCCAAATGACTCATTGTAAGCCATATTTAACAAAACATGAATGCAAAAAATCAATATTATGGTGTTTTGGATGAAAGTGTTTTGAAAGAAGACGTTCTCTGAAAAATCATAAGATTGAACACTGGCGTTCCGCTTCTGACTTTGAAAGTGGGAAGTAACAATGGGTCTTATAACCAAACTCGAAGCAGATGGTTGCCACGTGAGATAATGGTACTAATGATTTAGATATATAAAAATTTTTTTTATGTGCATATTGCGAAAATTTTCGAGATGTCCAATATTCGTGGTTCTAAGAACAAATACCATATTGTTGTGTTGTTAATTCGTGGTTTGTGGTTACGGTTTAAGGTAAATTCGCAATATATACTATTTCGTTGACATTTATATTCGTGAGATAGAATATCTATAAAAACAATGAAAATTGAGACACAACGAAACAATGATTCCACAGTATATGTTGAACAATCAATTACAAAAGACATGGAATATGTATGGCATATTTGGACCAATTTGCAGCAAGTTCCGAACAGTAGCTACCTTTGTTTGTGTACCTAGGATAGGCAATTGGATATTTTTATGGAGCTTTATAAATAATTGTTGTAAATAACATTTATTTACCTACTTGTCGTCATGGATATACATTGGTGTTTTGACATATAGCTATTAATAATGACCAATGCAATGAATAATCTCTTGTATCAGAGATAACTAGTTGAGTTTTAGTATTTCATGCAAGTGTATCTCTAAAGACACATCTATATAGCTATGCATTTTATGGAAAGTCATGCTGCACAGCCGCCGAAAAAACCCGTTTAGTCTACACACATAACTATACAGTAACCATGTGGTAAAATTTGATTGGTCGGTGAGTTGTCACTATGGGCAACAATTTTATAATATTTGTGGAACTTTTCATGTGTTAACTGCATCAACTCTCAATGATACCACACAAAGCCGCATGTTTTTAATGTTACTGTCAAACTCTGGTGATCAGAAAATCCAATGCAACAGACACACGTCGTGTAAAAAAGAAACAAGCATCTTCATGACAAGGAGCCAAGCCGAGTTATTGTAACACGTAAGCATTGTAACAGGTAATGAAGTTGAAAATGAAGTCCAGACTTCATTAGGCGTCAAGGTTACAATGCCTTATGAAGTCCGAACTTCATTTGGCGTCGACAATTTCGACGCTCAGTAATGTCTTAAGATTGAGGCCCTAGACGAGAAGTTAAATACAGTCGTTCAATTTGAGAATAATTCTATTTTGTAACACCAAAATAAACTTCTCGTCTGGAGCTTAATCTTTGAACTTCATCAGGAGTTGTTATAATGCATTATTAAAACACCAGATATTCGTAAATGTATGATTTTCTGTGAAAACTATGTTTAATTTACGAATGGAACAAGACAATGTTGTGAATGTCTTTTCTGATCTCATGACATTGCAACGAAGTTAAAATGTATTCGCTCGTTTCGACATGTACCTTGTTCGTAAGTTTCGATGTTAGATGAATTGTCTGTCCAACCGTATATATATGTTTTAATCATTGTATTGTAGTGGCCAGTATCCATTTATCTTAATAAGAATGATATTAATATGTTGAATTGTTGTGAAGAGTAATATTGTAAACTTGTATTATATTATTATGAACTTGAATGTCATGTAAATAAAAATGAAAATAGTGTTCTCAATGTAAAATGGGAATTATCCTTTAACTTTAAGGTAAGTTGTTTGTAAAACGAAAACAAACATACCGCTCCATGTCTAAATCACAATCGCAAAAGCAAATTAAAATTTAAACTCGTGAACTTTCACCAGAGACGTGTTGCCGGTGCAAGAAATTACTATTCATATGTGAATTGTTAGCATATGGTGGATGAAGCGATTAATACATAATTGTTACATGACTATTTCATCACATTAATAGTCAAATGACAGTGTTATGAAAAATGTTTTACCAGATTAAATTGCTTAACATCTCCAGTTTGGTTGGAGTTGGACATACAGTCGGCCAATATGAATCTTCAATACTCATTAATACATCCACTGACTAGATCTGTCCTGGCATTGCAGTTTTAAGCTATAAAATAGCAATTTTAGAAATCATATACATGTATTTAGTTTGTATAACAAAATATCATTAAAAACCTATGCTTCATCGTGATATTCCAGAATTGTTTTTATTTTGAGGGCTACACGCCGAAACTCGAATCAGGCCATCTTCGTACTGGAGTTAATTGTCACTCCGGTTATGCTTGCCCTTCCGGAGCATCTGACTTCATCTCTCTTGTGGTTTTGGTCCTTTGGATGAAACCTTACAACCCTATGTCCCGTGTCACGGCGGGCTTGGCTGAATGAACCGCCCCTGTACATTGCCCTAACAGCACTGCAATGGAGCTAGTGAAGTCTCGATAAAGTGCAATAAATATAACTGACTAGGACATAAACCCGATTTAATCAATCAATCAATCAGTCAATCAATCAATCAATCAGTCAATCTTTTAGAAGTCCGTGCTTTAACTTTTGCCGGTTTTCAATTTTTACATTGCTTTTGGGGTTGTGATTTGAACATGGATAACACCTAAATCAATTTAATACAGTTAAAAAAAATGTGAGTTGGAATATTTTGCATTATTGTGGTTTTTACTGGTACATTTACCTTAGCTAAGTAACACAATATACCAAGTTCCACTAATAAGGCCGACGTTTAATCATTAAGACGCGTGTCTGTAGACACACTTATTGATAAGTACACAATGAAGATGTACAAATGCACGTGCAAAACAATCTGCTCCTTTTCTCATTTTAATGATTTTATTGACATAATTGGCATTTTCTCGGTTACACGTGCATGTTTAAAACAATTTACGCGCACTGGTAAAGTACTACACGTACCATGCACATGTCAGAATCTAAATTATGTAATAGCACTAATTCAAGCTGTTAAGATTTTAAACTTTTTAAATTCTTTTTAAAACTTGAGTTGAAGTAGTATCAGTTGTCTGTATACTCTTTTTCATAATTGAATGGAGTTTTACGTCCCAGACAAGAATATTTCACTTATATCGAGACGTCGAGAGCTATAGGTGAAGTGTCAAAATTTTTTAGTTTTGCGAAAATTTATAAATTCATTTTTATACAAAACTTTCCATATAAAAACTATGAAGCAGACAATGAAATGAAAATCATAACCTATGATGCACAGCTGAAAAAAATTCTCTAGTGGTGTGGCTCATGTTCTTTGGTCATATCGTGTCGCACTGGCCTTAAAGGGGCTTCGGTGGATAAGTAGTCTAAGACGCACACTATGGACCACGGCAACTCTTACTGCCAAAATTCAAAATCCCATTCTTAAAAGTTTTTTATTCAGTTGCTTGGCGAAAGACATTGTTTTTTCTGATCCCCATCAGCATGTACTGCCCATTATGAAACGCGCGAGATCTTAGTGCGAGAACATGTGTCAGTTTTTTACAGCCGGTGGTTTCTTCTGGGTACTCCCGGTTTCTCCTACCATCTATGCACTGATTGGCTCAATACGCGAAATACTTCCTAATTATGGCACGTGTTTTTCTCTGGGCACTCTTAGTTTTCTTTTACCATTGATGAAGTGAATGACAGTGAACTACCCTAAGGGTATGTGTTTTTCTATGGGTATATCCAGATTCCTTTTACCATCTATGAACTGAACGCCTGAATACATGAAATACTTCTTGCCTAGAGTATGTGGTTTTCTCTGTGTACACTGGTTTCCTTTATAATCTGTAAAATGACCACCTGAATATAAGTGAAATACTTGTTGACTGGGCATAAAACATTATAAAACTCCACTGATCTTTAACCAGTAGTTCTAATGTTGCCACTTTGTCAAAAGATTTATTCATTAGAAACTATAACTGTTTCTTGGAGCCAAATAACCTGCCCCTAACATTTAATGTTTTCCCGCGACCTTGATCTTTCTGATATGACATTGGTATAAGATCATGAAAACCTTAGGACCATGAAGATTTTTTATTTTAAGTTTTATGACAGTCGTCCAAAGCAATTATGAGATCGACACATAATAGACACACAGCCATGGTGACTCCATTATACCCCCATCAAACTAGTTTGCTGGGGATATATTAAGTGAAATACTTTTTGACTGGGCATAAAACATCATTATAAAACTCCACTGTCCTTTAACCAGTGACTTTGTGAAAAGATTAGTCATAAGAAATGACTTGCATCAAAATCTGAATGGAACCGAGACACATAGACATAAAACTATGGGACAACAAATTCATCCAAGGTAATTTTTAAATTTAAATAAAGACGCATATATAATAACCAAGGTAAGATATTTTATTCATTAAAACATAATAATAACGGCATAAAACAGAACCATTACATCAAAATATGTATACATACATACTACAATATATAACTCATTAACAGCAAAATAATTATGCATTCATAAAACAATGATGATTATGGTGGAGTGGAGAGTTCACAGTATACCATGTGATAATCCATAACATTTATGTAGAAAAATTGAAATGAGATGTCATTTCAAAAGTAAACACTTCCCAAACGAATGTAATACATAAGTGCAATCATAAGTAATTCAACATAAACTTGGATTCATTTTGGGTTGGAATATATCAAGCAATGGGTTTTTGACATCTAGAGTTGGGTTAACACCCTTATACATTTTAAGTCAAGTTAAAAAAAAACATTTTGTTATGCAATTCTAAGCTTAAATATGAATTTGTTTAGCATAACTCAGGAAATAAACATTTTGACATTTGAAATGAATCTTGAGTTTTGGCCTAAAATTAGCCTTAACAATGATCTGGAATCCACTATACATGTATGTACACAATTTTGTATGCCTATATATAATGGTAAACTTTGGTTTAAAGATGAAAACATAAAGCAACATCCATCCATCAATTAAATATTAAATAAAGTATCAGGAAAACATTAATCTTAGATCTGCCTTAAGTAAGTAATGAAAAAAATGTAATTTAGATAAATGAATTTCGCCAGTCTACTACTTGATACCCCCAACATTTGTGCCGAAAGAATATTTCCATTGTATATGGAATTGCATCAGGTAACATTTTCTTGTAGAGACTGCATTATTGAGGGAATTTGCAAGATCAACCATTTCAAAACATTACACATAAACGTAAGTGGTATTGATCATGTGGTACACTAGTAATATCAATCACAGTTATCGTTGCTGAGATAACAACCGATGCCCCAGGAACATCCTGACGACCTTACTGATGAGCTACAACGCAAATCAAAATCATGGCTTAAATAACTTATTAGGAAATCCAGAAGTAAACTTGAAGCTCAGGACAGCAGCCATGTAATAACACATCAGGAAAACGAGAAATGAATTCTTAACTCAGGACAATAGTCAGGAAAATCAGACTTGAATTCGAAACTCTGGTCAGCAGTCATGTAGAATTCCTAAACATAATTATTATGTTTGTAGTTAAAACCATGATAAAAACAAGAAGTTACTTTGCTATGACATTCAATTAATAAAACAACCATGAATTTGTGTCAAAATCTTTGAACTAAAGTATTTTCCCCTAAACTTCTTGGTGCAACTTTGTCTCATGATAATAAAACGTCAAGATTTTATCAAACATTTGTAACAACTTTGTAACAAATATAAATTTATTCACAAGTCTATAAAACTACAGTCTAAAATCAGTAAAAACCTCAAGATTTCTTCAATTACTTAGTCATTTGTAGTACACAGATCAGAGACAGGTTTTCAAAATGCAACTTTCAGTCTCTTACAAAACTTTTAAGTCTCTGATCTACTTCCTTTTAACACATTTGTATGATGATATAGGTAAATAACATTGATCTGTCCGCTTGACCTTTAATTTAAATATTTATTATGAGCTAGTTCGTTTAGGTTTAGGAAACTCAAGTACATATGGGAAACACTATTTTCACAGAGTAAACATGTATTGTGTATGTATTTATTGCACATCTGGTATTACTCATGTCAGATGGATCCTCCTTCTAATAAAGATCAAGTAAACAGGTCAAAGTTATTTGCCTATAGTAGAGTTTTTGTTGTATTTTTAAAATTCAATACTCTGTTAAACAATTTTCATGACATGTACTTTTCAGTTAACATAACTGACCATGTGACATATAATTCTCTGATATCATAACTCGCTGTATCCTTCTCTCATGTGATGTAAAAACAGACGTTAATGACTGGCTGAATTCAAATTTCTTCTTCTGGCATTCCAGTGGATAAGTAATTTGATTCCTTATTTACTCTCACTGAAAAAGAAATATAAGAAATGATTGATTGATTGATTGATTGAATGGGGTTTAATGTCCCCGTACAGAATATTTCACTTGTATAGAAACATCACCTGCTAAAGGTGAAGTGGCAGAGATTTTGACCTTTCCTCAGGGCAATGTGCGGGGAGTAATATAAGAAATGGTTTACTTGTTTAGCTATGAGTACAATACTGTAATAAATTTGAGAAACATCAGGAACCAATCTCTACCCAAATATCTTGACCTCAGTGTCAGAGTGGTATGTAACATGTACAGCCCCTCTCACTGCCTAGGCTAAATCCCTTTCAGACAGACATTAGTGTGGAAAAGATTGTCAGTTTGCTTGCTGGACATTGACAGGTTTGATGGGGTACTCTACTTTCCTGTATCATTCCAGAACTGACACTCAAGATATAAGAATCCTGATTGAGGTGTAAAACCATTGTCTAATTTGTCCTCTCATATCAAACATTAAAACAAACCTCTTTGTAGATTTTTCTGGTTGGATAGATAAGACAGGTGCTTGCTGACTCTGTGGAGACACTTTACGTTTCTTCACAATTATAGTACAGTTATCAGGAAACACATCCGCAGAACTGTAATTAAACATTTAAATTTCGGTAAATAAGATTATCCTGCCAGTAGGTACTTTTTGCGATTTGCACGTAATGTTCAAAGGGTCATAAATCCCAGAAAAATAAGCATCCAAACTCAGGTAAATGATATGCACATTAATCAATGTTTATGTTTGGCATCAAAATTTGCAAATAATGTTTGTAGTTTTGGAGAACTTCTCTGGACAAGAAGTGGCTGGCCATAACAATTTGAAGATATTTTTTAATTTTTTTTCAATAGCTCTATGTATTTTGCTAATATCTCACTGTTAACTTGACTCAAAAGCCTGTAAATTGTATATTCACAACAAGAGGCCCATGGGCCTTAACGCTCACCTGAGGAAGAGTACATATCTCATGCAGAGGTTCAATGGTCAATGACATTAATACAATATCAAAATTTTCAGCAGTAAGGGCCAATAATATGCAAGTATTTTTGCAAATTAATTATAATAATTATTATATAAGTATGCTATATATAACATATTTAAAGTCTAGCTACAATATATTATTTATAAATAGCTAAAACATCTGTATATTAAAATGTGCATTAGGCCAATACCTACAATATTCCCATATACATGCCTATACAAAGAGTTTATAGTTTTTGAGCTAATTAACCATTTAAGTATTCGTTTGCATCTATGACCTTGACCTTTGAACCTATGACCTTCATTCATATATCAAAATGATCGTTGTGCAAATGCCTACAATATTCCAATATACATGCCTATACAAAAAGTTTATAGTTTTTGAGATAATTAACCATTTAAGTATTCGTTCGCCTCTATGACCTTGACATTTGAACCTATGACCTTCATTCATATATCAAAATGATCGTTAGGCCAATAAGTACCTTATTCCAATATACATGCCTATACAAAAAGTTTATAGTTTCTGAGATAATTAACCATTTAAGTATTCATTTGCAGCTATGACCTTGACCTTTGAACCTATGACCTTCATTCATATATCAAAATGATCATTAGGCCAATACCTACAATATTCCAATATACATGCCTATACAAAATGTTTATAGTTTTTGAGATAATTAACCATTTAAGTATTCGTTCGCATCTATGACCTTGACCTTTGAACCTATGACCTTCATTCATATATCAAAATGATCGTAAGGCCAATACCTACAATATTCAAATATACATGCCTTACAAAATGTTTATAGTTTTTGAGATAATTAACCATTTAAGTATTCGTTCGTGTCTATGACCTTGACCTTTAAACCTATGACCTTCATTCATATATCAAAATGATCTTTAGGCCAATACCTACAATATTCCAATATACATGCCTATACAAAAAGCTTATAGTTTTTGAGATAATTAACCATTTCAGTACTTGTTTACATCTATGACCTTGACCTTTGAACCCATGACCTTTATTCATATATCAAAATGACCATTGTGCCATTACCTACAATATTCTGATATACATGCCTATACAAAAAATTCATAGTTTTGCAGATAATTAACTATTTTGGTATTCTTGGACATCTGTGACCTTGACCTTTGAACCCATGACCCTGATCTTTGTATCAAAATGATTGTCATGTCAATACCTACAAATAACTGAAAATCCTACGCCATTATCACAAGAAATATTAAAAGAATAGCAATTTTTATCAAAGGTCAAAAACTGGGACATGACCTTGACCTTCGACCTTGACATCAATTGGAAGAAAATTGCAAGACAAGATCAACAGTGAAAACTCCATACAATTATCTTCAGCTGTTATGAAGTTATAACAATAAATGTCTCATTTTAAAAATTACGTAATTTTACGCAAAAAACGCGTAACCTATTTTTCATCTAATTTTCATAAAAAACACAATTTTAATGTTCCCAGGTATGCCGAATCCAAATATCCAATCAAAATTTGCCTGCACCTTTTGCTTTCAGAGAAGAAGATTTTTTTGTCTTTTTGCTATTTTTAGTAACAGCAGCCATCTTGTTGGGCGTGGCCAAACCCCGAACACAATTTTGAAAGGCTGTTACCCAGGCATAATATTCACCAAGTTTCATCAAATATGGCCCAGTAGTTTTGGAGGAGAAGATTAAAATGTAAAGTTTACACACGACGGACGACGCACGACGGACGACGGACGACGGACGGTGATAGATTGCAATAGCTCATCTGAGCCTTTGGCTCAGGTGAGCTAATAAAACTGAGAGACATTGATATCTTTAAGTAATAAATGGCTTACTTATGTATGGAATCGTCTGCCTGGTCAAATTTTAGTCGTTTTAAGCTCTTTGGTGTAACAGATTTGGATCCATTTTTGGCTCTGAAGACTGTTTCATTAATATTGCGTAGTTTTTCTGCTGACTAAAATGAATCAATGAAAGTTATTTAAATTCAATGGAGTCAGCAAGCTAACGACATGATCAATACTCCAAACCAATTGAGCTTAATGATTTGGAAAACATTTCCATAAAAATATTCCAGGAATAACATCATTTGAACAGGATAACCTCAATTAATGCAAATGTATATCCAAGGGATTTTTTTTTTTGGTTCAGAGTTAGACAACTTTACATGTAGTACACTGGCAAACACTATATATTAAAGAAAGTTTCTATATAAAAGTTAAAATTCTCTAATGTAAAATGCATGCAAGTTTTTGCACAAATTTAATTCTACTTGTCCTAAGGATACTAACTACCCAATATGCAGAAAATATTTAAGGTCCAATTATTATATGCTCATCTGTGACATTTATTTATAGGGAATCTTCTACATATTCTAAAATAAACTGCTGATAAAATGTCAGAATCTACAATATGCATATTCATACCCCAATTCCTTCACCGAAGCAGTATAACTGTCTAGTTGTAGGAGTCATCTGGCTAGGAGAATGTGGTGCTTTAAATGGAGAATCTTTAAGTGGTGAAACATACAAATGATTTCTATGGGCAATTCTGTAAAATTAAAATACAACAAGTATATAAATAACAGGTTCAAACACCAATAGTTCAAGATATTATACAATTATGGACTTTTTAGTGGTTGTATATGGTGTGATATTCACCGGAAAAATAAATATTGATCGAGGCGACAGCCGAGGTCAATATTTATTTTTCCAGTGAATATCCCACCATATACAACCACTAAAAAGTCCATAACTGTTTTTATTATATAATTTAGCCACTGTGGCACTTCGGTTGACAATGTTTTCTCAAACCTGTGACCAGACAATCTAACTATTTTACCGATGTTAGATTTCCCTGTCCACCCTGGTTGATCACACTAAAATTATCCCACATTAGTTAGATTATCTGACTTTTTAAGTCTGATTCTATGAAAAAATAAATGGCATTCCGGATGAGACACAATCAATTAACAAGAGGCCCATGGGCCTTAACGCTCACCTGACGAAGAGTACATATCTTATGCAGAGGTTCAATTGTCAATGACATTAATAAAAGAGAATATCAAAATTTTCAGCAGTAAGGGCCAATAATATGCAAGTATTTTTGCAAATTAATTATAATAATTATTATATAAGTATGCTATATATACAGTAAAACCTTGTTATAATGCCCCTCGATTACTTTGCCACCTCGCTTATCGCCACACTATTTTGAAGTCCAAAAATCCATTTTGTTTATGTTTTTCTTTATTCGCCTCCCCCAACTTATCGCCAAACCTCTTTATAACGCCAAACTTTGACTGAACAAATGGTGGCGATGAATCGAGGTTTTACTGTATCATATTTAAAGTCTAGCTACAATATATTATTTATAAACAGCTAAAACATCTGTATATTAAAATGTGCATTAGGCCAATACCTACAATATTCCAATATACATGCCTATACAAAGAGTTTATAGTTTTTGAGATAATTAACCATTTAAGTATTCGTTTGCGTCTATGACCTTGACCTTTGACCTTCATTCATATATCAAAATGATCATTAGGCCAATCATACCTTATTCCAATATACATGCCTATACAAAAAGTTTATAGTTTTTGAGATAATTAACCATTTAAGTATTCATTTGCATCAATGACCTTGATCTTTGAACCTATGGCCTTCATTCATATATCAAAATGATCGATAGGCCAATACCTACAATATTCTAATATACATGCCTATACAAAAAGTTTATAGTTTCTGAGATAATTAACCATTTAAGTGTTAGTTTGCATCTATGACCTTGACCTTTGAACCTATAAACTTCATTCATATATCAAAATGATTGTTGTGCAAATGCCTACAATATTCTAATATACATGCCTATACAAAAAGTTTATAGTTTTTGAGATAATTAACCATTTAAATATTCGTTCGCAGCTATGACCTTGACCTTTGAACCTATGACCCTCATTCATATATCAAAATGATCGTTAGGCCAATACCTACAATATTCCAATATACATGCCTTTACAAAAAGTTTATAGTTTTTGAGATAATGAACCATTTAAGTATTTGTTCAATTCTATGACCTTGACCTTTGAACCTAAGACCTTCATTCATATACCAAAATGACCGTTAGGCCAATACCTACAATATTCCAATATACATGCCTATACAAAAAGTTTATAGTTTTTGAGATAATTAACCATTTAAGTATTCATTCGAGTCTATGACCTTGACCTTTGAACCTATGACCTTCATTCATATATCAAAATGATTGTTAAGCCAATACCTACAATATTCCAATATACATGCCTATACAAAAAGTTTATGATTTTTGAGATAATTAACCATTTAAGTATTTGTTTGCATCTATGACCTTGACCTTTGAACCTATGACCTTCAATCATATATCAAAATGATCGTTGTGCAAATGCCTACAATATTCTAATATACATGCCCATACAAAAAGTTTATAGTTTTTGAGATAATTAACCATTTAAATATTTGTTTGCAGCTATGACCTTGACCTTTGAACCTATGACCTTCATTCATATATCAAAATGATCGTTAGGCCAATACTTACAATATTCAAATATACATGCCTATACAAAAAGTTTATAGTTTTTGAGATAATTAACCATTTAAGTATTCGTTCAATTCTATGACCTTGACCTTTGAACCTATGACCTTCATTCATATATCAAAATGATCATTTGGCCAATACCTAAAATATTCCAATATACATGCCTATACAAAATTTTTTTAGTGTTTGAGATAATTAACCATTTAAGTATTTGTTTGCGTCTATGATCTTGACCTTTGAACCCATGACCTTCATTCATATATCAAATTGATCGTTAGGCCAATACCTACAATATTCCAATATACATGCCTATACAAAAAGTTTATAGTTTTTGAGATAATTAACCATTTCAGTACTTGTTTACATCTGTGACCTTGACCTTTGAACCCATGACCTTTATTCATATATCAAAATGACCATTGTGCCATTACCTACAATATTCTGATATACATGCCTATACAAAAAATTCATAGTTTTGCAGATAATTAACTATCTTGGTATTCTTGGACATCTGTGACCTTGACCTTTGAACCCATGACCCTGATCTATGTATCAAAATGATCGTCATGTCAATACCTACAAATAACTGAAAATCCTATGCCATTATCACAAGAAATGTTAAAAAAATAGCATTTTTTATCAAAGGTCAAAAACAGGGACATGACCTTGACCTTCGACCTTGACATCAATTGGAAGAAAGTTGCAAGACAAGATCAACAGTGAAAACTCCATACAATTATCTTCAGCCGTTATGAAGTTATAACAATAAATGTCTCATTTAAAAATTATGTAATTTTATGCAAAAAAACGTGTAACCTATTTTTCGTTCAATTTTCATGAAAAACACAATTTAAGTGTTCCCAGGTATGCTGAATCCAAATATCCAATCAAAATTTGCCTGAACCTTTTGGTTTCAGAGAAGAAGATTTTTTTGTCTTTTTGCTATTTTTAGTAACAGCGGCCATCTTGTTGGGCGTGGCCAAACCCCGAAAACAATTTTGAAAGGCTGTTACCCAGGCATGATAATCACCAAGTTTCATCAAATATGGCCCAGTAGTTTTGGAAGAGAAGATTAAAATGTAAAGTTTACGCACGACGGACGACGGACGGTGATAGATTGCAATAGCTCATCTGAGCCTTTGGCTCAGGTGAGCTAATAATAACTGATAATGCCATATTGGCATAACGTCAACATTCTATGAAAAAAATAACAAGACACAATCAATTGCGTACACTTAATTGATGACGTTCTAATCATTTTACGGAGAACGTCAACAAAAATCGATGATGTACACCGAATTTGATATTCACCGGAAAATCAGTGGTATATGATGTGAGATCCAATGATCACGTGTTACCGTTTTAGCCAATCATAAAGATGGAATGTATTAATTATATAATAATGGGTATTATTTCTGGTTGTAATTGATTTCATCCACTAGTCAATTATCTACTGATCAGGTAGACAATTGAGATGAAACAATCCAGTTGTGGACACATCAATCAGATGGTTGGTTACACCTCTCAATATAAACCGGCTATCAATTAAAGTTGAATAATTGACCAATCAAAATAAACCTAAATTTTGTCAAAAAGTTTCTTAAAATTGTCATTAATTACACTTGACTATGTCTTGTGTGATATCGTAATTATAGTTGTATAACTCCCACATATGATTAAGTTCCAGATAGAGAAATGGGTGTGTCAGGCCCTATCAACTTACCTGTATACAGGTGAAGTAAGTGGGGATGATACTGGTTTTGGTACAGGTGATAATGTTGGTGTCTGAAAATAAAAATATCAATGTGGTTTTATAGGATTTTCTACAATTATGTTTTAAGTGCAGAAATAATGGCAAATTTAAGTAATTTTCATATTTATGTTTTTAATATATATTTTTGGTCTTGTTTGGCACAAATTTTGGCTAGAGACCAAACATTATACTGTCACAATTTGTTTGTCCTGTTCTAATCAGTCATTCAAAATATGAAGTTTGTTCTCAATTACACTCCTGTGTAAAATCTTGCCAAAATGGACACAACTTTATCAATCATGTTTCAACTTCATACAGCGTAACTAAGTCACAATTATCAAAGATTAAAATCAAGTGATTCAGAAAGAAATAGACTTGACTCAAATTTAAACTTTAAAACTGATACATAATTCAAATTTTCAAACTTTCCTTGTACAAGGCCCTTGTAGTACAACCTCATTTAAATATTTAATTTTATCAACTTAGTAGTAATATTCCTACATGGTAGCTATACATAATCTGTAAGGAAATTAAATTTTGTAATTTTTGTAGGTATTACATATAAAATCTTCATAATTTTAAGTGAAAGACAATAAATATATATATATATATATATATATATATATATATATATATATAGAAAAATTCTATATGATAATTATTTTCACAAAACAGTTCACAAAATATTCTCCTTACAATTTTCTTTAAATCACAAAACAAGAAAATTTTAACTTCACAGATGTTAGTACTTTTACTTATGACTTACTTGTTTTGCTGGAGCAAACATTGTGATATAAGTCTTCATATTCTGCATAAATACTTTGTTATAAAATGCTATAATTGAGTCGTGTTCCGCTCCTTGTATTAAGGCACTCTTGTAGATCTGTAAATACATAAACAAACATCAACAAAAGTATCTACATAGAGAATAAAGCATGGTAAAATCCAAATCACATGCCATATCTGCCTGATACTCCAATATCAGACAGAGGGCTTTAGTCCAAGGTCTGATATTGGTCCACGGCTGATATGGCATTTGATATCCTATTTTTCAATGCTGTAATATTTTCATCATATATTTTAATTTTTGCATACATGGTATCAATTCAAAAATTTGGCATCAAAAATGAGTGAGAAGGGGTGTAGTATAGCGAATGTGATATAGCTGTTGTGATATAACTGTTGTGATATAGGTGTGTGAGACAGGGAGTGCAGCATTGATTTGTAGTTTGCATCAGTATCATACGATCATATATTCTAATTCATTCTGTATGTAACGCTCGTTTTCATTGGCTGACGTAACAAATTTCTGACAGTATAACCACTGATATACTGTCGCAAATTCCGACAGTAAAACCACAATATACTGCTTCAAGTTTTTCGGGTACTTGCACGTGCGCATTCGGTACCGAACTATCTTCATGGATTAATGGAAACTTACACAGGTTATGACAGAGATATATCAATCGAGGATGAATATTTTTCTGTCATTGAAATTATTACACTGTTAGTGGTGTAGGATTCTTTTACTCACATGCCAACACTTGATTTGTAAACAAATATTTGCATCAGATCATGCCACAATCCGTGTCTTCGGAAAATGACGTCATCAAATTTTGTTGACGTTTTTGCGTAAAATGATTATGACATCATCAATATAGTGTCTATAAGTGACCGTGTCTCATCCGGAAGGCACTTTACTTTTTCATAGAATCGGATTTAAAAGTCAAAGAAATCCAATTAATGCGGGAAATGGTTTGTGTGATCTGTCTCAACCAGTTCAAATGGATTTGGAAAATCCCCGAGTTATTTATAGTATCGTTTTCAGGAAATGCTTACCATATCCTTTAAAGTATGTTTTGAATTAGAATAGGGATAACTGTCGCTGACGCGTCGCCAATAAAACTAATTTGCGACAGTATAACCATTGATATACGTCTGCAAATCGAAAATTACAAGACAGTTATCCCCTAAGTATATGATAAATGCTTTAACAGCGATATCCCCATATATCATACACCCTCTTTTCAGTTGAAGTGATAAATCAACAACTGTTTTATCCTCACAATCATCCTCAAATATCATTAAAATTACTTAACAAAAATGTCAAAATATGAGATTGCATATCAAATAAAAATAAGTTCTACACAAACAACTAGTCTTACTTAATACTTGTAATAGGTTACAGTAACTGTATTTCCCAAACAACAATGGCTCAAAAAAAGATTCCCATAACTTACATGTTGTTCAGCATTAGGTAACTCTCTATACATCTGGACTATTGCTTTAAACTTGATTTCTTTATCCATTACTTTACATATACTATACAGTGAACACATCATAATCTGTAAAATAAAAATCAAGAAAATACAAAATACATATCAAAGTACTGAAAGTACTAAAATTCGCGAAAGATTAGAAAGACAGGGAGTTCAGTGTCTCCATCAATGTAGTGTCAGGTATATGAAGTTGTCAGGTAACTGAAAGGAGGTTGTTATGTTCACCTTGCATTGCTCCCAACACAACATAGCGGGTTCATGTAGTGTGCAATGTGCAGACTATGAGCATGGGGCTGTTTTAATATTCACACATTGGACCAATATTAAGGATTCATGTAGGAAATAGTTCAATCCAAATAAATGCATGTATGGAACCATCAAGGATGGTCAAAGTTACTTCCATCGTCATGGAGACCCTAATATTAAACAAGAGGTCCATGAGCCTTAATGCTCACATGCAGCTGAGTACATATCTCATGCAGAGGTTCAATGGTCATTGACATTAATTAAAGAGAATGTCCAAATAAATTTTCAGCAGTAAGAGCCAATTATATGTAAGGATTTTTTGCAAATGTATTATAACATAACTAGTCATAAGAGTGCTACATATAATTAGAGCTGTAACAATATACCGATATACCGGTAAAACCGGTTCAGAGGCCCCAACGTCGGTTATCGCGGTAAGATTTTCAAAAACCGGTTTTTTGCCGATACAGAAATTATACCCCTTTCTTTGCCTATTTGGATATTAGTTTAACCACAAAGTCATAATCACTCGAACGTTTTATCTCGTTGTTAAAAATTCATTGGTATATTACTAATAATAAACAAGATAAAACTATATGTTAAATTTTATTGTATACGAGTATTCATAATAAACACAAAGATGAACTCCAGGTGCTCCAAAAGATCGAGAATTTCTTGCTTCACATGTTCAACATCCAAGGCAATACGTATTCAATACGTATTGCAATACAGGTTTGACATTTCCCAATATATCGCAATACGGTTTTGCCCGTATCGTTACACCCCTACATATAATATATCTGAAATCTAGCTACAATATATTGTTTATAAACAACTAAAAAGGTAAAGAAAAATTTGAACCCATGACCTTAATCTAAATATCGCAATGAATATTAGGTCAATACCTACAATTTAGAAGCCTACACAAAAAGTTTATAGTTTTTGAGATAATTAACCATGTCAGTATTTGTTTGCATCAGTGACCTTGACTTTTAAACTCATGTCCTTCATTCATATATCAAAATGATCGTTAGGCCAATACCTACAATATTTTAACATATATGCCTATACAAAAAGTTTATAGTTTTTAAGACAATTAATCATTTCAGTATTCATTTGCATCTATAACCTTGACCATTAGACCTATGACCTACATTCATATATCAAAATGAACATTGTGTAAATGCCTATAACATTCTGATATACATGCCTATAGAGAAAGTTTATCATTTTTGAGATAATTCACCATTTCAGTATTTGTTTGCATCTATGACCTTGACCTTTGAACCTATGACCTTCGTTCATATATGGAAATGACCGTAAGGCAAATGCCTACAATATTCTAATATACATGCCTACACAAAGAGTTCAAAGTTTTTGAGATAATTAACCATTTCAGTATTCGTTTACATCTATGACCTTGACCTTTGAACTTATGACCTCTATTCATATATCAAAATTACCGTTGTGCAAATGCCTACAGTATTTCAATACACATGATGATGATGCCCATACAAAAGCTTATAGTTTTCAAATATATTGACAAATACATTAATTTTGCAATTTCCCCCTCAAGTACCTTGCCATTATCTCATTTTGGCCCCTAAAGCTACAATATGTGCAAATCTAAAACTAGGTGCCCATAGTGTTTTACATGAAATATCTAAGTTATATCTCTTGTAGGTTTAGAGCAGATGATTTTTAAAGATTTTCACAAATTTCCCCTTTATGGGGCCCCAAGGGGACATAATCCTTGCATTTGTGCAAATCTGAAAACCCCTTACTTGACCATTACTGTCAAATATCATCCAATTTGGCTCTGTAGTTTTGGAGGAATTGATAAAAATGTGAAAAGTTTATACATGACGCACATCGGACGAAGATAGATGGCAATTGCACATCTGAGCCTTTGGCTCAGGTGAGCTAAAAAGTTTATACAAGACGGATGAAGATAGATGACAATTGTTCATCTGAGCCTTTGGCTCAGGTGAGCTAATAAGCTTCTGATATCTTTCATGTCAAAATTGAGGATATTTTTTAAATAAATTAATAACTTGAAAAAATTAACTATTATTTTATTATTATTTATATCACCAGAGTTGTGTTTTAAGAATTCAATAATTTTTGGAAGACTTTTTATTCCCGAGACCAGCATAATTTTAGTAAATCTTGTAAACAACAATTTTTTCAATCGGGTGGCCGTTAGGATCCCCGCTGACTGGGTTTGACAGGTGACCCCTCTACAGAGGTTCTGTACATGATAAAAATGTAGTTGACAGATGACCACTCTACAAAGTGATCGCTATCCCAGATTTCACTCTAATCAATTTATAATTTTTTAAGGATGACTTCACGGAATGCTTTGAAAAACGGGAAAAGCAGTATGATAGCACAAAATTCCAAAAATTTTGTCTTAATATGGGGAGACTCCTCACATCAGCAGGGATTGAGCTTAACTTTTCGATGAGCCATACAATGAACTGTCAAGAGTGATGGTTGATCTGAATATATCAGGCATATACATTTGGATTATTCTATCCCTTGCTTTACTTTTCGATATTCAACTACTGCAATTACATTGACGAATGGTTTTGCAGAAAATGTTGATCTATAAGGTACTGCCAATGTCAATGACTGTATAATTTTGGCAGATTTTGATTTATTAGCAGGAACTTGTTTTGCATTACTAAAGGTTTGGGCCTGTTTGTGAGATTCAGAAATGTCATTTTTATTTACACTGTCAAGTTTATAACTAGTGCAACCCTCGGTAAATACAGATTTTTTTCCTGTCGAACTCTACACAATCGGCACACTTCATTCCGTCCTGCGTATCATACAACCAAGGCCTGCCATCTTCCCATGGCTTTTTTATATGCTCCGATGCGTTTGGACTTATCATACTCTTGATAGTACTTTCGTTTTTCCGCAGGTCCTTGTTTAGCCTTTGGAGTCGATGCTCCTAAAAATTTCCACATGGCAGAAAGCCGGAAGTATCATTTTATACATAAATATCAGAAAAGGAAACGAAATGGCACCGTATTTGAATTCCAGTCGGAACACCGGTCCATTTACACTTGTTAACTATATGATACCCATTTTTCAATTTTACTATTATTGTCGCCAGTCAGAAATATAAACAGGAAATCGGTAAACGGATCGGAATGTCAAATACACCGAACTGAAAATTCTAATCGCCACCTGGCAGCCCTGGGCGACCTGTGTATGATACATTTATCGCCCAGAGCGAAAAACTGGGCGCCCGTTAATCTCAATCCCTGATCGGGAGGGTTGGCAGGTATGATAAAGCGGAGAATATAGTTGGGGCGGAAAATATTAATATTGGGGCGAAACGTCCATAACCTGCATTCAAAATTTGAGTTATCTACCTTTATTTCAACTTTGAACCTACATACGAGAGAGAGTTGATTATCTGTAACGGAAGAATATTCGGGTTGAGAAATCTGCATGTAACAGCTAAATTCGAGAATGATCAAGATCATTCGCGAATAATAAACAAGTCCCCTCACTTGAGAATGAGAACACAACACCACCTTTTCCTTCTAACATACTGTGAAATCTTTTATTTTCAGTTCTAAGAAAAATACCTTTTTTCAATTGTTAAAAATCAATAATTTCATGGTAAGTTTATTTATCTCTTTTCAAATATACCAAAAGAATGACAACTTCAACATGTTCCATTTAGAAATGGACTTAATTGTTAATTTACCTGATCTAGATGTCTATTCTTTAATAAAGCTGGTCTATGTGTTATACAACATTCTAAACAGGTCCATATCTTGTGTTGCTGAAAATAAATTTCATTTAAATCTGAATTTCATATAAAACTCGAGAGAATCATAATGTGTTCAACACAAAACAACTGATTATTTCTCCAACACATAATATACCTTTGTTATTTTTACAGCCACTCATATCATTGCAAGATTCTTTTATTATAAGACAGTGGAGAAAACTTTAATAACTAGAGTAAACCATTAGCCTTCAGCAATGTGAACTGACAAAAATAACTCATGTTACTGTACTTGGATCTGTACCTATAATATGAAATTCTAACTAAGCCACTGATAAGCACTGTCAGTTTGTGCCCTAGGCCACTTGGTCACATATGATATGTTGCAAGACTTCGAAGAGAATGTTATCTAATTATTCTTCTGATTTTTCTGTTGTAACTTTTGCAGTACCAGATTTTTTTTAACATAACCATAAAATGGTACTAAATAAAGGAATCTCATTATTTGTTCCCTTTAGCCATCATGGTGGCAAAGTGGGGTGAAGTAATTGGGTTTTTCGCCCAAGTCAATATTCTTTCACTAACACCAAAGTGGTGAGTTCTGGAATGGTGAAGGTACCTGGACTACCCACACAACTTTTATGCTAGTGAACTGACAACTTTTGCAAACTGGAACTCACAGGATTCAAACCTAGGCACTATGAACCATACATAAGCAGGCACTTTCAATCTCTCAGTTAGCAAGCCACCCCCCACCCCCTCCCAGGCTTGGGAGTGGGGGGGACTGGGATGTAAAACCTTATTTAATCAATCAATCCATTCTTCTAATCAGTGGGTCTCATGTCTCATAAAACAAGTGTAATGATTTATCAGAGAACCTTACCATATCTTTTTGTACATTTAATAACGAACATAACTGCTGTAACCGGTGATATCCCAAACGACAAACTGAAATAAAATGTCAACAGAAATAAATGATTATCTGAAATAAAATGCAAATAGAAGTAAATGAATATCAACATTCATTAAGTTTTTCAAACATCTCAATTGTAAAACGAAACAACAATACATGACCTGCTACAGATATGAGTTCAGTCAAGTAATGGTGTTTAATGTGCGAGTCAAGAATATTTCACTTTTTGAGACGTCGCCAGAAATAGGTGAGTTGCAGAAATTTTGCCTGTGCAATGTGCTGATGGCATTATACAGCAGGCTTCTTTATCTTGCCAAGCCCACCATGAATCGTGACTTTCATTTCGTAATGTTGTGTGCTTGGCGAAAGAACAGTCACTACACACTTTCAAGTCTTGGGGCTCGACCCATGACCTTCCGTAAGCAGGTCCGAATCAGGATACTTTGCAATTATTTAAGTATAAACAAAATAAATTTATATAACTTTTTCATATTCTCTTTCTTTAGCTGGAGTTTTATGCATCTTTAAAGTATTTAGACAAAACATGTGACTTAAAATTCAGAAAATATGAAAATAGGACCAGGTGAAGTGGAGTAATACAATAAAATCTTTTCAAGATTATTTATTTGCAACAATTGCCATACTTATTCCAAAGACAAGGTTTCTCACCAAATCCCATGACATGAAATTTCAACAAATTTTCATTTCCATAAATAACAGCATCAACTAAACAAACAATTGGCAAAATATAGTAAAATTAGCTTTTTAAGTCACAGTTTGCTTGAAATTGTTCATTTTTTACATTTTAATCCTGTATCATCAATTAAATAAATATTATATCCTTGAATCTATCATCAAAGAAAGGAAAAATTTCCAAATGTATTGTATTTCACATTAGTAGAAATACTTATAATGGAACCTACATATATTTTTCATTTTGTCCCCCAAAGAAACTAACAAACCTGCCTTGTCAATTTAAAATTACCTTTGTTTAGAAATATAGTAAGTGACTGTGATTTGTGTGGTGTGAGTTTTTTATCAGGACTGGGTCCTCCTCCGGCAACCTTCCTTGATAAAGTTGATGATGAACTAGGGGAAATAACTCTGCTTCTCTGAGGATTCACTGGCGACAGATAACTGAAATAATAATTCAGATTTTAAGTTGTATCTTTTCTTGTCACTTCATTAGCTAAGTAAAGCATTTTGCTACTTATTTATAAATATTATTATTTTATTCAAAATATTCCTTCCAGACTTTTTAACTTTAACTTTACCACCAAGTTACGTCATGACAAATTGATTTGTAGTTCTTTGAATCCACTTGTTTGCAAAATTTAGAATTCATATACGTATCAATCATCCCAAACAATCCTGTATGGCAAGTTTGGTTTATTTTCCTGTCTGTGGTATAATAACTACCTTGATATCAGTGAAAATAGTCTTTCTATGGACTTAGAACACTAAACCACCAACTTCACATTTTTACCATTCAATAATCAAATAATAAAGGAATGGATAGTAATAATTGCAATTTACATAATAGTCAGAATTTTTTAACTTATATCAAGGCAGTCAGTTCTAAGATGGTGGAGGTAACTGGAGTACCAAGATAAAACATATGATCTTAGGAAAGCAGACTGACAAACCCTTTCACACTAGGGGATCAAAACAAGGCTCAGAAGATCTTCGGAAAGCAGATTGACAAACTTTTTAACACTAGGGAAATTGAAAACTAGGCTGTAAAAGGTGCTGTAATCCTCAAATATGTGCTGTAGACCATTCACTCTCCAAGGCCACAAATACAGGAATGTTGTAACTCATACCAGGTTATACTTACAGTTCTGCTGATGACGCTGAGATTCCATTGTTTGAGTCAGGTGGTGATGTAACATTCGGATGACAGATCTCCGAGTTTGATATCACATCAAATAATGGAGAATCCTTTACAAAAACAAATAAATTATAAATCTATAATTTATCTTAAACAAATACATGTAATATCAGATGTGATGTCAGACGAAAACTACTTATAACCCATTTAATTTGTTTCTTACAATACTATATAAACCACTACAGTAGCTCATGTATAATGCTCGCTCTGTGTGTGGATAGTCGTGTATCTGAACCCTGGCCAGGTCTGACCCAAGACTTGACAGTGGATAGTGATTTTCTTTTGCCAAGCACTCGGCATAACAAAATGAGTCGTGGTTCTTTCGGATGGGAACTTAATATAAATGAGGTCCTGTGTCACGGTAGACGTGGCACAATAAAGAACCCTCAAGTATAATGCCATCAGCGCAATGCAAAGGCAAAATTTCTGCACCTTCCCATGTAGCTGGCAACATCTCAATATAAGTGAGATAATCTTGAATGGCAGGTTAAACACCATTTCTTCACTAAACTCTTCTAATACTTTATCAAATGTGTGATTAAGATGATAAATGGAATGTACATAAAATTTTAAACTCAAACAGAGGCATTAGATTCACTTACTGTGTGCTATTGACTGATAAAATTGATTTCAACGTTGTGCATAATACATGCATCTTTGAAGAAAATAAATGACCATATCTTACACATATTTCATAGTGATATCTACCATTTATCTTAAATTTATGAATTTATTTGACTGTATACTGTAGATGCATTATAAAGTACAAGTATGTCTTTGTTGCAATATCATAGAAATGTATTAATGGCAAAAAACAGTTCTGTAAAAAGGTTTATCAGTATCACCTGATGTGAGCACTTTTAGTACATAGTAAATAAATCACTAAACTTACTGCTTTCCAGGCCAATTCTTCTAAAATTTTGATTTCTAAACTCTGTAAATGCTGCAAAAACAAATACATGCATGGATATATTTAAAATGCCAGAATACATTTATTGGATTAACAATTACAATAGTTAAGCCTGTAGTTTTGTGTCTTGTGTCTTTCATTCTACAAATTCACAAGTAAATGAAATGAACACGAAAACAATACAGTAAAACCTCACTATAATGCCCATTGAACATTTTACCACATTGTCACACTTATTTGAAATCTCAAATCGCTTTCTTTCATAGTTTTCTTTATAAGCCTCCCTCGCTTAATAGCCAAACCACTTTATAATTCCCAAAACCTGACGGACCTAAAAGTGGAAACAAGTTGAGTGTTTACAGTAGACATCACCAGAGTGTTTTAGTTTAACTTTAACCTATTATTTCTTACCTTTACAATATCTTTTGTAAGTACAGGTTCTGCCTTTATGAAACTTGTCAGAACTTTGAAGAAATCATAAGCATGTAATAGAAACACTTTGAGTATCCATGGAAACGATAGTCTGGAATCCCCTGAACCCATTTCTCCTTTTGATGGATTCCCTATATTGAAAATCAAATTTTGTGAACTTTAAAAATATATTCATAATAAATTGTTTTGTGCAACAGATCAACATATCAATGTACGCCATTATTTTTATAATCATTAGTAAAGCGATTCATTTTGGAAGGAGATCTATAAATTCAAGTCACCGAATGCATGCTATGAATTCTTTTGAAAATGTGAATTTTTTATCAAATGGTTAACACTAAAATGTATGTCATTCCAACATAAATATAACAACCAATAAAGAAGTCAGGGCCATCTATTAGTACATGTTAAGATCTCTAACTTAATAACACAATTTATTTTTCAGCCATTTTTTTTGGCAGATCCCCTAGTACAGTTTTCATCATCTTCAAACTCATAAGAATCAGTCACTTTGAAAAGTTAATACAAACTGCAATATCAAACAGTATAGTATTGTAATAAAGTCAGCCAGACAGTCAAAAACTGGTAACTTCTGCAAAGGACTATTTAATTATAAAGTCTTCTAAAATTAATTTATATATACCTCATTATCAAACAAGAGCGGTTTGAAAATTATAACTCATTTTCAACACTTGTTAATACTCATTAACACTAATTAAATTAAATTAATTAAATGTCTAGAAACGTACTAAATGTAGTCATCTACTTATCAACCAATTTTCAGCCCATTTATTATAAATAGACAATAACAAAAGCTTGAATAAAGGAAATTTTTGGGCAACAAGAACTTACTTAAACATTTAATTCTGATCACAATGAACATGTGCGACATCTAGCTAAAGCGACTAAAATTTAACCAATCTGGTCACTACAGACGAGTTGTTGCTATAGGCACCTGTCTACTAAAACACTGAAGGCTGTGTACATAAAATTGACTTACACGACACATCATACGTCATTAGGACAATCTCCATGGAGCAGGCCATTAATGATACGTGGAATGTATCGATGTTTAACAGCTGACTGAAATCTGTCTGGGATATACGTTCCTTCTCCTACAAAATAAAATGTAAATTATAAATAATTCCTGATGTTATGATTTTTATTATTGTATTACCGTATTAAAATTAAACCAGGAAGACAGGAAGACTTTTTTTCATTAACCAAGGGGACTGGAAGCTTGAAATTTAAAACTGTATAAGGTGGCCTTAGTGGTTAAGTGTTCTAAATCAACTCTCGCCCACTGGCAGATTTGTTAATTTATTTTTATTTTAATTGTTTATTTAAATTATTTGGCACAGAACATTTTATACAGTCACATCCAAATGCTCAGATCTTAGTTTGAGAGTTTCAGTTTGCTTGTTGAAGATCATTGGTATTCTCAAGATCTCTGGTTTCCACCTAAAACTGACTGTCTTGATAATCAATATACATGCAAGTGAAAGAGTCTTGACTGAAGTGTAAAATGACCAGTACTGCAAACCACTACCTTTGAGACATTAATATAATACACACCACATTAAGCATAGCCTCCATCACTCTGTAATATAATCTTTGTGCCAATAAAAACCTCTGATCAGCCGTCGTCCTCTGATTCTCTCCCTCTCACTAACATACTCTTTAATAAACACAGATTTTAATCTGGTTAACCTTGACGCTATTGATGAAGTTGGATTTATGGAACATTTCTGAAGATGAAAAACAAAACTTATATTCGTAATATATTCTTCAACTCAATAGATTATGGGACTTCTGTTTAAAGAAATGTACAGGAAATATTGATATTATAGTTTGTTTGGGATCAATTATGTTAATACAGTAAAACCTCATTTAAATGTCCCTCAATAATTTGACCCCCTTCAGAGTGGAACTTTTTTCAGGTATTCAAAATTCCCTGAGTCTGAGGTCTGGGACCTACCGATTTTACATTGGAAACCTTGATATTTAAAAGTTTGACAGGCTTGCTACTTTTTAACAGGATAATGATTTTTCCCTTACTTTTTCTATGTGATAACATGGACCCAAGTTCAATGTTCAAATTAAACTATCAAAATTTGGTAACTGCCAATATTAAACGCAAAAGGCCCTGGCCCTTCTATTACAAAATATATTAGATATAGATGTTGTTTGGAGTTTTTAATTTTGATTTTATATTTATGACTTGCATAGTTGTTGCCATATTTTTTACTTTAACAGAATTTCAATGATGTTCAAGTTACTTCCCTTTTACCACTAAATGTGGCATGCATTTATTTATGTACCCTGGGCAGATTCCATGTATTCTCGCCAGCCACTATGTGACAAAATTCTTTGAGGGATGGCAAGATAGTTTGTCTGGTCAAACTGCTTACAAAATGGATAAATGACAAATCATGTGCTGATTTGCTTAACTCAAGTTTGGAAATAAAATGTTAAATTCAGATAATTTAATATAGACAACAAATTTACACTGTAAACGTATTTATTTTCGCAGTGTACTAATTTCCACTTATTTTGCAGTCATTTGTTGTGCCCGAAAATTAATACAGAGTGAAAATTATATTATGCTTATTGTGTTATAGTGCATATTTCACAAGCGCCAAAATTTAACTACGTGGATATGTCAAAATATTCTATAACGCGAAAATAAATACACACAAAATTAAATATGTTAACAGTATACACAGAGAAAATATGAAAGCATTAGCCATAATAAATAGGAATTGCAATCATTAACTGATTACTTCAGAGAATATCCAACCTTTGAATTCTTGTATATAAAAATATTAATAATTTTAGTTTAATTTCATTAATTTAAATCATTCAAATATTAATGGATTAGTGAATATAGACTGAATTGCCATCTCTAATAAATACAAATAATTTGACAAGAAATATTCTTACATCAAAAAATTCTTTTAAAGCTGAGCTAGGTTCATCACTGGCAAAGGTTAACATGTTCTTTAACTGTTGAATGGTGTTCAATGCAGCACTGAAATATTAGAATACAAAACAATGACATATGTACATGTATGTATAAACATGAATTGAGTAATGGTATTTAACGTCCCAGTCAAGAATATTGCACTTAAATCGAGAAGTCGCCAGCTATATGCAAAGGTGCATAAATTTTGCCTATGCGTTGCTCTTTTGCCATTATACAGCAGGGTTCTTTCATCAATGCCAAGCCTACCGGACACAGGATGTGGCTTATTTTAAGTTCCCATCTGAAAGAACCGTGACTTTCATTTCATAATGCTGAATGCTTGGTAAAAGAACAGTCACTACCCACTTTCAAGTCTTGGGTCAGAGCCGGTCAGGGTTCGAACCCATGACCTCAATCTGTGGAATGACTAAATGTAGATTTTACTATATGTATCACAGGTTTAAGCAGGTATTTTGATAACTTTTTAGTTAAACTGAATATTGAAACCACAATACACCCTCCTTTATCATGAAATTATTTACCACATAATTATATTCATATACAGTAATAACAGGGCACTCTCCTTTCACCTTCATTTGTGCATGTGTTGTGTGTGTGTGTGTGGGGGGGGTGTATAATAATATAATAAATTAAGTTCTGATTAACAAATAATAGAATATCTAGGCTATCTTATAATGTCTTACCGTATTGGTGTTAAAGGTGGATCACATGATTTAGTTGTAGTAGATGACTGTTTGAACCTGGAATGTTAAAATCAAACTGAACATGAACTTGATTCAGAACACATACAAAATCATGGGGCACCATGTACGCTATTAGAGTGTCATATGCAGTGATTTTCTGATCTTCAAATTTTCCCAGTTTTGAAGGCAGAAGGTAGTTTTGTAAAAGATCTAACAAAATCACTGATCTGTGATTTCCAAATACAAAAAGAATATACATGGTTAGAAACATTAAGTTGGATTCTACTCCTGAGTAACCAATGTGTAACAGCAACATTACTTATCTGATATCAAATTTTAGACAACATTTTCATATCTGGGTACAAATTGTAGATCTTAGTCAAAATATACAGCTCCTATTGCATGAAAACAGTGCTGGAAATAAGTCAAAAATTTAAACAAGTATACGTCTGATAATATTTACATTTTCTATTGTTGCATTTTTTGTAGAACACTATTGAAAAAGTAGCCAGTTCTTCCAAAAACTTACTAGCAGGCTAGGCTGTCAGACTAGATGTTATTTCCAACACTGATTAAAAACATTTAACCTTACCAAAAAATAATAAACACTTGTTGAATAATCTTCTTCCTTTAAATGTTTCTCAGTGGTTCTGCATAAATGCATAAAATAGTTAAATTGATCAATCAATTGTATACAACTTCAAAGCTTCATGCTTGAGTAATTTATAAACCTTTGACGCCATCTTCCCTTGCCAGCTTACATAACATACAAACTATCTACTTGGCTGCTATAACTGACTGATACTTACATTGGTGTATTATTTTCTGGTGGTTGTAGATGTGTGTCACAACTTAAGAACAACATTTCATTGAGATCTCCTTCATGTTTGTAGTTAGCTTCATACAACGTTTTAAGGTTTTCCAGCTAAAATAAAATAAAAGATGTGATTTATAATGTGCAATTTATCATATAAACCTTATTTACGATGGGAGATCATAATAATTTCAGGGTTTCTTTCCCAAAAATCTTTTACTTTTGGTTATTGATGACTGATGAGTCGTAGGGTATTACAGTCTAACCTGTCTATAAGGGCCACTCGGGGGAAGTTGCAAAAGTGGCCCTTATGGACAGGTGGCCTTTATATACAGGTTTGTAAATCCAGTTATGACATCAATATAAATATTAGTTGGAAAAATAGTGAGCAGTTCTAATTTATTTATTTTATTTGTTAAAATTTCTGTTACAAAAAAGGCATTAGCTAATTTTAACAGAATAATTTGTTTAAAAACAATTAAAGAAAAATCTTCTGACCACACTATTTATCGATCTTTGAAAAAAAAAACCTTAAAAATCACCAAGTATATACACATATCTTAAATAAAGACATGTCTTCTTTAATAGGTAGGAGTAGTGTCTTCTTTAATAGGTAGGAGCCAGTAATGAAAACAATAGAAAATAGTATATGTATCATAATTAATAATGAGTAATAATCTATCCTTAGTGCTTTATGGCTTCATTTGTTGACATGAGGATAAATGACTTAAAATTTGTGTAAGTTTTTAAAAAAGTTTCAAAAATATACTTTTTAAAAATTCTTTTCTTATCAACATACAGATTTGGTTACATGTACTGAGTTTAATGATCAATGGTTTAAAGTTAAATAATCAATGTTTAAAATCTAATTTTAGCTTCAAGATTTAAAAAAAAACTACATGGCTTAACATTTTTGCACAAATTTTTAGAAACTACCGGTACAACAAAACTTGTCCCCAAAATACGAATAAAAAGTGGCCTTTACAGACAGGTTCATGAGCCATTTTGTACAAAAATAGGGTGGCCTCTGGCTCAGTTGAACAGTGGCCCTTATATAGAGGTTAAATAAAGAGTAAAATGGCTCGGGAGGAATTGAAAGTGCCCTTTATAGACAGGTGGCCCTTATATAGAGGTGGCCTTTAGCACAGGTTGGACTGTACTTAGTTTCCACGGATAAAAATATCACCAAAATTCCAAAATTTGTGAAAATATACTAGTAGTCCTTATTTGAAATATTTTTCATAAATTTGCTAAAATAAGTTACTTTTTGAAAGAATTTCTCTGAAATCAGTAACCAACAGTGATTTGGTTACTATGAACACTGCAGTTTTTGGTTCAGTTTGTTTTTTTTAAATAAATGGGAGAAATGAAACAGAGCATTAGTGTTTCATGCCATAGTGAAGTTTTTCTGTTTTTATTAAGGTGGTAGGTTCTGGATAGTTAAAAGAACCAGGAGCGCCCACAGAAACCACCAACCCTGAAATGTGAACTGACAATCTTCTATATACCAAGATCTGCCCAGATTATGAGGCCTGGTATGTTTGGCACCTCTGAAAATCTGTTAACACTTCCAAAATGCAATAATTTAATATTGATTTTAATATCAGCAGTCTTGTCTTCAACACATTTAATTACTTAAATATATAATTTGTACAAAGTCTTAAGATTCATTACATTGTTACCATTTGTCAAACTTCAAAGAATTTTCTCACATAGCGATTGCTTAACATGCCAGAGTACATGGAACTATGTACAATACATCCTCCAGATCAAGGTATATAAATCTTTGGCATGGTGCATTTGGTGTATAATTGAACTGATATTGTTAAATATTGTCCCAAGTTGACTCAACATTTGCATGAGCTTGCAAAATAAATTCTGTTTACCTACTGCTAGTATTTTATCTAAAATTGCCATTTTGTCAGACTACATCAATATCCCATTAGTTCCTGTATAAGAATTTAAGAACTAGTGCAATACGACAACAACACAGCGATGACATATTTTGCCACGGAACAACAATCGTATGATGTCATAAACAACAGTGTCATGTGACAAAGCGTGCAATATGAAAAATTGATTCGGGAAACCTCGGACTGGAACAAAGTTTGCATGCAAATATCGATATATATTGCATGCTAACACCTCGGGATTTATCGTTTAATTTCTATGCGATGCATATATTGCTATCAGGGATTAACAAGGGCCTATTTAGGGCCGAAATTCCCAATTAGAAAATTGTGTTGTTTTCAATCGAAATTTCGTGAAAGCCCCTCCCCCAATCAGTAAAATCAAGTAAAAAATTCTAGATTATTCTAAAACAACTTCTGCAAAGCAAGATGAAAATACCACTTCTACATTGTACATCAAAGGCTTCCGAGATCATGAGTAAATTGACTTCTGACATGATGTCGAAGTTTTCCCAAAATGAGCAAAAAGTTGGGAGTTTTTCCCAATTTTTAGTTTAGGGCCTTTTCCCAAAAGACCCTGATAAATCCCTGGCTATATCATAACACTTGTGATGTACTTACATCCAGCTCTCCCTCTGTGTGTTTCAGACTCTTTATAAATGATTCTGTTCTACTACTCTGTACAGCTGATACCTTAAAACACAAGAAAAAATACTTTTAAATTATGTAAATTACCTATAAATTATGTTTATGTCTCACATACATGAATAATTTATTAAACATACATGAATAATTTATTTAACAACTCTTCATGGTGCAAAGTGAAAAAAATTCACTCTGTACTCAATTTATTCATCACATCCAAATTTGCATACTGTTTTTAACTGATCACAATTCAAATATGGTTCGGTTTATAGGTTTCACAAAGATCTTCGAGACAAAAATACTCATTTGCAAAACCTGTGAAAATTGGTTGCCATATCAATACACACCACACATCTGTAATCATTAAATTGAATATATCTACAAGGTGACTTACACATGGAAGAATTCAGATAATGTAATTCTGATTTGTAAAAACTTCAGCTGGATCAGATTCAATTAGTGTTAAAGCCAACTAGTTTAAAGACAAATAATCTAACACAACTTATTTTACATTGTGTTCGTTTTTAGATTTATAACAATTTTGTAGGAAATGGGAACCCTCAGGGTAAAAAATTAGGCTTTATTTCTAGGTAACTGTTCTAAATCACAAATTCAAATGTTTGTCTATAAGAACATAAAGAGAATTTGGTCCAACTAAAACATTACAGGTCAAAGCTGACAGACTGGGTGAAAGATGTTTCTATAAATAAACTGTTACCTCTTCATAATTACAATTTAAATCCTCTGATAATTTTTTCAACAGGTTGGAGTTCAATCCTTGTACCTCATTGTTTACAGATTCTATAGAGTTAATCTTAACAGCAGCTACAAAGATAATTAAAATACATGTACATTAAGATGGCACTTGTATACTGTGAACTAATTTAATTTTGTGTGTATTTATTTTCCAGGTATATGAAATTTTTACATATCCGCATAGTTAATTTTTTGCAGTTTTTAAATATGCACTATAACACATTAAGCATAATATGATTTTTGCTGGGTATTAATTTTTGCTCAAAACAAATGACCAGTGAAAAAAGGCGAAATTAGTACACTGCAAAAACTAACATGTTTATAGTACTGTAATTCAAGAAAACTGTTCAAATGTTCTGCTAACATCTTTTAACATGATGGAGTTCAATCCCTATAGCTCTAGTTATATACATATAAGTAAAGATAAGAAACGGGTCACTGAAATAGGTCGGCATTCAAGAAATTATCACAGAAATTAAGAGTAAGCCAAATGGATAACGGAGCAAAATCTAGTGGTATGACATTACTAGTAACTCCAAGTTACCTACACACCATCATGACCATGTTAACTGACAATCACTGACTAAAAATTGCTAGGTTTCTGAAGATTAATAAAAAACACAACAGTTGTTATTCAGCCATAAATGTACCAAAAACAATAACATGGTACAAATGTAAATCAACTAAATTTTGAATTCTGTAACTCAAAAATGAGCTTCATTAAGATTTTCTCTTAAAAAAGACATCTTATCAAATGCTGAATTTAATTATTGGGTGAAATAATGAAGCTTTGTGTCCCAGTCAAGACTTTTTATTGAGACAGTTTAGAAATGGTGGAGAGAAACCAGAGTGCTTGAAGAAAACCATCAAACTTTGACAAGTAATCTGATAAACTTTCTGACAGTAGGATCTGTTCTGAATGGGATTCAAACTTAGGCAGTGAGAGGGGCTGTGACGCCTTAGTAAGTGTGCCCCTGAAGCCAATAATTTTGAAGCCCATAATTAAGCTAAGGAATGTTAACACTATACACTTACCAAATGAAGAATTCAGTTGAAAGGCTGGTGTAGTTCTAAGTACGTATTCTAAACAACAAACTAAGATATAAAATCCATCAACAATCTGTAAGTCTACAGACAGGCAATCTGTAAAGTAAATATTAGTAATGAGCTATATGTTATAACGGAAATAGAATGTCATTTCAAAAGTGTCTACCAAACCAAACCTAACTGGGAAATCTGTGTTTTCCCAAACCACATGCATGATTCAAATACAACAGGCAATGACACATCTAACACTAGAAGGGGGTTTTACCAATAATTGCGAAAATCCGGAATAATCAGACCAAATCCGGAATAAACCAAATTGATCCGGAATAATCGGGTAAAGTCCGGAATAAACCGGTAAAATCCGGAATAATCAGGCAAAATCCGGAATAATCAGGCAAAATCCGGAATAATTGGACTATTTTGTTACGGTAAGTTTTCCGTAATCTAAAAATTACGGTAAGTGTCTGATTATTCCGGAAAATGACCGATTATTACGGAAAAAGTCTAATTATTTCGACAAATGTCCAATTATTACGGGAAATTTTCAAAAAAATAATTTTTTTAATTTGTTTTACCGTAATAATTGGACATTTGCCGGAATAATGAAATTTTTACCGGAATAATCAGACAAGTTACCGTAATAATCAGACACTTGCCGGAATTTTTAGAATCCGTAAAATTTACCGTAAAAATAGTCTTATTATTCCGGATTTTGACCAATTATTCCGGATTTTGTCCGATTATTTCAGATTTGGTCTAAAAATTCCGGAATTGATCTAAATATTCCGGATTTTCGCAAAGATTACGGAAAGTGTCTTACTATTCCGGAATTTCGCAATTATTCCGGTAAAACCCCCTTCTAGTGTAATCCACCTGAACAATTGTGCCTGTGTACTTTTGGAGAAAAGAGTCTGACAAAATATTTGCCAAAAAAATTGGAGTAAACACTACATGTACATGCCGCTTACTTTTGTTTATGACTTTATAGTAGTCAGTGTCCCAAATTACCGTAGGCTGAAACTCAAGTCAACATGGACACCTACTTTCTGTTGTGTTTTCTATAAGAACATTTAATAGAATTTTCCAAATTTAAGTCTGACAATAATGTTACTGCAGTTTGACTTAAATCTGACTGAAAAAGTAAAGGGCTGATTAAAAAGTTACAGGTTTCACTGAAAATTTACAGGCCTGACTCAAAAATAATGGGTCTGACTGAAATGATTCAGGTCTTGGACCTGTGGACTGGTCTAAATTTAACACTGTACTAGTGTAGCAATTTACATTATACCTTTTGAATGTAAAAACAAAACCCAGCACAGTGTCTTCCTATGTTCCACTCCTTCTGTCTGTGGTACCGGTATGGAAGAATCACTGTAACATTAAAGTAGAATTGTATTACATACATAAGGTAAGAGTATTCATGTTTACTGGAGAATGTATGATATTGTCAACAGTCAACATGATAACATGTACTGCAAAAGGGTAAACAAGAATACCTTACATGTAGGTGATCTGCATTCCTAGGCCTATTCCATCAAGAAAGTTTAACTAAATCAGACATATAAGCAGACATTTTAACATTGACAAAATTGATTCCATGGTCAAGACTTAAGTTTCTGGATTTTTTCAAGGCAAAATAAAAGAACTAGTAAATGTAATGGGATGTTGTTTGGTGTTACTATGTGCCTGAAATAGATACTCCCGCCAACGGACGAAGCAGAGTAGTACGAAATCCATGTCCCAACAAATAAATATTTTCTGCTTAACTCAATCATCAATAGGAATGTCGTGTTAACATGTAGCTATTGTGCTATGTAACAGTAATTTTATTCAGTTATATAATTATTTGAACAATTACACATATATTATGGGATGACTTCAGTACTTATTTACAATTAAGTCTCACGGAAATATTGTGTATGGAATCTTTATCCAGTTCACGGTTAAAGGTGAAGTATACTCACTCTTTTTGTTCTTCTCTAAAGACAACTTTACACAACCTAAAACAGTAAATATAATATAGTACTCATTTTGATTTTAAAGACAATTGCTGCATCATCCAGAGAAGTAAAACAGTAAATAGGTTTTAAACAGTGACTTATTATCAGTGTGTCTATTTTATTTTAAGTCTGTATTCAGGATATACATTTTCAGATCTTTTGGGCGGACATTGTCAAGTGGTACTGTCACTGGCTTTCCAAGTCGAAATTTGTGGGTTTCAAAACCTCACTCCTGGCTATACTAAGCTGCAAGAAGCTAATTATCAGAATAGTTTTTCAGATGAGACTCAAAACCAAGGTCCTAGTGCATACTAAAGATGCCTCTAGAGTGCGAAAAAGAGTAGACCTGTGGCCATCACAGAAGATGTTTACAATTTAGATTTGATTGAAACAGACTGCGCAACATAAGCAATGTAACTTGCATGTAATATTTAGGAATCAAATTCCAAGGTACAAAATAGATGGTATATCTCTTAACACAAACTTATCAATCTTACATGTAAATACAATCTATAAAACAAGCATTTTAATATAAGAGGTCAGTAACTATTCTCCAGTCATTTCAGTTTGCAAGTTTCCAAGAGACCCATCCCCTCAATTCAAGTGAAAGAATCTTGACTGGACCATAAACACATCATCACTATACTCCACTAAAAGTTACTGATTAATTATATAGACTGTGATAAGAAACTACATCATAAATATGACCAATATATGATAAAATATTGACAGTCATATGGAGTGATGGAGTTTTACACCCCAGACAAGAATTTTCCACTTATATTGAGGCGGCCTTTTCAGGGATTGCGTAAGAAATCAGAGTACCTAGAGGAAAACTACAGATCTAACATCAGCAAGCAAGCTGTCGATCAATCTTACAGTAATACTTGTATTGGAAATCCTATATATATTATATCATACCTTTCAAATGTGTGATATAGAGCAGACATTATACAGTATTTCTTCTCTAGGAATTTGAGGTGGTATTTTACAGCTTCACTCAGACTTATCACACTTTCAACAACATGTAAACATTGAAACAGTGTTGTACACCTACAGAGGAAAATATAGGTAATTGTTTTAACAAGTCTTACTGCTGAAAATAATTTGAATTGTTATAAAAACAAAGATTCATGATTCCCTGTCACTTGGCAGCGATTTTGTTTGCTTAAAATTACTACCAACTTATAAAGGTAATTTTCCCACTTGGTCCAGAAAAATTCCCCAAAATACTAGTGGTGCACTGAAAATATTAATTTAGCTGTCCTTATCCACAAAATATCGGATAGCACCACAATGTAGTGACTTTGCATTGAAGATACTGGCTATCGACAGCATATCATAAAGCAATTTGCTAGATTTTAGAACTTCATTTTTCCCAATCTTGAAGGCACAGGTTAGTTTTCAAAAAATGTAACAAAATAACTGCTTGAACACATGACATCTGCTTTAAGTGACCTGAAAGCATGGTGTAAATGGATCACTAACATAACTATATAACTACAATATAAAGAAGCTATATTTATATATATGTATTTGATTTAGTTCACATTTACAAGAATTAACCAGGGATGAAGATTAGCAGGGGCCCAGTAGCCAATGGCTCCTAAAAATCAATCTGGGCCCCTAAATTTTTACAATTTTTACCTATTCATTACTATTATAACTTCTTTTTTTAAGTGAACTGGGCCCCTCAAAATAGTTAAGCTTCTACCCTGATTAACCAATAATAGAGTTGTTCAAATTCCTTTTTGGAGTCTGTTGTTGGATCTAATTGGATTCAGTAGTCTTTCTAAATAAATAATATGTTATAAATAATAGGAAAGAACTCAACCATCAACAGACTGAATCAACAAACAAGATCTCGGGTCATCAACATCCTGATGACATTGTATCTTTACCAGAACAAGAGGCCCATGGGCCTTAACGCTCACCTGAGGAAGAGTACATATCTTATGCAGAGGTTCAATGGTCAATGACATTAATAAAAGAGAATATCAAAATTTTCAGCAGTAAGGGCCAATAATATGCAAGTATTTTTGCAAATTAATTATAATAATTATTATATAAGTATGCTATATATAACATATTTAAAGTCTAGCTACAATATATTATTTATAAACAGCTAAAACATCTGTATAAAATGTGCATTAGGCCAATACCTACAATATTCCAATATACATGCCTATACAAAGAGTTTATAGTTTTTGAGATAATAAACCATATAAGTATTCGTTTGCATCTATGACCTTGACCTTTGAACCTATGACCTTCATTCATATATCAAAATGATTGTTGTGCAAATGCCTACAATATTCCAATATACATGCCTATACAAAAAGTTTATAGTTTTTGAGATAATTAACCATTTAAGTATTCGTTCAATTCTATGACCTTGACCTTTGAACCTATGACCTTCATTCATATATCAAAATGATCGTTAGGCCAATACGTAACTTATTCCAATATACATGCCTATACAAAAAGTTTACAGTTTTTGAGATAATTAACCATTTAAGTATTCATTTGCATCTATGACCTTGACCTTTGAACCTATGACTTTCATTCATATATCAAAATGATCGATAGGCCAATACCTACAATATTCTAATATACATGCCTATACAAAAAGTGTATTGTTTCTGAGATAATTAACCATTTAAGTATTCATTTGCATCTATGACCTTGACCTTTGAACCTATGACTTTCATTCATATATCAAAATGATCGATAGGCCAATACCTACAATATTTTTATATACATGCCTATACAAAAAGTTTATTATAGTTTCTGAGATAATTAACCATTTAAGTATTAGTTTGCATCTATGACCTTAACCTTTGAACCTATGAACTTCATTCATATATCAAAATGATTGTTGTGCAACAGCCTACAATATTCTAATATACATGCCAATACAAAAAGTTTATAGTTTTTGAGATAATTACCCATTTAAATATTCGTTCACAGCTATGACCTTGACCTTTGAACCTATGACCTTCATTCATATATCAAAATGATTGTTGTGCAAATGCCTACAATATTCCAATATACATGCCTATACAAAAAGTTTATAGTTTTTGAGATAATTAACCATTTAAGTATTCGTTCAATTCTATGACCTTGACCTTTGAACCTATGACCTTCATTCATATATCAAAATGATCATTAGGCCAATACCTACAATATTCCAATACACATGCCTATACAAAAAATTTATAGTTTTTGAGATAATTAACCATTTAAGTATTTGTTCGCGTCTATGACCTTGACCTTTGAACCTATGACCTTCATTCATATATCAAAATGATCGTTAGGCCAATACCTACAATATTCCAATATACATGCCTATACAAAAAGTTTATAGTTTTGCAGATAATTAACTATTTTGGTATTCTTGGACATCTGTGACCTTGACCTTTGAACCCATGACCCTGATCTATGTATCAAAATGATCGTCATGTCAATACCTACAAATAACTGAAAATCCTACGCCATTATCACAAGAAATGTTAAAAAAATAGCATTTTTTTTAAAGGTCAAAAACTGGGACATGACCTTGACCTTCGACCTTGACATCAATTAAAAGAAAATTGCAAGACAAGATCAAAAGTGAAAACTCCATACAATTATCTTCAGCCGTTATGAAGTTATAACAATAAATGTCTCATTTTAAAAATTACGTTATTTTATGCAAAAAACGCGTAACCTATTTTTCGTCTAATTTTCATGAAAAACACAATTTTAATGTTCCTAGGTATGCTGAATCCAAATATCCAATCAAAATTTGCCTGCACCTTTTGGTTTCAGAGAAGAAGATTTTTTTGTCTTTTTGCTATTTTTAGTAACAGCGGCCATCTTGTTGGGCGTGGCCAAACCCCGAACACAATTTTGAAAGGCTGTTACCCAGGCATGATAATCACCAAGTTTCATCAAATATGGCCCAGTAGTTTTGGAGGAGAAGATTAAAATGTAAAGTTTACACACGACGGACGACGGACGACGGACGACACACGACGGACGATGATAGATTGCAATAGCTCATCTGAGCCTTTGGCTCAGGTGAGCTAAAAACTTCTAATTAAACCACCACACAGTCTGTTAACTGTTGGGCTCTTTCCTATTATTTATAATTCATTTAGAGGAAGATACACACAAGTGGTGTTATGATGATAAAATATGTATACCTCATTTGAGAATAAGTTAACAAATCTGTAACTGTGGCAACAGCTTGACCTAGATAACCACATTCTAACTGTGGGTCTGCAGGACCATAAGGCATCCTAAAAAATAAGGTAAATGAAAATATATATATTATCTCTACATGTAAAATTGTAAGCAACATTTACTGACTGAATCGTGTTGTGAAGATCAATTTGGTTTATTCAAGATTTCGATTGTTCCATGTGAAATATTTGAGGTAACTTGCAAATGTTGACTTATACTTTTTTCTCAGTTGTACAAGAACATTACAAGCTTTATAAATCAATATACAATTTACGAATGAAATTGAGTTTTACATCTCCTTCATGTGAATGTCACCCAAGTTGAAACATTACCAGCTAAACATTTATACTTATGAAATACCAGAATGAAACTAGAACAGTCTCTTGAGAGCCAAATTACTCCCCCCGTCCCATTAACAAGGGTTTAAATATTTTCCTGCAACCTTGACCTTTGTAATGACCTTTGTTCAAGGTCATGAAACACCTTTCTACCATGAAGATTTATGACAGTAGTCCAAAGATATGAGATATGGTTTGTACAGGATTTTACACAAACAGACATGGCAGTTCCTATATACCCCCTCAAACTAGTTTGCAGGCAGTATAAATAAGAGAGAAGAGGGGATACTTTTAAACCATCCTAATCAACATAGATGTTACATCTGTGTAATGTTATCCAACCTTTATCTACAGTCGTTAATCAACTTACCTTGTGTCCACAACAGCTATATATACTGCAGAAACTATCAACTCTGTTTTAGGAATCTGCTGTAAAGGAAAAGTATAAGATATTTGAGATGAGTATATAGATCTTTTCCAGAAAAGACAGAGTTTCTATCTGTTACCAAATATTCGAACAGCCACAAATATTTGAAAGCTAAATTTGGTATTCACAAAAACAAAATTTAAGTAAATTTATATATGACCCTAAAATGCATTCCCATGGTCATCCATACAATTAGTTCCCCTGTGGCCTGAAGTGTGCTCTAGCACTACACTTTAAAGATTACTAGGTTGAAATCACATTCAGACAAATGTGGATGTGTGTTTGACAATTCCCTTTCAAACGGTTGTTTTTTTTCTCTGAGCATTCCAGTTTTCTCCACTAGAATTGTCAAATTAATCTAAATTAATTACAAATTCAAAATTATAAAAAGCCAAATTTCCAAAATTTGTAAAAAAAAAAAATATAAAAAGCCCCTTTTAAAGTATTTTTTCACAAATTTGGTAAAATATGTTGCTTTCAAAAGAATATCCCAGAAATTAGTAGCCAATGACTTTTTTGGCTACCGGGAATGAAAACTTAGCTTAACAATTGAAAGAAACTTGATTGGGGCATAAAAAACATTACACACTCACGTCTCTATTTAATTCAATTATCAGCATTTTCTAAAGCAATATGTTTGCTATATGTGGCATTGCTAATAAAAACTATATTTTATAGAATTCTGGTAAATGACCAAGCATTTAAGAATATCGGTGGTAACAAAATAGTTTTGCCATAAGCAGTACATTCTTAATATGCAAGTACTATTTCTAAATAAATAAGTAAAGGAAGATGATGCAAGTTGTAAATGGACAAGTAGTCAAGAATGACCACAACTTAAATTAATGTACAGTCAAACCTGCCTTAAAGGTCACCATTATATGAAGAAAATCTGGTTTCAAAGGCCAGTAACATTTTCTTTCAATTGCTCTTTATTCATGTTATTTGAACCTACATATATAAAGGCAACCTACCTAAAAAGGCCACTTTGACTGCTTCCCTTGAGTGGCCTTTATTGACAGGTTTGAGTGTACATAAAAAATTAAATTCACTTCATCAACAAACCTTCAATTCTTCATCATCTTTACATTTCATTTGTGTATACACTGACCAAGATTTTTTCTTCACATCATCTGGTAAATTTAACCTTGTACATAACTGATCAAACTCAGTATCTGTTACCGTGTCAACCGTATCCATGGCAACTGACAGAGATTCTGATTGGTCAGTAACAACAGGATGCCCTTCTTTCACACCATTCCTGTAAGAGTAAATAAGAATACAGACATTTTCAGAAGCAGATATCATACACCATGCATACTTAATTTTTTTACAATTCGACTTGTTCTAGGTTTATTATGTTTCCATGGTCAATTACCTGCCACAATGGAAGGAAAATTCATTTCCTCAAAGCAAGGGTTACTGAGAAAATTTTATTATCTTGTGAAAATAAATTTTTACTTTTATTTTGCAGACCAGGATTTTCATCTAAGATTAAAAAGCTTGATTTGTCAAGAAGCTAATTTAATGGTATTTATTTTCTCTTTTAAAATATTTTTAAATCTATAATTTTCCATTTGTAAATAGATTATCCAAATGAAAAATCCTTTTCTAACAAACTGAAAAAAATATTTTCACAAGAACCATTTATAGCCAAATGGTATGAGGACCTTCACTTAAACTCAATGCATGTGTACTAAAACTCTAGATTATAAGCATTTACAATAATTTTATAATTGATAATTGAAGACATCCCACACATAGTTATGTTATTAACATCATCATCCTCTTATACAGTAATTGTTTATGTTCATAAAATAATTATGACCTGGTAATAATATCCTTAATATTTCAATCAAATATTTAATGGACTTGTTATCAACCTGATGCTGGTGGCACCCCTTTGGGATTATACCGGATTACATTTAATCATCATGTTTACATTATCAGAGATGCAAACACTCTTTTTCAGGCCTTAGATAAAATTTTTAATACCACTTGGCACAGTGCCGAGTTGAATAAGAAAACTACTCAGCACTTGGAAATTTAACTCGGTCACCATAACAGTGTGTGCCAAACTTCGTCGGACCGTCGGACAAGTCCGATAAAATTACCGCTGGTCCGATAAAAAATCAGATTTTTCCGGACCGTATGTCCGGTAACCAGTTCGGAAAATAGAGAGCGCCAAAAATTCGGATTTATAGTTCCGATCCAATTCGAATTTTATTATTGCCATCCGACTTCCGTTATTACAAAAATGTTTAACCTGAAATATACGTTCCAGGAGCTATTCCAGGGAAACCAATAAAACGGAAAGCAACAGGAGGCACAAATTATGAAGAAAACGTGAAAGAAAATTTAAGCAGCATTGGATGGAGGGGCGACCATGGTTGCAATTTGACGAGGAGAAATGTGTAATGAAATGCACACACTGCTTTGAATTTTACGGGTCGGGAGGCGCAGCACAAAATAATAATTTAAAAGGCCAGAATACATTTATTTGTACTTCCATCAATAAATGTATTCTGACCTTTTAAATTATTATTGTGTGCTACGCTCCCTAACTCGACCCGACTCGTTTCTCCTTCACGGTCAAATTGCAACCATGGTCGCCCCTTCATCCAATGTTTCTTAAATTTTCTTTCAAATTTTCTTCATAATTTGTGCCTCCCGTAGCTTTCCGTTTTAAAGGAGAAAATAAGTAAATATTTACAAAACTGAATAATTGTTTTCTTTTTATTGAAGAATTTTTGGTCCAGTAAAAAACTTTACGGTCTGGTAAAGTTTCTAGGTTTACCAGACCGAATGTCCATTAATCATTTTGAAAGTTTGGCACACACTGCCATAAGTGTAAAAGATAATATTCGGAACATTGGTTGGATTTTACGTTACACTAAGTGATTTCCGAATGCGAAACGGTTTGCACATATGATACAAACGTTCAAATGATTTTGTTGATTCACGCTTGTAACAGAACGACAAGATTTTGTACAAAAGGGCCCGGATCGTTACAATTGACCTCCTTATACAAGATTTTCCTAGCCTACACTAAATTGTCTGTTGTTTATAAATTGTAACAAGCCCATGATGTATGTGTCTGATAAAGTTAACTCGGCACCGTGACAAGTGCAATAACAACATCACTCGTCCCAGTACATATTTCACTCGTCAGGACGAGTGGACGAGTGAATAATCGAAGCCCTGTTTTTGTGTCATCAGTAAAACCAGATTATTTTTTCAGTAATTTGGGCAACTTGTTAGTAATGGTGACATATTCACGATCGGCTGACATCGAAGCCATCTTAAAACTATCATGCCATGGACACAATCATTCAGAACCAATATGGCCATATGACAATGAAGACAGAGAATTACTATTCAGAAATCTAAATTATGCCATTTACAACTGGTTTTGGATGCCAGTTGAATGTTACAGTAGTTTCATATTGCTCAATAAAAGGAAGCAATCACTTTATTCTAAATTTATACCAAGTCATTTTGTTTTTTAACTAGCTGAAATAGGTAACTTTTAGAAGAATTTCTCTGAAATAAGTAGCCAATGGTGACTTTGGCTTCCAGGAATGGATACAGAGATTTTTTTATTTCTATAACATTTAATATCACTGAATCTGCGGCAGTTTGTACATTCAGATAATATCATATTTATTAAATTAAACCATATGAAGAAGCCAATAACTATCTCAGTATTGGAAAGATGTAGCGGTCCGGGTAGCTCAGTTGGTATGTACAGCACCTGCCTATCATGAAGGAGGTTATAGGTTATGATCCCCAGTCCAACTCTGCATTTTTTCCTTCTTCCTGTTAGTGTTACAGTTTGATACCCAGTGTGGTCCTTAGAAGTGGTAGACTGACAATTGTGGACCAAATTAGTCCATCCAAGGAAATCCAGGGGTTCAAAATTCAGTGTCCAAGGTCCTGGACCTTTTGATTATAAATTGGGACCCTTGAATATTAACTGTAAAAGTATGACTGACCTGTCAGGTTGTTTACCAGGATAATACTGTTTTTCTATACTATAACATAATTGCACATGGACCTTTTAGTGTACTTTATGCTGAACCTGTCAGTAATACTGACAAAATGTCCCATGCCTTCCATTACAAAACATAATTTTGAACCCCTAGGAATTTGTGTAAGATTTCCAACATGGAATAAGGGGAAACCCAAAGAGTAACTGGGGGAAAAGAGGTCTGGGTAATTCAGTTGGTACAGTACTTGACCACAATTCGGAAGGCTCTGGGTTTAATGCTGTCCGACCCTGCTACAACTGACTGGGTGCATGGGTTAAGCTTAAGTTCATTCATTTATTTTTATGTTTCTCAATCTGTTTCCATCGCTTCTAATTGTAAGTGTCCTCTGTAGTGGCCACATATGGCTTCTCTTTTTTAAACTCTACACAGGTGTCTTTAGCATGCACTGAGGCACGGGACCTGGGTTTTGAGTCTCATCTGAAAACTGCCGAGAAACAAGCTTTTTTTTCTGAGTGGAATTCTAATTTAGGCAGCGAGGCGGTGTGATATACATGCACATATTTTAGATCACAAAGTCACCAAATAAGAATGAACATATTGAGCTGGAAGGCTTATAGGTGGTCAGCTATTGACCATGATTTTGAAACAACTGCCTGTGGGGCAAATTATAAACATGTTTCATTTTCATTGTGGGTAATAATTTCTATGCTACTAACAAGGTCAACACTATTGACGAGTTTGACGTAGTTATGAAGACTATAGGCTTTGTTTATTTTAATTAACGTTAGAAATTCACATCCCAATACCCCATCTTCATGCACAAGCCAGATGATTGCAGTGTTGTTGTCATCAACAAGAGTCGGCATTTCTAAAACTTTGTATGTCAACTTACGTTAAATTACTGCTTGTAGACTTGCTGTCGGTATCCATTTGAATTTCAAGATGTAATTCGGACTCCTGCTTATGTGGATTTTCTAAGTTTCTTCACGCCATTTGACTTATTTTCTGTTTTGTTTGTTTACACTTTGAACAAAAAAAGTTTCGCTCGACTTCCCCAGACAGAAAACCCCGCGAAACCACGCGATGAATATTTTGAGTGATTTTGATTGGCTAATGTTATTCCATCGAAGAAATGTCACATCGGGTCACCATTCAACCAGAACAAAGGGACATAAGTCGTACACATTATTCGTGTTGTTGCTGTTTGCCTGCTTTATATTTGGTTTATCTATTCAACTACTATTTAGTTTAGTTTTCATTTTCATTGATGAAATGTCTATATGTTTGTATATAGTGCTTTGTCCTTTTTCTATTTTCTTATCTCCATACTAGTGGTTTTTTTTATAGTTTCTTTAGAGTAATGCCATTTAGCTAAATCTGCTGGTTTTTCTTGCATGTTAAGTTACATATACAATTTTATTTGTATGTCATATGCTTGTTTCTGTGGTGTTGCTAAATTATCAGTATATTGTTGTTATATTAGGTTTATATCAATTTCTGTTAGCATTTAAAAAAATGTTTAGATGCATACTAACCAGTGCTTATGTTTGTATATATCTTACTGCACACGCTTTTAAATTTTGACGGTTGCTTTTTATGTAGTATTTCAAGTTGTGTGCCGCGATGATGCTATTCTAATTTTAGTTACATATTTAAATATATGTATTGTACCTGTGGTTTATTGTGCTGTTGATTTCCTCTTTCAATAAATTTATGTTATGCCGAGTTACAATCTCCACATAGCCTGAGTTATGTTTATTGTAAAGATATTCGACAAAAAAGATAAGGTTCCTTGTATCTTGTGACAAGTTTTATTTCATTTTATCATCACGGTGTTGTACTTTTATTTTAATTGTATTATTTTTGTATTTCATAGGCAACTATTATGTACATTGTCGTACTTCACCTGTGTAACGATCTACAGCTCAGTGTCTTACGATCGGTACATAGAAATACAGAACAGGTGTACAGTTTTTGTTTCGTTAAAAAGAAACCAAAAACGATACAAAAAATGACCACATCTATTTGAGTTCCTCATTAAATTCCGGTTATTTCAGTATTTTTTGTAAAATTTTAGGACGTCGGGAAATTACTTCCATTTTAAGTTAAAAATAGCAGTTATTTCGGCACTATCTCTTAATATTCTTGTTTAATTTTTGAAAAATGTGGCGAAAGACCGTTAGTTATAGGCTGTTTTTTCACGCTAATTTGATTTTTTTTCAAAAATGACCACATCTAAAGTGTTAGAGCACACTTTGATAAAGGTAAAAACATAAAAATCAAATGTTGGTTTTGACGGCAAATTACTTCCAATTTTATTTAAAAATAGGGGAATTTGTGAATATCTAGTGAAGAAATATCCAATATGGCCGACACCGCACCAAATATAAAAGTTTTATTTTCCCCACTAATATTCCGGTACAAGTTACACCGACTTCCCCGTAAGTAAAAAACGGTAAAAAGTAATAATAATAATAATAATAATAATAATAATAATAATAATAATAATAATAATAACCAAACAAAATGTGATATACTTCTCGACCTTTGAATATACTATTAAAAGTTTTAAAAAATTAAAAATTAAAGACAGATTTGTCAGTCAGCTTCATAAATGTTCTGGATTTTTTTTCAAATAAATATAACGAGAAAAGTGAGAGAATGAAAGTGAAATAATCTCTTAAGACAATTACAAAAAATAATTAAAACTAGAGATTGTAACTGGGATACCAGTTAAGTATGATTCCCCACCATCCATATAAATAATTTATGGCATATATCTAGTGAAAAGACCCAATTGGTGTAAAATTTTGTTGCCAATTTCATTACTGTGTCCAAAAAGGATACTTTTTGACACATACAACATTTGACGTAATACACTAGTCGAGTCAGGTACCTGCATGTGCAGGTAGTCTTACATCAAAGTTACGGCCCTTCATATATGAATTACAAGATTGAATAAAACAATAAATGAACAAGAGATGTTGTTGTTTAGTTTTTAATCAACAGGTAAATTTTGTGATTTTCGCGTCACATGCGTTTTTAATGTTGTGTATATATTGCCTTGATGAACGGTTACATTCTAAAGGCAGTTGTGTTTGAAGTGCATTTGTACAGCGCCGACCTGGTAAACTAAAAAAATCCTACCTTGATTACTTTTTTAGATTTCTTTGAAAGTTAAAGTAGATTTAAATTAAAGTTTTCGGTTGAGAAAAATTGTACATTGGAAGGCCTTCTCGGCATTGGAAGTGACGTTTTCAATGAATTTCATTGAATAAGAAAACTCGTAGAACCCCTCTCAGGCCTCTGATTCGGCGTCGCCGCGTGTTACAATGAATGAACACGTATGGGAGGGTTTGCGCTGGGCATCGCCAACGTCGCCAATTGCGATTTTTTTCTTTAACTGGCGACAAAAAACGGCGCTTTGCGATTTTTCTGGCCACAAGTTTTCAAAGTTCACCGGTATCTTGGTCACCAGTAATTAACAGGTGATAACACATTGAAGCCAGTGACGGATCGGCGAGTGTCACTGAATAAACACAGTAATTAACGACTGGTCTTAAAGAATGAGTTGATTAACATCGTTGTCTTAGGTGTGAATGTAATGGGCAGGTAGATCCAGGTAATATAGGAGCGTGTCGACATTGCATGAGGATATACCCAGGTGCCCTCCCGATGTCGTCAGACAGTATAAACACCGATGGACTCGGGATTATTGTAAAATCCAAAATAAAATATAATAAAAGTTACCCTTTGTGATGTTTATTTAATTTTTTTTAAAAAGTTTATTGATTAATAATCGTGATTCAATGCGCAATACACATCGTATTTTAATTTCGCGACTTATATCGGTTATTCCTATATGTTTGAGGTTCATGATCATAACGATATATCTACTCAATCAAAATATATGAATTTTTGTAACCCTAGTTAAGAATATTTCGTTCGGTCAAGAATATTCCTCATTTTCCGTATATATATATATATATATATATATATATATTATATATATATATATATATATGTTATGAGTGTATATACAATATAGTACAATATTTTGGCAATGTTCATGGAAATGGTACATTAAATTGAAATGTTTACAACAAAATAATTATCCTATAATATACAAAATGGTAGTTATAATAACTTAATTTTATTTACAATTTTTGCCTTAATTTTACGAGTATGATTTCTGGAAAAATAAATATTGGTGCCTCATAGATCGTGATCACGACTAAGGGAACAAAATAGTTTTTCAAAAAATGTTCTAAATTTCATTTCAAATTTTAATATAATTCTTATCTTATGCATCACCATAGCGTCAATTTTCCAATATATTTCAACACACTATATAAAGTCCGGTTAAAGGGTAAAAACGACATACCGGTCATTAGGAAAGTGTCAGTCAGTAAAGGAAAAATTTCATTGGTGTTAACTTAAAAAGTGGGCAGTCTTCTACTTCCACAGTCAGTGATTAACAGAATACCCCGAAGCCATTTCGACACGCTTAACCTTCTTCGATCTATCAAGGCAAATTGTATACACCATTTAGCTCATTGTGTAAGGTTTTAATAACAGGCGTGTGACGTGACAAGCTGTGGTTTTAAAAATCGCGAAGTTTTTGATGGTCACTAATCGGATTAACTCATAGGTGAAAGCATTTGCTTTGTATGATTAAAGTGTCGTAACCAGCTTATGTCCATTCAGAATTAGTTTCCCCGGGTATTTAACTACGTATTCAATTAAGCAATTTACACCCACCCACCCACCTTCAAAATAACGAAAATGAACACGTCTTGATTATCTACACAGACAACAGATTATTGGTACCAAATTTCATCTAAATCCATCAAGCCGTTCCCGAGATATGCTTCAGCATATGGTCCTGACGGAATAATAATAATAATAATAATAATAAAAATAATAATAAAAATAAAAATAATAATAATAAGAAGAAACAGAACGAAAACAATATGATTCCCCACCTTCGGTGGTGGGGAATCATAATTATTAATTTAGTCAAATAAGAAAAAAGTATATATTTTAATAATTTTAAAATTTCAAAATTAATTTCATTAGGCCAGTAAGTCGGTCCATCAGTAGTATATCCATCCAAATTAATCTTATTAATTTGTTGGATTTATCTTATTAATTTGGTCAAATATATCTTTTCAAAATTACAGAAATAACATTTACCGGGTACCATAGAGACTTCATATCTAATGATTTATACACACACGTGTCAATCATTTTTTGCAAATTGGACGGTAAGTTCTTTTGATTACAGGTGATAAAGGTCTACTAATAAACAGGATGTTTATTGATAATCTTTTAATAACTGGTATGTGAGATCCCACTTTTAGCAATATTAATTTACTGTGAATTTATAGTAATCAGAAACTACCTATTGAAGTTTGCCGTGGGAAGATTATACCAGAAAACCAAGACACCTTGGATTATGTGAACTTTGTAAAAGTGATTTTATACATATCATTTGTTTTTTATTGCAATATGAGAAATTTTCTGATGCAAAAATGTATTCTATTGATATAAATAATACATTCTTTTTTTCTAATAATGGGCCAAAATATTCAAAATTTTATTTATTTATTTATTTATTTATTTATTTATTTATTCATTTATCTATTTATATTGAATTTACCAATTAAATATTTGTTTAATGAATTTGATAAGATAGTTAAACATTAGCATTGGGATGGATGGGTGCAGTGTATCATGAATAATCACACTTATTAAAATGTGTATTAGCATTTTTACTTATATTTGTATTGCGCAAACATATAGTGTTTTTATGCAATTTGATTCATGACTGGATCAAGTTACTGTTTTTGTGTAAATTAAAAGGATAAACGTTTAATATATATCCCATTGTTTTTTGCCTAACAAACAGTATATCTTCTACTTCTAAATAACCATCTACTTTTTCTTTCTCTCGACTTGTATATTTTCCTCTTCATGTAAACATTTAAATTAATATACTGTTTTGCTTGGAATATCTCTTAGAATCATTTTTACCGTCATCAGTCCATTTTACTCTCATAATGACCATGTCACGTTGTCAGTTACCCAGTGGTCAGTTATCGATAGCTCTTGGTAACGAGGTTTGTGAAATTTACCTGGAAGAGTTATTCCGCCTAATCATTATACAATATTTTTGCAGTCGTTTTTTTATTCTGTCATGGCCCGTCACGTTTTATATGTCATGTTGTCTTGCCTGATGTAAATGCACGTCTGTAAAGGTCCTTCGGAAGAGACTTTGAAAACCGAAGCCCCATGTCACCACAGGCGTGGCATGTAAAAGACTGGCTCTGCTGTACATTGCTCTGAGCGCACCGAAAACAGGGGCGTAGCTGGGGTGTTTATGATGTGGACGCCTAAAGAGGGCAGGGGGGTTGGGGGCCGCCTTGATGCGAATTTTGGCCCTTCAGGGCGCTATTTATCAGAATGTTTCTATGCTATGCTATATGCTGTGGTAGTTTTTGTCGTTCTTTTGAGGACTGGTTCATTCCTAAACCTGAAGACGAGGTACAAGGGGATCTGATGTATGGCATAAGCACTACGAAAACAACACACTCAATAATTGAGAAAGTCAAGTTTAAATGGGAGTTCAATTAATATAGTGGTGAGGTTAAACGGAGGAGAGGAAATATATTTGTAAATATATTGCGCTAATACATAATGAAACGTGACGAATGGCTAGAAGAAGTTCTTTAATGTATTTGTTAACATTCGTATCTTGTGTATGCTGGATTCTGTTGTTGAGCTGCTGGACTAACTGCAATCGAGTTATCGGCTGTTGAAGCCGAGAACAAATCAGATAGTTTTAATTGTTTTGCCATGCCGGCAAAGTCAAGACAACACCGGAACCGCACCTCAGAGGCTATCGAAGTCAGGTATAAACCGAATTCGTATATAACATTTCCGGTGAAGACCAACGGTAAATTATATTTTCTCCCTCTCTCTCTCTCTCTCGTTTTTTTTTTTTTTTTTTTTTTTTTTTTTTTGCGAAAACGATGTGGACGTTTTTGCGTACAAACGTACGCCTGGCTACGCCCCTGGAAAAGACCAAAATTTCTGCCACTAATAATTATAGCTGGGTGTGTCTCGATATAAGTGAAATATTCTTGATTGGGACGTAATGTCCCAATTAATTTATCAATCAATCAATGCAGAAATTGCATAATTGCGTAGTCACTTTAAAGGGTCAATAATACTTGTGTTGTTTATTGTATTTCAATCGACTCCAAAGGAAAGTTATCATTACTCTTGATTTTGGACATGGGCTCGGAGTAAATGTGCCGGAATGGTGTGGCTAACGTACCAGTAATAATTTGTGTCCCCCCCCTATGATTGGATCCACACACGCTCCACTTATTTTACAATCTTTAGCATTTGGCAGTTTAAGATGAACATTATTTTATCAACGCCCCCTATATGTATATGATGCAGGGAAACCGGGAATCGGAAGACGGTCATCATGGGCCCTATGCATTCAGCACCATATATAATGGCATACCCAAGTACTTGGTATCAAGTTTTCACGTGAATGATTATCCGGGAGTGTTTATATTTTTAGTATAAAAAGTCCGAGGTCGAAACCCCCAAAAATACGCTTTTGCCTGTTTTCGCGGACACGTGCAATATAAAAACAAATTGTTAAAGCTCTTTAGTATTACTTAGTAACACATTAATTTATTCACAAGAATTCTAGTTGGTTTCTATGAAGTTTGAAGGTTGTAAAATTCTGTTGCCAACATATCCGTTTGTTAAGTCCATAAATAACTGCATCTCAGCCTAAAAGTATTTTTAATTATTGAAAAAGACTTTCATATAAGTCACACAATTTTCAAGGTTATGTCAATTACTATTCATGCAATTTGCATCAGTGAGACCCAATTTCATTCTGCAAATTAATTAGTTTTGAATAACAAGTAACAACGTGTTAATATCCAGATTTACCAAGAGCGATCATGTTTTGATATAGACAAACAACATTGACATTTAACTCAAATATTTGCTTCAGACGAATGTATGTATGTATATATAGGGAACATAGGTTTTTAGTTAGTCTGCATAAAAGCTTTCAAAGGTAAAAACGTACAACGTGAACAGCAAACCTACCTATATATTGGATGAGTTTTTTTTATATGAATATTCATCATAAAAGGTGATGTGGACAGGTCAGTGTTGTTTGTCTATATATACAGTTGATGGTATATTCCCGTCTTTCAGATTTAAGGTGATAGATTCCAGTAACTCCTTGGCGAGGGGCCTTGATAGCCGAGTGGTTTAAAACGTGCGCAGTTACGGATCGTACAACACCTTTGACCTCTATCGTAGTATGAGGACGTTTGTAAGTAAGTTTGACTAAGGTCGGTGGTTTTCCTCCGAACACTCCGGTTTCCTTCACAATCACTGGACTGGCCGCCTAGATATAAGTGAAAGTAGGAATATTAAATGGGGCGTAAACACAATTACTCTATTAAACTGCAGCGACGGTTTGCTCTGAACGTGTACAATTATTCCAGTCTAAAATGTCCATAATAAAAAACAAACAATTTTTACAACCATTCCTTAACCGTAAGATTTCCTTGACTTTTTAGCAAATTTTACTAATCATTCATAGAACAAGAAATAAAACTTGACAAACACAATTAGAACTAATTTGGAATGACCTTGATGTGATTAAAGCACATTTAATTTCTGATTAGCTTGAAAGTTAACAAAATTATTTGGATTTCAAGTTTTCCAAGGGGAATCTTTATTAAGAAATGATTGTGAAACCAGGACATGGTAAAAAGAAAACAACTACTCCACAGTTAGAATACTATATACATTGCATAGTTTATTTGATCATGAAATCTTATATACACCAAAAACTGTTGATTTTAAACTATTGTATAAAATACTGTCAATATTTGTCACATGAATAGAAATAAGGTCATCTGTTTGAAGTTTGTAAGAATTCACAAAGAAAAATGTTTCAAATGAATTCAATTTCTGGGAAGACACTTTCAATGTTTGGTTAAACAATATATCCCAATCACGTGTTTTCTGAAGATGACATGTCACAGAGATTTCTTTGGAATCTATAATATCTTTAACTTTATAAGTTAACGAAATATACACAGAATAAAACCCGTCATTATTTATTTTAACTGCATTTTCTCTAAATTCTGCGGATCTGTTTGTGTTACCGTAAACATTCTTCAGATTTGATCTATTTTCTGATGGTTTCCACTTTATAAAACCATAGCCCTTTCCTACAAGATATAAACAACTTTTTTTTAAAAAAAAATCATATTATTGACAATGTGCTTTCAATCCCAAAAAGGAAACTTATCTGAGCAGATTTTTTTAGTTTTAGACAGACAAAAATCAATATACATGTAACTTTATGAAACATTGGTTACGCAAGGAAAGAGCAATTGCTGGCTAAGTCAGCAAACATTGGCAGCGTCAGCAAACATAGGCTAAGACAAGGCAATTATTGGGTAAGTCAACAAACGTTGGCAGCGTCAGCAAACAGGCTAAGACAGGGCAATTGTTGGGTAAGTCAACAAACATAGGCTAAGACAGGGCAATTGTTGGGTAAGTCAATAAACGTTAGCTACGCCAACAAAATTATTGTATTTGTATTTAAACTTGGGCTCTTCACCAAAAAGGATCATTGCCAAGTATAAAGGGTAGAACTTGTATGACAAATTGTAGTGCAAGAATGTTTGTCAGTTCGCTCACAAACACAGGGACCAGATTCATTGGGAAATTAAAAAAATATATACGTTATATATAAAAAGAGTATATCATGGGTATTTCTTTTAAAATCACAATGAAACTGAACCCTGAGCTTACGAAAAAAATGTTTTTCCTTCCGTTACTATACCAATTGAAACTGATAAAAGGGAGTAGAGCCATCTTAAATGACGTTATATACCATTACGCTGCAACCAAAACATTCCTCTAAACCGGCTCTGCTAGTGTACAGTAACCATTAATTGTATTGGCAAACATAAATGGCATGCCCAATTGACTTTACCTAAGGAAGATTAATATAGAATTATTCATCCAATTGCAATACATAGGTTGTGTTAAGATTCCTAGTCAATGCATACGCAATATAAGTATTTACTTATTAAAAACAGTGTTTTCCATCATTTACTTGTTTGACCTATACATTTCTTGTATACTTGTTAAAATTAAAGGTCAAGCGGACGGGTCAATGTTGTTTGCCTATAAATACGTAAATTAGATGCCGTATTACTCACTGGTTTCGGTATAGTCCATATACAGGTTAACTCCCTTTATTAGACGCTCAGATTGTTCGTTATTGTTTGATATGTATCTTCTGTATTCGTCACTCATCTGTTTAAATAGATAACGTATAGGAACATAAAAAATATATCAAAATATAAATTACTATAGTGGTGTATTTCTGACATCAATTACGACTCTGTCATATACCATTCTGTGATCTTCCCACTCAAGAAAATATTATTGTCAAACCTGTCTATAAAGGCCACCCTAGGGAACCAGTAAAAGTGGCCTTTATGGGCAGTCGACCTTTATATACAGGGTCAAATAATATGAATAAAGAGCAATTGGAATACAATATTACCGGACTTTATAAGCAGGTGGCCCTTATATCGAGATGGCCTTTAAGGCAGGTTGGACTGTACATTTTGCCGGAGTACTAGTATAATTTTGGAACAAAATGTACCAGTCTGGTTTTTAATGAGAAAGTTTCGGGATTGTTAACAACTGTTTCTAGAGAAAGTACAGACTAATTTCATTTTTGGGCATAATTTTTGGAAAATGATTATTAAATAATTTGCAACTAATTTATGAATGAAACTTACCTTATTAATGAAATAAGCCAAAGAGTCTAAGTGTTTGCTTTTTGTTGAAGGCAATATTAACGGACAAGTTGTCGATACAAGGTCACTGTTATCAGTTGTAGATGTATTAAAAGTCAATGGTTTTATATTGATATGTAAATGTCCACTCAAAAACATATACAGAAGTCCAGCTAAAACTAAATTCACCATCAACGATATCAGAAATACCAACGTCACCAATAGTGTACATCCAGCACTCTTCGCACGTGTAATATATGATACACGTGTTGATATGGGTATCAATAATGTTGTATTAATATTTTGTGGTTCTAAGTTCAGATGTTGGCGATCCATATCCAGGATAATTTATCACAGCGTATCAGTAAATTACAATAACCCTCGTCTGTCTTCAATCTATCATTTATTCTGATGATTGGAATTTTTTATGGGTTTTAATAAAGTTTCATGAATTCCATTTATATATCTATTTCTAAAAATAAATTATGTATGACCTATTTAAATTTTTTTAGAAAAAAACAAAAACCCTTGAAAGTTGATGACATTTACTATAATTAGTAATTTACATCCCTGTGTTTATTACTCACATCCTAGAAATGTTGATGATATAAATATACAACCACTCTGAACGCTAAGTCGGCAATTTCCACAAATTGTGTTTACGCAATTTTTGTAACCTTTCGCTGTTTGGAAATTTGGGATTATTTTTTGACAAGTGTCCGAGGGCCGAAAAAGACACCCATCTTTATACCCATAGTAGAACATCATGGAAAGGGATCCCCACTAACAATTTAAGCAGTCAGCATTTAGAAATAAGTCACCTTAGGAAGAGACATTAAAAACCGAAGCCCTGTGTCACGGAAATCGCGACATGTAAGAGAACCCTCCCTGCACTTTGCCCTAAGCGCACTGCAAAGGTCAAAATTTTTGTCACTTCACTTATAACTGGTGATGTCGCGATATAAGTGCATAATTCTTGACTGGGACGTAAAACCCATTTCAACCAATCAACTGCTAAATTGGTTTAGTTGGATTTTCACAATATGATAATAAACTTTTAGAAAGAAGAACCAATCAAAGATTAATAATTAATTTTACAAAATGTTAAACAATTTAGCCTCGCAATAACGTGTAAAACAGCCCTTAATCACAATTTATTTGTGCCCCGTATTACTAAGAGATTGGAATGAATTTTCAGAAGAAATAAAAAAAGTTCATTAATTAGCAGTTTTTAAATAACATAGATAATGCCAAAAGAAAATGTCTTCTTACTTCATGATTAATTGTGATTCCAGAAACGGTCAATATTTTTATTCACGTTTATGTTTAGAATGCAGTTTAGTGGAATATCATTTATAATTTAAAAGTCTAGTCCCAGATCCATTTTGTGTATGTGGTCAAGTGGAAGTTGCAGCACATTTTCCTTTATACTGTCGCAACTTCAGCTATGTGCATACTGTATCCTTCAAGTTACGTTTTATGTGTTGATAAACTGTTGTTTGGATTGATATATTATAATTAGATCATTTGAAAATTTAGATTATTACATTATATTTAGATCAAAACAAAATAATATTAGTTACAGTTCAAAGATTTATTTTACAACATCAACGATTTAAATGTACCTTCTTCTTGTCAGTATAAAATAGTCAAATTAAACTAAATAAGTTGTTTCCTATTCCTGGTTTTCAGTGGTGTCAATGATCAATAATATTACTCACACCGTACAAGAAGAAAACTTTCGCAGTTTTGATCTTCTAAACTATATCACGGCAAGATATTTCCACGGTTCCCACTGAAGGGAAAGCCTACCAGGAAATTAAGAAATTTTCGCTGAGGAGATACATGTATATTCGCGATACAAGAGTCTGACACCGTGAAAACCCCTAATATATATATATATATATATATATATATATATATATATATATATATGCCCCTGTGAATGTTTTTTTTCTTATACCAATGGTCATAAATTCTGGTAGGTTTACACCTGAATGCAAATATGGAAGACATAACGCATGTTTTGCTCTAATAATGATAAATAGAGAAAATTGAAATATCCTTTACTAAAACCTTTAAATTTTTATTTAAAAATCAGTTATTGATGGAAGATATAAAATAAATTTTATTTCAGTAATCAAGTTGGTGAAGTTTTGTTAGCATATGACATCGCGAACTCGATTCTCTGGTTGTTTTTTCTACACATGATGCGCTGCCTGTGATTTTCATTTTACGTGACCAACACCCCCCCCCCCTTCCTATGTATGAAGGGAGTCTGGGAAACACTTCCTAGTAGTACACGATTATATGTATATGCAAACTGACGTCAAAAGAGGAATTTACAGCAAACCAATAAAAATCAGCGAGTCTAGAAAAAATTTCCTTTTTCCTAAAATTAGTTTTTTAAATACACAATCATGTGTGCAATATGCAGGATATGTGCGGGTTTTTTGTTTTAAAATACATGTATTTTATTATTTTAAATCTTGGCATGAATGGATAAACACGATACATACACAGTTATATATTTGTTTTTGTATTTTCGATTCTATCAACGTCGTCGTCGTCGTCACCACGCAGTATTTGTCAACAGTTATTTGAGCCATTGTGATTGTCAAAGTATACTTGAAAAACCTACTCACATCACATGGTATAAATTGGAATTAACTACTTAATAAATAACTGATTTTCAGAAATTCATACAATGAGTATTAATTTTGATTTTAGAACCATAAACACGTTTTGACTTTACAAAATTTCCTAAAATCGTCATAGATTGCGTTATTTCATAACAGCCAATGAACATGGAGAATTAAAATTAATGACGTCATTATGAGTATATTTCCCCAATGTTATTAGAAATTGTATTCTGAAATTAAATTTCTGATAGGATTTTTTTTCCATTATCTGATTATTCTTTCAAATGATTAAAATGACATCGATATTAAAAAACAATATGATGAACTTGAATGGACTGTGTTCATAGAACTCCGTGAGAGGGAGTAATCACAATGGCTCGAGGAGCGGAAATGAGGATAAAAGGAATTAAGAAATGAATGACATTCTTTTCTCAGCTGTTTCAAAAATAGATTAGAACAATAGATTCACACAAATCAAAGAAAAATCTCTTGATTTATCTATTCTTTCCAGAAATTATATAGCAATTCTATGGATATTAATAGACAATCCTGTTTAATTTAACTTGTCAACTCCAAACGGGATTTACAACGAAATCTAGATACTTATAAGTGCGGTAAGATGTTCTTGTCGGAGAAAATGTTAACCTTAAATAATGAATAATGATGATGTGTATTACAACATGTATTTCGTGTTCTTTTTAAAACAGACACGCCAATCCATGTCCAAATCATAATCCCGATTCAAAACAAAAACTTTGAAAGTTAAACATGTGAACTTCCAGCAAGAAAGTGGGACCCAGTGCTCCGGAAGGGTGAGCACCCCTGTTTCAGCTAGCCACACCTGCATCGTGTATAATCAAAACCAAGACGGAAAGGAACTATGGGGCATATATCCAGGATACTTTTGGATACAGAGACATTATACTTTTCAACGATATCGTGATGACGTCCATAAAACATTTAGGGCTTTGATAACCGTAGGCTTGCGTCAACAATTTATTTGCAAGCAGCTTACTTCATTGTATAAAGTTCCCTTAGTGGGAACATGTTCTGAAAAAATGCCACATAAGCAAGAGCAGGTGCATTGCTGTACAGGAAAGGGAAGTTGACAATAGAAATATTGAAATGTAGCCTTTCGTGGATGTCATAAATGGGAGTCCAAATATAAAACAGAACTTGAGGCGTCAGTGGTGCCATTTATTTTCAAGATCACTGGGATAAATGACATTTACATAGTCTCCATTAAGAATTTCTAAGGGACAGAACGACATCAATATATCAATATGTTTATATCATTGGGGAGGGGTAAAAGTTGTGTTTTAGTCACCAAGAAGATTATTTTAATATTAACAGAGCGATCAGTTCTGAACTTCTGAAATATGGCGAAAACCAGAGAGCTCGAAATGTACCACAACAGACCTTCAGAAAGCTAACTGTATCGATGTCGTGATGGCCAAACAATTCCTTTTGTATACATGGGGATATCAGTAATGCTAATATATTGGGAATTCTATTCAAAAGTATTTTATTAAACAACCCATATACAAAAGATGATGCAGCTAAAACATTATGAACGATTCTTGAAATCGTTAACATGACTTGCTCAGGTTAATTGTGCAAAGGTTCCTAGAATAGACGATAATTTTAATTAATGCCTTATTAGAGATGAGATTCCTAGAATACACCACACTCTCCTCTTTATAAGGTATAAGTTGATATTAAAAAAGTTTCCCGTAAATCTATTACATTCCTATGGGTACAATATAAAGCGGAAGCTCAAAGTTTAATTCTATTTTGTTCATGGAAGCTTACATATGTCATGTGCTAACTTTTGAATACTTCATTTTATGAAAATTATAATAAATTTTAGCACATGTTTCGGATAATACGTGAGACTTGGTGTTCGGTATTAAGAGGACATAGTATCGACCCGTTGTCAGTGTATGTCAGTGAGATCTAAAGCGGTATGCTTGTCTGTGGCGCACGAACTCTGTGCTCTAGCACCTTAAAGTTGCCCAAGTGCTCGTTAATGCCACGCAGATCATGAACCACACTCCGACACTCGTACACTGAACTTTCTTAGATGCCTTAGAAATTAATAAACTTGCACTCGTCGCCAATAGCTGAAAAATTGGTGTTGCTAGGTTAAACAACATTGCAATAACAATCAATAAACGTATGGTATGGAAAATGAAAGACATGAACAGAGTACAATGTCACATAACATCTACACCAGCAACAGTCACATAACATCTACACCGGCAACAGTCACATAACATCTACACCAGCAACAGACATCACATAACATCTACACCAGCAACAGTCACATAACATCTACACCGGCAACAGTCACATAACATCTACACCAGCAACAGTCACATAACATCTACACCGGCAACAGTCGCATAACATCTACACCAGCAACAGTCACATAACATCTACACCAGCAACAGTCACATAACATCTACACCAGCAACAGTCACATAACATCCACACCAGCAACAGTCACATAACATCTACACCAGCAACAGTCACATACAACATCTACACCAGCAACAGTCACATAACATCTACACCAGCAACAGTCACATAACATCTACACCGGCAACAGTCGCATAACATCTACACCAGCAACAGTCACATAACATCTACACCAGCAACAGTCACATAACATCTACACCAGCAACAGTCACATAACATCTACACCAGCAACAGTCACATAACATCTACACCGGCAACAGTCACATAACATCTACACCAGCAACAGTCACATAACATCTACACCAGCAACAGTCACATAACATCTACACCGGCAACTAACATCTACACCGGCAACAGTCACATAACATCTACACCAGCAACAGTCACATAACATTACACCAGCAACAGTCACATAACATCTACACCAGCAACAGTACATAACATCTACACCAGCAACAGTCACATAACATCTACACCAGCAACAGTCACATAACATCTACACCAGCAACAGTCACATAACATCTACACCGGCAACAGTCACATAACATCTACACCAGCAACAGTCACATAACATTACACCAGCAACAGTCACATAACATCTACACCAGCAACAGTCACATAACATCTACACCAAACAGTCACCAGCAACAGTCACATAACATCTACACCAGCAACAGTCACATAACATCTACACCAGCAACAGTCACATAACATCTACACCAGCAACAGTCACATAACATCTACACCAGCAACAGTCACATAACATCTACACCAGCAACAGTCACATAACATCTACACCAGCAACAGTCACATAACATCTACACCAGCAACAGTCACATAACATCTACACCAGCAACAGTCACATAACATCTACACCAGCAACAGTCACATAACATCTACACCAGCAACAGTCACATAACATCTACACCAGCAACAGTCACATAACATCTACACCAGCAACAATCACATAACATCTACACCAGCAACGATAAACGTACAGAGAAAACACGGACGGTGTCCACCAAAAAATGAAAATCGTCGGAGTAACTTAAAGCATGTATTTAGAAATATCTAGAGCAAATCAATAACACACCAAAATATACCACACGGATTGTAAAATATAACAACATGATACACATATATTGGAACCATTGCTTTCAAAAAATCTGAATTTAATTTACCACTGATTATAAAAATTGCTTCAACTGGCGTCTAATTAACATATTTTTTATTTTTAATCTAAAACCGATATATTGCACCGTAATATTTTCACTTAAGTTATCGGAAATAAACATTTATACCCCGGCTTTTCTAACTTTTATCTCTCTAGTTCACTTCCACATGTTCTATATACTGATAATATATAGTCATATGCAGTACAGACCTGTCGAAGGTTTAACACGGAACTAACTAATATAAAAGGCCTGCTATCGAGTGGCTGAGATATTTACATGTATGGCTAGTGGCCGAGAACCGAGTAGATACCAGCTGCCGAAAATCAGTCGATATTTAGATATAGTGCGTCAAGTTTGACCTGGCCGTTTGACCATTAATTTCAATATTTAAAAAGACATATCTATTGTGTAATTTAGGGGCTTTATAAAGTTGATATATAAGGTTAGATGGTAGTAAATCCGGGTACAGCTGGGTGATAATGGCGATGGGACATGTTGTCTTACATAAATCATGTAGTCTTTTAGCCCAATCTCATACCGGTTTTAAAATTAGAGGTCAAACTTGACGAATTATACCGAGAAGCCGAAATAAGTTGTCGTTTGTCACTAACTCCTTAAGTAAGTGTTAAATTTTCGACTGGTCTGTACTGTATGTACAATGTACTTTGATAATGTAATAACTACAATATAAACCGACAAGTACTTCAATTAGGTAATACTAGAATACTTGGTAAATGTTATTTCCTTCTAACATTAGTATTTACGGAAAAAGGCAACTATTTCAAAGGATACGTGTCTACTAGCAAGGACGCTTTTACGTTGTCGCGCATTAGAACACTGTTTTGGTGCAAGCGGATGTGGTCTATTAATGACGAAAAATTTCCCTTACAAGTAAATTGTTGACTCGGGAATAGTGTAAGCCTAGGCAAATCACGGAATTAAAAACGTTTTGTGATCATCATCGCAATGTTGATTAGTTAATAATTATGATGTCTCTGTATCCAAAATTACTCTGGGTATATTTGGTGTACCATTGTTGCATACATTTGCATTCCTTTTATTCTCCATGTTAATTTCAGATGTGACGAATGTAGCCAGCTAGACAAGAGATGCTTACCCTATTGCAACTCCCAGTACCATTGACACGTGGGTAGTACTACATATAGTGCTTTACTTAGTTTGAAAGTTACTTTGGTTTTAGGATTGTGATTAGGACATGGACCGGTATGTTTGTGTTTGTATCACCGTGGAATTTTACGATTTTCACAGTCATGAATAATTTTATAATATCTTTAACTTATTTGTAAAGCATTATTGTATATTTTATCTATTTACCGTTGAAAAGTTATTTGTAGCACGTCATGTACGTATACTTATCTTTTAACTATTTACCGTTTTATTACATAAGTTATAGTATTTATTGTCAAATTATTATATACGTTTTACTTCGCATTATCGCCCATTACGGGAAATAAATGTCCGCACCTGTCTAATGCGAACCAACGTGATTGATTCAATTGTCAAATATTTTAAGGTAGTTCCATACTTTACAAATCGCTTGAAAACATATATTGAAATTTTGATATGTTGTACATGGGCATAAACCATTCAACATGCCAAAATTTCAGGGTAGGTTTTCGACTTGCTTTAGAAGTTCTGAAGCGCCACCTGGTGGCCATTTTCACTGGATAAATGATCAAAGTATGACCACTAAGCTTTAATAATTTTTTGTCATGCTTAGAAACCAAAAGTGTCTTGCATTTAAATTAACCATTATGTCATGAAGATTATTTGGACCAATGGAATTTTACTTCCGGTCACGTGGAGATTTTCTACAGCGCCACCTATCAAGAGTGAACATTAAAATCCCGAAAAACCAAAAGTATCACCCTTTCGTTAATTTAAAGATAATTAAAAAACTAAGTCGAATACGACCCCTGATTTTCACATATATTGCACATAAATATATAAGTTTCATTTTCGGAAACAAAAAATAGGGGGTCGTCAACCTACTTTTTTCATAAAACTGCATCAAAATCCTGAAACAAGAAAAAAAGCCTTATTCCTTACATAAGAAGATATCATTAATGTCCTAGTATACTATTATGAGCTCGATATTTGCGTTTGTTATTAACAAATAATTAACAAAAACACCGATTTTGAGCTATTTTGGTTGTGCAAAACAAAACCAGTTGTAAATATATCATATGGTCTGTACCCATAGCAGCCGTTACCAAACACAGATAAATTAAAGTGGAAAGGGAATTTGTATATATATTGATGAAGCGTTCTTGATTCTAGGCCGCCGAAATGAAACTTAAATACAAGAGCATAGTCAATTTGACACCGATAAAAAATTATTATACAGTATGTTTATTGAAGAATCGTCAGTTTGCGTCGTGCTATTTGTATTTAAATTCACGGAAAAAAGTCACATGAAGCAGCATTTACATCACAGTAATTCAAATTTTAAACAGTGTACTCAAATCTTTTATTTAGAATTGTGCCCTCAACAGCGTATTGTAATTTCCGTTAAAATATACAATTAATTTACTACTTTTAAAAAGTACTCAAAATTGATATTGTGAATTCTAATCTAAATAATTCTAAACAATACGCGTAACAACGTTCCCGTCAATATTCTGTAGGCGCCAAGAGACCACATATTCGTGACGTCATAGATGAAAAAGACGTCAAATCAAACATTTTGGTCGTAAGCACAAAACGTCGACGTCACCATGGTATGGAACTACCTTGTAGATATAAAGTTTAGAATTGTATATAGAGTTACAACTTTTATTTCATATAATTTGAATACACCAAAGTATTCTGTAACCGCCCACAACAGAAATTTAGCGGTTATACTAGCCCCGTACTGGTTCAATTTGTTTTACACGGTTTTATTTCTGTATATGACAATTTATCATTCCCTGGTTATCAAGACTGTAGAGAAAACCCCTCATCGGCCGGCTGTTCAAGATTCTTAACAAAACGGGTTTCTTGTATTTTGTGCACACGTGTTAGTTTAATGCATTTGGTAGCTTTTAAAAAATAGAAACGAATGAAGTAAAACAAAAGTGTGACAACAATAAATAATTTGCTTTTCAATGTTTATGAATATTCATTTGAATTGAGGTATGGGTAATGGAACCCTATTCGTTGGATTCTTATACACATTGTAGTCTTTTATGCTTATTTCCGGGCGTTAGGCCACAGTTTACAATAATTTCTTAACTAAGATTTTTCTTCACTTAAACTCTGGCAAATTTAAAAATTAAAATTTGAATAATTTTGTTTGTTTTCAAGATATTCGTGCTTTTAATGCGTCAGCTTATTGCATTTATATTCTCTTTCACTTTGAAGTACTTTAAGATACTGTCCAACTGTCTGTAATGTAAAAAAATCAAGTTTTAACTTTGGTATTTCAAACAGAGCCAAGCTTTTAAAGTGTGTAACTAGATAACAGTAAAGACAATATAAACAAATGTCAGTGCAGTCGTGTCAAACCCTGTGATTTATATGTGATTACACTGGATACAATACATCTCAGAGAGTTCTACTGATCATTAACCTATTTAGTACGGCAGTTAAAAAAATCAGATATTATCATAAAAAGGTCAAGGCTATGTGCGGCTGTTTACATTTTCTAGTATCTAAATTTGCTTTTTTAATCTTGTGAGATGAACTGGTGCGTGGAAAATGTTATCGGCATTGAAAATGCAAGCAGGCAAGCTCTTTCATTTTCTCTCCCCCCCTCTCTCTCTCTCTCTCTCTCTCTCTCTGATTAAACTAGAGTTTACTTACTAAATACAGTAAGGTAAGCATTGGCTTTTCGATAACTTCTGCCTTAAGGCCGGGTATGCAAGAAGGCGGAGAACAATGTTTTCTGCTGGAACAAAATAGAATTGTCTTCATGTCATGTGTCGTTACGGAAGTGTTCTTCACTGCAAATGTTTTAAGAAAATATCTATCAAAGTTTATAGCCAAATAACCAATCCCCGCTATGTTGAAGGATGCCGATAAAATGAAACCGGCAAATAAACAAACACAGATAAAACACTGCCTTGCTTGGTAACAGTTCCTCCGCTCTAGATCTGGTGATTTATCTTGTCTTCCTGGTATTGGTTGATTTTGTTGCAGAATCACTTCTGGAGGAATCGGACGTGGTTGTTGCATATAAATATAACTTTCATTCATATTTAATTATTTTTACCTTTTACATGGAAATTAAAACAGTGTACCTCTACTCAAAAGACGGCTTTACCAATAGCGATACCAATTTCCAATGTTGATAAGAGGTCTCTTTTTGTAAAATATATGAATTCCGATTTAAACACAAAAATATTTAGTCTGCATAATAAAACACTTTATATTCTTTTCTTGTTTCTCTTTTCATTAAATTTTTCACTGAATTTCTAAAACTACTTCATATCCATTTTACAAGTTTTGTTTATTTGCAATATATTTAAAAGCTCAATATTAGTTCAATTTGTTGATTTGCACTTGCCGAAAAAACATCCATTGGCTTATGAAGCTAGCTTCATTCTTTAAATAACATTACTGTGACCTATGTTATTTCCTCGATCGTCTAATTAACTAAAACTAAGAAGTATTTTTTGATTTTTTATCCCCATTTAGTTTGAATATGAACGTTTCTATTCCTAGTATAACAGTTATACTTAGAGAACACTTGGCCTACTAAACTATATTTAGGTTGTCGTAGTGGATAGTAAGCTTAGAGGGAATTTTCTTTATTAATGTTACTTATAGGTCGAACATGAAGTTTTCGGAAATCACAGGGAATTCCAGAATCCGCTTTCCATGTGCCGCTGGCATTAAAAGGTTAGGTTATTTTAACATCTACATATATATATTACACCCACATACATAAAAAACACTATTGCACACACCAACTTAAAACCTACATACAATGTATATTTACAAACTACATGCACCAACTTACAAACTCTCTTCACACACCCACAGACTCCACAGGCACACTTTCTCTGCACATACCCATATACAACCTGCACCCGCAGGTACACACTCTCTCCCTCTCTCTTCACACACCCACATACAGACTCCACAGGCACACTTTCTCTGCACATACCCATATACAACCTACACCCACAGGCACACACTCTCTCCCTCTCTCTTCACACACCCACATACAGACTCCACAGGCACACTTTCTCTGCACATACCCATATACTACCTACACCCACAGGTACACACTCTCTCCCTCTCTCTTCACACACCCACATACAGACTCCACAGGCACACTTTCTCTGCACATACCCATATACAACCTACACCCACAGACACACACTCTCTCCCTCTCTCTTCACACACCCACATACAGACTCCACAGGCACACTTTCTCTGCACATATCCATATACAACCTGCCCCCGCAGGTACACACTCTCTCCCTCTCTCTTCACACACCCACATACAGACTCCACAGGCACACTTTCTCTGCACATACCCATATACAACCTGCCCCCGCAGGTACACACTCTCTCCCTCTCTCTTCACACACCCACATACAGACTCCACAGGCACACTTTCTCTGCACATACCCATATACAACCTACACCCACAGACACACACTCTCTCCCTCTCTCTTCACACACCCACATACAGACTCCACAGGCACACTTTCTCTGCACATACCCATATACAACTTGCCCCCGCAGGTACACACTCTCTCCCTCTCTCTTCACACACCCACATACAGACTCCACAGGCACACTTTCTCTGCACATACCCATATACAACCTGCCCCCGCAGGTACACACTCTCTCCCTCTCTCTTCACACACCCACATACAGACTCCACAGGCACACTTTCTCTGCACATACCCATATACAACCTACACCCACAGACACACACTCTCTCCCTCTCTCTTCACACACCCACATACAGACTCCACAGGCACACTTTCTCTGCACATACCCATATACAACCTGCACCCGCAGGTACACACTCTCTCCCTCTCTCTTCACACACCCACATACAGATTCCACAGGCACACTTTCTCTGCACATACCCATATACAACCTGCCCCGCAGGTACACACTCTCTCCCTCTCTCTTCACACACCCACATACAGACTCCACAGGCACACTTTCTCTGCACATACCCATATACAACCTACACCCGCAGGTACACACTCTCTCCCTCTCTCTTCACACACCCACATACAGACTCCACAGGCACACTTTCTTTGCACATACCCATATACAACCTACACCCGCAGGTACACACTCTCTCCCTCTCTCTTCACACACCCACATACAGACTCCACAGGCACACTTTCTCTGCACATACCCATATACAACCTACACCCGCAGGCACACACTCTCTCCCTCTCTCTTCATACACCCACATACAGACTCCACAGGCACACTTTCTCTGCACATACCCATATACAACCTACACCCACAGACACACACTCTCTCCCTCTCTCTTCACACACCCACATACAGACTCCACAGGCACACTTTCTCTGCACATACCCATATACAACCTGCACCCGCAGGTACACACTCTCTCCCTCTCTCTTCACACACCCACATACAGACTCCACAGGCACACTTTCTCTACCCATATACAACCTACACCCACAGGCACACACTCTCTCCCTCTCTCTTCACACACCCACATACAGACTCCACAGGCACACTTTCTCTACCCATATACAACCTACACCCACAGACACACACTCTCCCTCTCTCTTCACACACCCACATACAGACTCCACAGGCACACTTTCTCTGCACATACCCATATACAACCTGCCCCCGCAGGTACACACTCTCTCCCTCTCTCTTCATACACCCACATACAGACTCCACAGGCACACTTTCTCTACCCATATACAACCTACACCCACAGGCACACACTCTCTCCCTCTCTCTTCACACACCCACATACAGACTCCACAGGCACACTTTCTCTACCCATATACAACCTACACCCACAGACACACACTCTCTCCCTCTCTCTTCACACACCCACATACAGACTCCACAGGCACACTTTCTCTGCACATACCCATATACAACCTGCCCCCGCTGGTACACACTCTCTCCCTCTCTCTTCACACACCCACATACAGACTCCACAGGCACACTTTCTCTGCACATACCCATATACAACCTGCCCCCGCAGGTACACACTCTCTCCCTCTCTCTTCACACCCACATACAGACTCCACAGGCACACTTTCTCTGCACATACCCATATACAACCTGCCCCCGCAGGTACACACTCTCTCCCTCTCTCTTCACACACCCACATACAGACTCCACAGGCACACTTTCTCTGCACATACCCATATACAACCTGCCCCCGCAGGTACACACTCTCTCCCTCTCTCTTCACACACCCACATACAGACTCCACAGGCACACTTTCTCTGCACATACCCATATACAACCTACACCCACAGGCACACACTCTCTCCCTCTCTCTTCACACACCCACATACAGACTCCACAGGCACACTTTCTCTGCACATACCCATATACAACCTACACCCACAGACACACACTCTCTCCCTCTCTCTTCACACACCCACATACAGACTCCACAGGCACACTTTCTCTGCACATACCCATATACATCTGCACCCACAGACACACACTCTCTCCCTCTCTCTTCACATACCCACATACATGTACAAACTGCATCTACCGACTAACAAACTCTCTCTCTGCACTCTCTCTTCTCTCTCTCTCTCTCTCTCTCTCTCTCTCTCTCTCTCTCTCTCTCTCTCAGTATTTCGTGTCAATCTGCATAGCCAGTAAGAATACGAACACCGATAAAATAAAAATGTGTCACAAGAATATCAACATCAGTATTTATGGTGAACTTTGTCAAATGTTTGTATACAGAAATACTTGCTTAACTGAAATTTAAAAGAAAGTAAATAAAATCAGAAAAAAGAACCATCTGTAACATATATAGGCGGAACAAAATACGCTTGTTTAATTACATGTTGTCATTTAATCTATGTAAAACGATTGCAATGGCATAATTAAAATTACCATTTCAAGGCCACATCTCTTGAAAATACAAGAGTTACTTGTTCAGCTGTACAGGTATTATAATTGTCATTTAGTTTTCTATATATTTAAACAGTATTTAAACAGTTAAAGATGTCATTATCATATTATAAAACATTTTGGAAAATTTCATTCAGAAAATTAAAAAATTATAATTTATATACTAGTAGTAGGGCAGGACCAATGTTTTCGTTGGAGCGTTATATATATTTCATTTTCTGAATGTTTTTTCTTTATAATTTATAATGTTATTGTCATATTTTATGGAAAAAATGGAATATTTTGTTCAGAAAATTGAAAATACATACATTGTATATAATTTTATTTTATAATATACATAATTGGACAGAAGCAGTAATTTCGTTGGAACATTGTTAATTTTGTCGATTACCGGAATATCCATTTGATACCGTACATATATATGTATCGTATTTTAATTTTTGTTTTTGTTACAGTCTATTAGGTCATCAAAACGCATTTTCAATAATAAAAATTTATATGAATAGGATGGATTTTTTTCATTATAACTAAATGATATCACATTATTAGTGATTAATGAAGGGATAATTCTATATTATGACTTAAAACTATCAATTCGTATTTTTTAAAATCCTAAGGGATCAAATTCAATATAAAAAAGTACAGAATCCCAAAGATTTTTTGTAATGCTAAGACGTAGGAAGTATTATGCACGTAAAACGAATTCAAACCATATAAAAGTCGTAATAAGAAAAACGAGTTATGAATAAAACAGGAAAGTGTTAATCAGGTGTAACCTTTTTTCATATTGTCTTCAGAGTGATTCAAATTCTGGTTAATATTAGTTTCAGTGATATCAATTAAGTGTAATGATAAACATTCGTACGTAAAGTACAGGTCATCTTGGTAAAAAAAATCAGTCACTGAGAAAAACATGATACACTGTTATGTCCTAGCTCCCGCCGTATGATTAAAATGAATAGAACTCTCCGGCAATTATGGAGAACTCTATATGTTATTAATAGTTTATAAAATTACCAAATTCGTTCATGTATTGTTGGCAGGGCATTGGATGAGATTGTTTAAAATGTTGCAACGGAGATGTTTCCTTGAACAAAAATTCCTTGTAAAACAGCAAGGGTTTATTTCTTAATATCTTTTCCGTCAATGCACCACAAATACAAAATAATCTCTCAAATTTTCAAATCGCCTAAAGTTTGGGTAGGATCAATTTCGTTGCATTTTGATTATACAAGATATTTTTCACAGGAAGTATACCACTGCACATACTAAAAGTTAAGATTGCGCACAATTATATAATGAAATAACCCTTTTCTGCTGTTTATAGGGAAGTGATTTTATCCATTTGGACGCTTTGAGATTACCCCTTAGATATTGTTGATAGGTCAAGGTCACTTATCCGGAATACCCAGAGTGTATCCAGAACTGCCGAGATATCGCTTAACATTTTTGTTGTCATTATCTATCGATTGCCAAGGAGGATTCATTTGAGACTCCTATCACAAATTGTTATTTGTATGAAGATAAATTAAAACCATTAAAGTTTTTAAGATCGGGCATTAATAATTAATATGCAGCGATCAAATGCAAACCTATCCGGAACTGCCCGAACGACTGTAATGTATTTGTAGTGTAATGACAATTGACTATAAACATTTAAAATAGACTGCTGAGTACCACGACCTTTGAAAACTCGACGAAATGTCTTACTTTGGTGATGATTATTTTGAATATAGCCCGATGACAACGAATTGTTGACAAATTAAAATAGTTAATCGTTTTTATGGTCGTCATCACAGTATTGTTGATAAGTTTGATATCTGTGTCAAGGATTGCTCTGGATATAATTGGCGTCATATAGTTCCATGTTCCTTTCACACAATTTTGATTACACACGTGGCTGGTATAGCTAGCTGAACAGGAAGTGCTTACCCTTCCGAAGCATCCGGCCTCACTTCTCTGGTGGAAGTTTACATGTCAAACCTAACTTGTCAGTTCCAACGTTTTTACTTTGCTTCTGGATTGTGCTTCAGGTATGGATTAGAATGTTTGTTTTTGATTATATATCTTTTTTCAGTGTATCAGTTCTCACTATTACCTCATGTGATTAGCACCGTCTGCAAAAACCACATGTACAGTTCAGATCCCGAAACTTTGACACTGAACTAATGAATTAATGAGCCAATGAATTACTACCCAATCGACAGTTCATGGTCAACATTATATATCCCATCAGCTGTTCCGTCACTAGCAATCGATACCTCGTCCACTCGACATAACAGCCGAGCTTCGACTGCTCATTTTCATTAGCTTAGTGTTAAACGTCCGACAGGCCTGTACTGTATATCCCAGCAGTTTTTCGGCCACTAGCAGTTCATATCTCGTTCACTCAACAGTCGACCTTCGACTCCTCGTTTTCGTTAGCTCAGTGTTACACTTTCGACAGGTCAGTGTTACACTTTCGACAGGTCCTCAATATACATTAAGGTGGTTGGAAAGACTCACATTTGTACCCTCCATCAAAATGTTAATTTTGACTGAAAAAGTCGATAAGTGACAGATCCAAGATATTTTGAACATTTCTGTGAAAAGTGATTTTCAAAACATTTACACATAATATAATGGGGGAGGTTAGGTTATAAAAGGAAGTCTTAACTTTGCTTTTGTCAATACCCTTTTTAATTACTTTCCAATACATGTTACAATTCAATTAACTATTGATTAAAAATACGTAAAATGACAATTAGCAGAGAACTTCAGAATGAATTGTAAATGTATTTGACTACCCCAAGAAAAGAACAAAGACTTTATTTTACTGACATGGTTTTTAATAACAATAAAAGTAACATCATAAGTATGCTGTGTCATTAAGATCAGACATTAAAATGATAACATAATAACAATAACAATGAAGAGGCTTGTAATAATAATATAAAACTGGTGTGTACATGATTAAAAACACTAAAACAATTAAGAATATTAGCACTTCAGCATGCTTTAATACCGATCATAAGTTACCATATACTTCAGTTTCGTTATACAGTCCAACCTGTCTATAAAGGCCACCCAAGGGAACCAGTAAAAGTGGCCTTTATGGGCAGGTGGTATATTATATACAGGTACAAATAATATGAATAAAGAATAATTGGGATACAATTCGACTGACTTTTATAAGCAGGTGGTCCTTATATAGAGGTGGCATTTAAGGCAGGTTCGACTGTATTACCGGTGTAGAATGTTCCTATTTAAGACTTGAAATCACGTTATAAGTGAGAAGTTGTATTACGATTCCCCTCCGGTACCGAGCAATCACTTTAAAACATAAGAAAAGAATAAGACCCCTTTTATAATGAATATTCTCATAAAAATTAATTTTAAAAAATCACACTTACATAAATGCTGTCCTATTTGTATCGGGTCCGATTATTGTAAAGTACACGAACATGCCTCTTGCTTTATAGTCAGCAGCAACTTTTGACCAACCCCTTGCATGATCAGAAACTTTTCAACATTGTGTAAATCAAACTCCTCGCAAATAACATGCTTTAAGATACCACCGTATTCTGAAAGAATCCGTTTTGTTTTATATAATATAACATACCAGCTTTTAATAATAATCAAATAAATTTAGTAGAGTTCTGCTTATTAGCATGCACTTCAATAGCTAGAACATGAAATAACATGATCACAGAAAACGTAAAAAAAAAAAAAAAAACAGAAAAATAACAACAAACACAAAATATAAAATTATTGAGATCACGGGTTACGTAACGCTAGCTTATGGACGTGCACCAGTGCCCGGCGAGTTTGTCCAAAACCTGGGCGTTTCAGAAGGAAATTATGTTCTTTTTCTTTATAGAACTAATATACTCTTAACACATTATTAAATACTTAAAAAAAATATATGTTGCTATTTACAATTATATTGTTTGATAACAAATTCAAAAGCAATCGGAAAATACCTAAAGTCCATTATCTGATATGAGAACAAATTTCAGTCAAATGCCATTTTACTTTATTTAATTCATGGAATTGTAATATTTTGTTGATTTAAAATTTGGATATGTTTTATGAAACACCATGCTTTTCCTAAGTTTAATTAACCGCCCTAACTATCTGAAAATTATAATTTATACTGAAATGCTAATTAATAAAAAGTTTGGTTTAGCAATTTTGGTCTAAGCACTACTGATGAGCAATTGTATTCTCGACTGATAGGGCCGTCTAGTGCTGTAAAATTAACACGGGTATCATATGTGATAAAACAGTGAATATATTGAAATGAAAAGATATTCAACAATTATAATAATAAAATACAAGATAAGTTAATAATTAACACGGGTCGCCATTCAAAATAAAATGGGTCATCATTAACATTGAATACATTTGTACAGTAAACTAAACAACAGTGCAATACAAAATGAAGTCATCACTTTTGTACATAGACTCATCATTGAGATACAAGCCCAAAATATGACGCAGAACTTGAGAAATCAGCGTTTCTTTTATTCAAGATCATTTGGACATTCACACAGTTTAGAAATATAGGATTCTTTAAGAGATAGATATATATCAATGATTTGGCGACATTTAACAAGGTTAAATAATGAGACGACTAATATTAATAAGATTTAGATTTAGTTCTTTACCAATGTTATATAATTGTTAAAAAGTACATTTTTATAGATAGAGGTTTTTTTAACAAATAACAATATACATAATCATCATTGCAAAATTGTCCATAATATGCTATTATTATTTACAGCATATCTAAACAACCAATAAAACCAACTTTATAATTCAACCTATTCTTTGACATGACATTACATTGATCAATGTCAAAAATCGTATAACTTTGCACCCAGATAAATTTTTGAAAAAATATTATACTTGTACAGTCAAAACTGTCTATAAAGGCAACTGAAGGGAACTAGTAAAAATTATGGACAGTTGACACTTATATACAGCTGGTTAAAATCACATGAATAAAGAGCATAAATTTAAAATACAATTTTAGTGACCTTTGAAAGCAGAAGACCGTTATATAGAAGACACTTTTAAGGCAGGTTTGACTGTACTGTTTACCTCAGAAACATATAATTATAATATAACTGAACTATAAAATATAACACATCAATGATATGATATAATATGTGGCTATATGTAAAACATCTATAGAACTTTACGCCGTTCAGAAAAAAAATCCATAAAATAGCATGGATCGTCATCACAATATAAAAAAAAACTATAAAAATATGGACAGCAACGTTAAATTTAGAAAAAAGTTAAATTAATGACCATTAATTGTGCACCTCAGAGTAATTACATTGATTGACAAAACAGAAAATACATATACACACAAATATATAGTCATTATACATAATTACAATATTACAACCAGAGTTGTCTTTATTATACTTGATGAGCATCGGGGGAATTATCGTTATAGACAAACAACATTGACCTGTCTGCTTAAACTTTACCTTTAATTTGAATATTTATCATGGTCCGGTACATTTATGTATAGGGAACACATGTACAGGTGTTCATTTCGTCAACATCATGTCATAGGAAACGTACAGTGTTTATGTACCAACCACGGATCCTAACACTACCCATGTACTGGGTGGACCCACCTATATCAATATTCCAATGAAAGGTCTTGAGCAGACAGGTCAGTGTTGTTTGTCCATACTAACCATTGGTAGATTCACCGTGATTTATATGGTTTGTAATGTAATAGATTTAAATAGATATACATCATAAAATATATTATAGCGGCATTGGACTGATATTGTGAAATGTTGCCCCGCAATGGTTCAACAATATTTCAAAATATCGGCTCAGTAACCCAATAATTTTACCTCCGACTAGTCTTTCGCCTTGCAACACATGTTAATATAACACTTGTTCTTGTTTACGTATAAACGAACAAGCTACTACAATCTTAGTTTTTCGTCTTCAGCCATGATTCAGACGACAATGTCACGTGACAAATTGTGCAATATGAAAAAAATGGATTCGGCAACAAAGTTTGTATGTGATATGCTCGCTAACACCTCTGTATTTGTAGTTTCTCTTTTGATCATTGAACTTATTCAAAAGGCAGTGTTTTAAACCACTTAGCAAGCAGCAAGTTCCGGTCTCCACATTGGCCGACAGACCAGATGTAGGCGTTACACTGACTCCGACAATCATCATCACTCGGCTACGGAGATCATTGATTGTCATTTATGCAATAGTTTTTATAGTTTTATCTGATACATTAGACGGTGGAGAACTGGATGTGATATATTTGTCGTCATTCTTTGACCTCTCACACACGTGACAAAATATAACGTTAAGCGTTTTCTTATACCCCTGTCGGAACCGTGCGTTTGTCGCAGCGTAAAACACGGAGTTAAGCGAACTGTTGGTATGGGCCATCTGAATTACCACAACATAAACGATTTTTGACCAATTGTCATCAAGATCTATGAGAACAATAATGGCATACGGTGACCAACACACTAAAAACACACAAAATACGATAAATAACGTCTTGGCCAATTGTAATTCTTCATTCTGTGCTCTTTGTTCTTTTCCTCTAAACGATTTGATGTTTTTTCCTGCGATTCGTGACAGTTCCTTCCGTGTTTTACGCACGTACAGAAATATCGAGATATAACAGAAGAAGACCGTTACTAGGGGAATACCAATGGCAACCAGACAAAAGAATATAGTGTAGGACAAATGCGCTAAGCGATCATAGCTGCAGGCCATTGTCTTCAAATCAAATGTGTGACCACCCCATCCGATGAAGTTGGGCATTTCCAGGGATATACAGATGATCCAGAGAAGAAAACAGTACATCAGCGTCTTCTTTGTTGAAAATACTTTGTGAAATATCCGGTTTTTGCAGATCACGATGTACCTAAAATATCAAACAACAATGTGCAAAACAAAGCTAAAATCGAGGCACTAGTTTGTAAATACGTTTTTTCGTAGGCTGCAATTGACGTATCGCTGGCCACACCCACAATGTGCCGACACTGGCCGCCATCATGGTACCAAAGCAGCGTCACGGCAACTAATGACGTTCTAGTGTCAGTGACGTCATTATTCCGCACAGTTCAGGCCGAGTTTTCATTCTTTTTGTGTGTAATTCAAGCATGTCGACCCTTTGTCGGAACATAGTGGGCGTGGCCTCCGATCCGTCAATTGTTTTGGACAGAAAAACATGGTTTAATGCGAGATCTAATATTAGTTTATAAATATGGTTGATCGTAGTTGCTAAAGTTGGACAGCTTAGACACCCAAGACAAACAAATGCAGGCCAACGGAAATGAATTATAATATGTTGATTTAATGATGTTCGCCAGCGTACCACGTGATCAATACCCCTTAACGTTTGTGCGGAAAGTTTTGGAAAACATTTACGTAAAAATTCCCTGGAGTAACGCAATTTTTACGGGAAAACGTGAACTGGAGCGATTCCATCTTCAATGGAAATAATTGTTTCACATGGTATATCACGTGGTGCACTGGCGAACTTAATTGAATACTAGTATTCATCTTGTAGGTTTTTGGTTTTCTCCAGACGCTTCAGTTTCAGCCACCATCGCCAGCCATCATCGCCAAAATCTGATAGTCTCAGTATAAGTGAAAGGATCTTGACCGGAAGGTGAAACACCATTGATTTATTTGTCCTTTTCTGACCTATCAAGTTATGCAGTATTGCAAACGAAGAAAAAAAATACCGAATACATAATACTTTGATAAAGGAATGTGATTCTTTTTTTGTAATTCCCCCCAATTAAATTCGATCATGTACATGTATTTCAAAATTCTTTTTTCAACGAATTGTTCAAAATGGCTTGATTTCATCATTTATCGTTGGCCGTTATAGTCAAAAATTTAGTGAAGGGTACAAATAGAAGTTTGTTTTTTTTTTTAAAAAAAAGATAAAGGTTGGGTAACTCGAAGCTCTCGAACAGTTACGAATACTTATGTATTATACATTATGTACGAGCGTTAAGCATTAACAACTGTTAAGATATCTTCGAGTTACCCACCCAAGGTCTGAATTAAATAATACCTGTTTACTGCTACAGCGGCTATATTCCACATTGAGCATGTGCAGCTTGTCAGACAAATTGAGGCTACCACGTGACATAAAACAAACTTGTCCTTGAAGAACTTTGGACCGCTTATAACACCTGGAATAGAAGAACTAATAGTATATAACATGTATGGCATAGTACAAAATTTGCACTTATAGAAACCTTTAGAGTGCTAGTACACACGCCTGCAATGTAACAAATAAATGTCTTAGCACCCTGTTAATTATACTGGGTAAACAATTAAGTCCAACGACAAGGAAACCTCTTTATAACACATGGTCGACTTGGATCAGACATACAAGGAAACCTCTTTATAACACATGGTCGACTTGGATCAGACATACAAGGAAACCTCTTTATAACACATGGTCGACTTGGATCAGACATACAAGGAAACCTCTTTATAACACATGGTCGACTTGGATCAGACATACAAGGAAACCTCTTTATAACACATGGTCGACTTGGATCAGACATACAAGGAAACCTCTTTATAACACATGGTCGACTTGGATCAGACATACAAGGAAACCCCTTTATAACACATGGTCGACTTGGATCAGACATACAAGGAAACCCCTTTATAACACATGGTCGACTTGGATCAGACATACAAGGAAACCCCTTTATAACACATGGTCGACTTGGATCAGACATACATAAGTGAGATGCCTTAGGTTTTAAAAGTTTACGCCTTAATTTTCCAGTCCCTGTTAACAAAGAACGAATACTATGTGGCTGATTTGTACCATTTCACCTTTTCGCCTCCAAAACGTAAAAAAGTGCCGAATAAAAAAAGCGCTAAACAAACTCTAAAGGGAGTAAGTCGAAATTTAGAACCAAAGCGAAATATTAAACAGAAAGTAGGCCAAAAGCAAAATTCTCCATGCCAAAGCGGAATGTTCATTCAACGTTGCGCCAAAAAGCAAGAATTTGTTTAACTTCTTCTTTTTTTTCTGTTTTTTTTTTTTTTTGTTTTTTCCTGAATGCGAAAAGGAAAAATGGCGAAAATCTCCCATCATAAGATACAAAAATTAACATATTTCGTAATTATTGTACCTGATAAACATAAACTGAGGAATAGGATTTATTACCTTATATAACTACATCACTTCATCATTATATCAAGTATCAAGTATCCATCTATAGTCGGGAGTTTTATAACCTGAGGTTCTAATATGCCTTTATTAAACGTTTTATCAAACAAGGGAAACTTCACTCGATACAGAATTATACAATCTAATCTTTGAAGTAAAAGTACAACACAAAGGTATCGCGCCTTCATCAGTTGTATTCTGATGAAACCAAAAACTAGCCTTTATAATCTTATTTTACTACCATCTGTACATTTACTACATCTTTTACAACATACAATCAGTACTTCAATAAAAATGGTCTTACACTGATGTATTTTATATAATAAATATAAAACAAAATTTTAAGGATAATTTATTGTTGTTTATTAAACAATTATAATGACTTTAGGCCATACCAAATTAATTTATAGTTCATCGGACCAGTTTGTCTGTAAAATGTACATTTAAAAACAAAATTGAATTCAGTTTCAATTTGTTATCGTCCTCCATCATCAACAGTACGCTAACCATACCAGTATTGGTTGTTTTGGCTACATATTATGCCAGTTTTATATTTACAGCACTAGACGGTCGTTTCGGAATACAAGTCCTCATCAGTAGTGCTTGGACCAAAATTATGAAACCAAAATAATTTTGAAGATGTTGAAAATCTACCCAAAGGACCAAAATATATTTTACCAAATTAAGCTAAGGAAATACTTTGCATGAGGGAGTATACCTTAGTTTTTGAGAAATTTCAAATTTTAACTTGCAGGAAATTTAGACAATTATAGTATTTCTGACAATAATACGAAATTATTGCCTACTGAGTTTGTGATATCCTCGGGGCACCACTTCCAAATTCCACCACGGGGACTGTGGCATTAACTGGAAATCTGCTAGAACAACATATTCTTTTCCTGTGTGAATTATGTTTTTTGGTTTTTTTTTATTTATTTATTTATTTCTCGCCTAGACTTGAAGCAATATGTTCGATTTCCCGTCAGTTTCAATATCATACCCGTTCCATAACTACCACATTTCTTTGGATATTCTGTTGACCATACTTGAACGAAATATTATGCCAATATACCGAATGTAGCTGTGTATGTCGAAAGTCAGGATTAAGAGATATTTAAATCTTAGTCTTAGTGCACATATGTTTCCCGTTTCTTTTGTTTATAATTTCGTCTTTGTTATTGCCATGTTTTCAGGTACAAAATGACTTCATCTATATGCATATATCTCAATATGAATAAAAATATAATTATGCTTTATTGTTTACACAATCTTATACATTCTTAACTTCGTAAATGATTTACTATCGTCAGTGTGAAAGTAAATAAATACGTGTAACATTAACACAATAATTTATCAAACAGATACATGTAATTATGTTTTCAGGTTTTTTATTTTTTAATTTATGCTGATGATAAGAATGACGTTTTTAATGGATTGGTAAAATGCATTTTAGTCATTCTAATAAACATTTGGATTACCACGATTTTGGTTTGAGGACTATTGATGAGAATTTTTTTTTCTCATAATCAAATCCATATCCAAATAACCATCCCAAAGCAAAGTAAAAACCCTGAAACTGGCAAATTTTGTTAAACACGTGAACCTTTGCTAGTGATGTGAGGTTTTGGTACTCCGGAATGGTAAACAGCTCCTGTTTAGCTAGCAACACCCGTCATGTGTATAATTGAACTGAAGAAATTACTGTGAAACTGGGACCAGATCGTTTACACTAAATCTTTACTACACTATCATTATGACGGATTATATGATCAAGTTTAAAAAAAACAATTCTTACCATCAGCGAGATTATTATAAGAACAACAACATAAAATCATTACTTTCTATTTGGTAAGCTGACTTTATTTGTATAAAACTTGTGTCAATATCAATTTGATGATGTTTAGGTTCATTCACAGTAGGCGGTAGTAGAATAAAATTTCTCATCAATAGTCCTCGGACCAAAATCTTGGAAATCCAAATGTTTATTAGAATGATAGAAGGACCATAACACATTTTACCATTTCATTAAGAACACCATTCTTATCATAGCTAGATATTTAAAGAATAAAAAACTGAAAACATAATTATCTGTTTGGTAAATTATAAGCTATTGTGTGTAAATCTCGTGTAAATATCAAGTTAATGTTGTTTATTTACTTTCACACTCGACGGCAGTAGATCATTTACGAAGTTCAGAATGACTAAGATTGTGTAAACAACAAAACATAATTACATTTTTATTTATATAGAGATATAAAGTCGTATAGATGAAGTCATTTTGTACATGAAAACAGGGCAATAACAAAGACGAAATTATAAACAAAAGAAACGGGAAACATGACAAAAGAAACATAAGCAGTCTCGAGGGACAAATACCATCGCCGCCGACCCTAACATCGCATATGTGCACCAAGTCTAAGATTTAAATATCTCTTAATCTTGGCTTTTGACATACACATTCGGTATACTGGCATAATATTTCGTTCAAGTATGGTCAACAGCATATCCAAAGAAAGGTGGTAGTTATGGAACGGGTATGATATTGGGACTGACGGGAAATCGAAAAATATTTCTTCAAGCCGAGGCGTTCAAGTTTGGTCCGTGGACTATTGATGAGATTTTTTTTCCGAAACGGCCGTCTACTACCGCCTGCTGTGAATGTACCCAAACATCATCAAATTGATATTGACACAAGTTTTATACAAATAAAGTCAGCTTACTAAATAGATAATAATGTTTACAAGATGTTGTTCTTCTAACAATCTTCCTGATGGTAAGAATTGCGTTTTTAAAAACTTGATCATATAATCTGTCATAATGATAATGTAGTAAGGATTTAGTGCAAACGATCTGGTCCCAGTTTCAAAGTAATTTCTTAACTAAGATTTTCCTTTAAATCTTGCAAATTTGAAATTTTAATCATTTTGTAATTTTTTACAATATTCAGGAATTAAAGATATTAAATATCACTCTAAGCTTATTTCATTTTTAATACCGTGAAATATTGCCAAAATTTGCCAGATTTAAGTTAAAGAAACTTTAAGGAATGATTGTGAAACTGGAGCTCGGTTTTGGAAAATAAACCATGGTACCCGATTGGTTTAAACATACTAAACTAAATGGTACTATTTGTGTACATCCCGGGTATCCTGTATAAACATTTCAAATTATAAGTTTGAATCTTTAAATGGAATTGGAAATAAAATAGAATCTACTATTTCTTTCGAACGATTCAGCTATTCCCTTCGAACAAATTATTTAAATTGTTGGAGGAAAATAGTACCTTAATCGAATGTATTTCGTTGCAAAGTGTTGAAAAATCAATGATACAAATAACTATATTGAAGGTTAATGGTATTGACAAACTAGGCTACAATAGTTTGTTTCGATGATAAAAATCTTTTTGATCATATTTTGTATTCATCTGCAATTCTTCGGAAAAACAATATTGGTTTGCAATCAACCGCAAACATTATTGTCTATTTAATTTATTATGTATGGATATATTAGCCATACAGAGTGTATCAATTCTACAAATAATATGAAATAAGCTGAGTAATGGTGTTTAACGTCCCAGTCAAGAATATTTCACTTATACCGAGACGTCGCCAGCTATAGGTGAAGGTGCAGAAATTATACCTGTGCGTTGTGCTTATGACATCATATATCTGGTTCTTGATCGTGCTAAGCCCACCGTGACACGGACCTCGTTTATTTTAAGTTTCCATCCGAAAAAAACCGTGAGTTCCATTTCGTAATGCGGAGTGCTTGGCGAAAGAACATTCACTACCCACTTTTAAGTCTTGGGTCAGACCGGGTCGGAGCTCGAACTCATGACCTCCCATTTACGGAGCCAGCACTCTACATGTACCAACTGAGATACCACAGTTGTTTACAAATAATATGAAAAGGTTCGCACAATTGTATGTAATAAAATATAGACTTTCCTTAAAAAAGAAACAAAATTTCATAGGAGAAAGAATTATATCTAAACAAAATGTATTGAGCAATTAAGCAATATAACAATCATACAATGAAACAGTAATAAAGGGTTATTTTGGACGGTGAAGATGTATTTAGTCTCTGTATTCAAATTTTGACGTCTTATAGATCCATGTTCCTTCCATTCTCGTTCAAATTAACACGTGGCGAGTGTTGCTAGCTAAGAAGTTAGTCTCCTTTCCGGAGTACCCAGTCTCACATCCCTGATGAAAGTTCGTATGTTTAATATAATTTGCCAGTTTCAGGGTTTTTACTTTGTTTTAAGATTGTTTTGGTTATGATTTTGATTTAAAACAAAAACAGTTGATAAACATCTGTTCCATTTTGGTAAGGCGATTTCTGAGTATTCTGTATTTTACCTTTTTTACCCATAAAACTGGTGTGCAACATTGAGTGATAAATAAACCACGAACATACAGGGAAAGAAGAAACATTCTTATTATAGCATAATATTAATGGAGAACATTTAAGTATTTTTATCATACTTTGTATTATTACTATACTTGTATTCGATCCTTGATCGGGCAACCATTTAGCGTTTTAATGTAACACTACACTGCATTTGTTTATCAACTGAAGAGACTTGAGGGGTGAAGTGCAGTTGCGAGGCATTTAGTCATAAATAAATCACAAGAATTGAAAATTACGTAAAACACTACACAAGAACTAATTAAATGTGGAGAAACTTGCAATTAACAGCCACAAAGGAATACATGAAATGATGCAGACTCATTTATTAAATATGAACAAAACTATTCACGGGAACTAATTACACAACATAAAAACAATTGATTCTTCGGATAGTCAGAAAGACTACGGCCGACTTTTACCGGGTCTGAACCAAGACTTAAAAGTAGGTTGTAACTGTTCTTTCGCCAAGCACTCGGTATAACGAGTCAGGATTCTTTCGGATGGGAATTCAAAATAGACAAGGTCCCGTGTCACGGTGGGCTTAGCACGATAAAGTACCCAGCTGTATAATGCCATCAGCGTTACGCACAGGCAAAATGTCTGCACCTATGCCTATAGTTTGCGACATTTCGATATAAGTGAAATATTCTTGACTGGGACGTTCAACATCATTACTCAACTCAACTCTCAATAAATATACAATTATGTATTATAAATGTACATACGAGGTAACGATTTATTTGTAATCCGCTTCCTTCGTTGTTTAAAGTTTTTGTAGTTGGAACAAACTCTAACATACCGGTATCAAAATCTATTGCGTTGGTTTCAAATGGTTTATTTTTATTTTACTTACCGATAATGCTAAATGGATCAACTATCCCTGTTACACAAAGATCAGCTATAGCCAAGTTCACTATAAACATATTACCGTTAGTACGAAGTGGTTTATACATCAACACTGCTAATATTACCTGAAACACAAGTTTTAATTATTTTATTTAAATACATGTACTATAACCGACATATGATTCAGAATTTGATAGTAGAGTTGAGTTATGATATTCTACGTCCTTTATGTGTCATTCAAGATTCTTTTACTTATACATGATGTGTCGAGGCGATCAGTTCTGCGGTGTAACGCCACATAGCGGTGTCGCCGCTTAAACACGCCCGACACGTCTATGCGGAGAATTTGAACGCTTAAAGAGATCGGCTACGTTTATGCGCCGGAGTTCAACGAGATGTGTTGTTTATATGCAGTACAAGGGTGCCTTTTTGATGCATCAAGAGGACTAATTTTAACGACTTAGCATGAATCTAAAGCTTATATCTCGACAAAAACGGTGATGACGACGGCGGTGCAGACTTTGACTGTAACGTTGATGGTCGTAAAATTGTGATTTTGACAGAATTTCGACTTTTGCTTTTCCGTCCTCTAGTCTATCATCATCATCATCATCATCATCATCAGCATCAGCATCATGATAGTGATTTTGGTGGTTATTTTAGTGAAGGTGGTAATGATAATGGAGGTGTAGATGATGATAGTAAAGGATATTATGGTATCGTGCTTTAAATGTTTTCTTTATTAGGCGGAAGGCATAAAAGCGTCCCCTTTATGCGTTGAAATTCCCTGCATAGACGTGTGGGAACATGTTTATGCCGCGTTACACTGAGGTGCTGGAGAAAACCTAAGTACCCGGAGAAAACTATTGTCCTTCGGCAAGGCAATTGACTTTTCTCAAAATATAATCTGCCGGAATGGGACCCGAACCCAGGCGATGAGAGGCTCTGTGTTCCATTAGTGTTCGTTCGTCTGTCACTAAGCCGCGCCCTTATTTGATCTCTTTATATTTACGACGACAGTTTTGATATGCTAGTGAACAACAAAGTCTAAGTTGGTTAGCACTAACTTAGTGATGAATAAAGTTTATCTTTAGGGGTTCAGCTTCATCCTAGCTATCTGCAATACGGGCTACTTGAGATTCCTGTCCTGTGGGATATTCAACGAGGCATTTTGATTTGACTCCGTTGTCAATTTGTATCAGAAATCAAATACATTGTATCTGCATTAGCAATGATTTTGTTTTATCAAACTTTGTTTGAGACAAATTACGTTTATCATGAGTTATTACATGTAATGCTATTCATTACGCTATTATACATGACGTAAATTCACGTGTGACGTCATTTGTTTGGCTGTTCCATTGACTGGGCTGACGAGTGTAAGCATAACCAGATAATGTGGTACATAAACATAGATTGCGAAATGTTCTTGTTATTGGACAGTTTAAAATTATCATAGCTTTCACGGAAGTGGAAGTAATAGCATTATAAACATCATTCAAAAACAGTTTAATTGTTTATAATATTACATTCAAACCCGCCTTAATGACCACCTCTATATAAAGATCACCAACCAGTAAAATTTAATCTGATTTAAATTTAACATTTTTATTAATTTTTTGACCCTGTATATCAGGGTCACCTGTCAACAACAACAAAAACAATAATTATAATAATAACAATAATTACTTGTTGCTTATAAACTAGGATACATGCATAGGCGTAGGAGCAGGGGGGGGGGGCGCCCCCCCCCCCCCAATGTCAGAGAAGGGGGGGCTAGGCCCCCGCAATATTTTTTGTGAAATTTTATATTATAGTTTATGTTTATTGTGCAAGTGCTAAAAAAAGAAAGAAAAAAAACCAAGAGCTTTAACAGGAAACGTCTATCTGGTAACCGATCAATTATTAGTTTCATCATTATACTTGTAAAAGGGCGTCTTGAAATTCACCCTTAGAAACGGCTCACAGCATCTCCAATGGCAGGGGCGGATCCAGGATTTTTTTAATGGGGGGTTGAGAATTATATCAATGCTAGGTGCGAGCGCCGAAGGCGCGAGCTTCCAGAGACGAGGGTTCAGAAATACAGAAATGGGTTGTTATATTACCATATGGGGGTCACATCAGTCAATAGCTCTCTCTCTCTCAGGGCGGATTCAGCGGGAGGCGTGTATGCCCCACTTTATGTCGCTAATATTGCACCAGAATGCAGGATTTTTTCGCCATTTTATCAAAATTTTCCGGGGGAGCATGCCCCCGGAACCCCCTAGATGGTTAGAGCCTTTGGCTCTCACATTGTAAGCCCCCGTTCCGAAAATTCTGAATCCGCCTCTGTCTGTCTCTCTCTTTTTTTCATTGGGCTTAATTATGTCATGCAGTTATTTGTACAATTTTGTCTTAATATTTCACTGCTTTTCAGTCTCTCATTCAGAACGCTGCAAAATTTCCGGGGTACCCCCATATCCATCTCCAATGAGAGGGTTGATTATGGAACTTGTGTCATACGGTTATTTTATATAATCTTGTGTTGATATCACAGTATTTTTACCTATCAAAACGCTGCAAAATACATTGAAAATGCGTCTTAGTTTTGAAAATTTTTCGGGGGAGGCCCCCCGGACCCCCACCTATGCGAGGGGTTTAGCACCCCTATCATACTCTCCCCGCCTCGTGCCTGAGGCACGAGGTCGTGCCCGTGGCACGACATAGACATAGCTTCGATTTGCCCCCCCCCAATATTACAAACCCTCCTACGCCTTTGACATGTGCAATTTTAAGAGAACAAATGTAAATGTTATACAATAAAAAGCAAAGGGCAAGCTAAATTCTTTTGCTTTTCTGAAGCACACTTGCGGTAGCTCAGTTGGTAGAGTGTTCGCTCCGTAAGTGGGAGGTCGTGGGTTCGATCCTCGGCCGGGTCTGACTCAAGACTTGAAAGTGGGTAGTGACTGTTCTTTCGCCAAGCACTCGGCATTACGAAATGAAAGTCACGGTTCTTTTAGATGGGAATTTAAAATAAAAAAGGTCACGTGTCACGGTGGGTTTGGCGAGCTGGCGAGGTCTCGATATAAGTGAAACATTCTTGACTGTGACGTTAACAACATTACTAAATTCAACTCAACTCTTGCATCAGTTCAATTCAAGTCTTAAGACGATTGCTATATATTTGTATTAATTTTTAGGGTTGCCATAAAAAACGAAAGTCTGTTCATTCTGTTTCGCAAATGTATAGAAACTGTCTTCAGATTTCAAGATTATGATAACGTTCTAACAAAAAGTGTTCTTCGGTCGCAATCCGAGCCTTACAAAATCTTCAGCGTCTCAGATCACTATGCTTGTTTTTACTTCCGTTCTATCTCCTTATGTGTTTGTATCTGTCTCTACAGCCTTATATAATTTTTCTTATTTTATTATATGAATGTAGTACTCGTCACTACATTCTATTGCAAATAATATGGAATATATTTTGAATCCCAGGTTGAAAAAGTAATGCAATGTAATTTGAAGCATATAGGTATGGCTGTATATATGAAATCAAAACACATAGACCGTCAAATTCACGGTCAAACCACCACCTTTGTCGAAAAAGAAATACATATGTTTTTGCGAAATATAACAATTTTATACAGGGATTCTTAAGCGTATATTAAAACTTAATTTTTAAAATATCACAAACTTAAAACCTGGTTAAATATTTAATGGGAGCTAAGTTTGTAAGAGAATTTATGTTTATATTTTATGCATGTTTATTAGCATTATATACTAGTAGTAGTGACGTACATGTAACTTATGGCTTAATAAAAATATAATATAGTATCATAACATTATTTTTGGATTTTAACATCAGTATGTTTTAATGTTTGTAACCAGAATCAATGTTTAACTTATATGAATTTATAATACATGGGACAGAAGTCTTTCCTGGTAGACGTTTACATGTTTAATTAAAGCCAGTTTTCAGTTTTTACTTTGGTATTGTTGTTTGAACATTGAACATATGTTTGTATTTGGTTAATGTGTATTAGAGAAAAAGAGAAAAGAGAATGAAAAATAAAACATATGATAATTTGACTTACTAGGATGTTTCCAAGATTCCCCAACAACATTGCAGCACCAAGTACTGCTAAATAACTATACGACAGAATCTGGTGCCTGCTTATGAAATCAATGTCAAAATTTGACCCATTTTGATACTCATATCCTCCTAACCAGTCGTCATCTCTCTCCTCAACTGTCCTTATAAAATCAGATATATCCATTTCTGATCAGTCTGTGTTACTGTCTGAATGCTAAGTACTTTCTTCTTATAATTTACTATATTTAATAGCAGAGCGGCCTATGACACTGTATGAATGCTACGTACTCTTTTATATTTTGTTGTTTGTTTTTAATTTTTAGATCACTTTCTCCAACAAAATTCAAATACAATAAGTTTACTACTTTGTAAAGAATAATAATATACGTATTATCTCCAACAGTCAAATGTCAGCATAACACAGTTAAAAACCAATCCCATATCCAACATCGGTGATGAGGAATTCATTTAACAAACTAACATTGTCATAATTTTATATCAATTTAAAATTAGTTTACCGCTAAAATTACAGTACAAGATCACTTTAATATAAGTCTGATTCAGTGTGCTCACACTATTAAAAATTGTTTAGTTTCTAGTAATTGTTCTGTACACGAGTTATGTCCATTTTTGATTTGGTTACTCGTCATAAAAGAAACCACAAAAGTTTCAAAACGTTTTCAGTTCTATAATAGATAATCAGAAAACCGTTATCCTTTGAATATGTTATAATAAAATCACCGATGATACCATTTCAAATGAATCCCTTTTCTAATTACGTTTTCGGTCCTGAGAAATGTTTAAATCCCCACTTTTATATAATGTAGTCATGGTATAACTGTATAAAATTTTTCTGATGTTATTGCATTATATACATATATTATAGATATCTGATCGTTGTAAAGGGGCGTGTATAAATGAGAATGACATATTAATATTGAAGATTCTTTTTACCTCGTCATTGCATCAATTACATTAGATATGGTCCAATGATACTGGAGTTGAACTCATATATGAAATCATATCATAAGAAACAAAATGTCGGTAGTTGTCAACTGCGTGGTACAAAGGCATTGCAGGGATAAAATTAGGGTTCTAAGAGTGTTTGATTCTTGCAATTAGAATTATGTTAATTTGAAACTGAAAACAGGTGCTTGGTAATAGCTAATAAAAACGATAGAATAACAAAATAACCAAACAAGATAATAAAAAAAGACAAACATACTAGAATTGATAAGTAAACAGTACCAGACCTTGGACGGGCAATGAGGTTAATGTCCAGAGGTGTGATTAATAGTAATATTGGAGGATCCCTAATCATCTTGATTTTGTTTTACAATTAATGAACCATAAATAAACACATTTATACTTAAGCCTCGTGTTATAAGATAATGGTTTGTAAGTATCCGGTACAGAATGATACAGGGTCAGTTGAAAGCACCCCGGGTGAGACTTTAGTCGGAGTACCGGATTTCGAAAATCGCTCCAAATTAAATATGGACGAATGTTAGTGTTAAGTACAACAATTTCATTCTTGTTGTATTTTTAAAACAAATTATTATTATCATTATTTTTAATATTAAACCTCGTTGCTAAACAACGGCTTTGAAGAAATGGTTTTCATTTGAGTACTTTCCTTTCATTAATACCTTTGGTGTCTGAAGCAGTTGAAAAATCAAAGCGTTTTGTAAAAATGCAATCGTTGAACAACGTGGTTTTATTATTACATCGTGTTTGTGCGTGTCTCAAACAAAAACTCAAGGGCATATGAGTATTCTCTTGCTTGAAAGTGTCTTTTGTTTACCATATATTACAGACTTATGGTGATGCTCTAGACATCAGAGGGATAAAACGAAACATCATTATCTAAACCATGTTATATTTGTTTCTACACATAACCGCTCTTGCAGAAAAACACATTGATATAACAGATAAATGTAGATCTCGAACCCAATCAGCCATAAAAACTGTATTTATATCATAAACCGGATAATTACCATTAAGTTATGTATCTGGATATAAGAGATATGAGTCAGTATTAGTGATGACCACTGTGTGTAAATAAACATTTTAAGTTAAAATTGAAAACTTTTAAAAAGTAATTATGCATTTTCGTTAATGAATCTCGTGAGTGACGTTTAGATCATTGTTATTTACACCATTAAAGTACATTCTACGCAAATAAGCGATTAAATGAAAAAAATCTATCTTTGCTTAGTACGGAAATATAGTTTCCATAGGGACTGAGTTACAAATTGCCGTGTGGGTGACGCAAGTTACAACGTAGCTGACCAAGTTCTCCGAACAGCGCCCAACATTCGCGACATTCGGAGCTAGGAGGTGGACGCTGCTTCGGAGCTTGGTCACTGACGTAATAGTTTTTTTTTTTTTTTTTTTTTTTTTTTTTTTTTTTTTTTTTTTTTTTTTTTGGTTTAACACAAGCTCCTATAGGGCTGGCATACCAATTTAACATGCTACAACGCCATCTATGTAATAGTTTCATGAGACATGACACGAGTACAAAACAAAAAACGTGTGTAAGGAAAAACAAAGTCTCGCATGGCGGCTGAAAATAGAAAATTAACGTGTGAATGTCCTCCCATGGCGGCTTCGGTAACACTTAACATGTGAATGACGCAAGTTACGACGTCATTTATATAACAGTTTCAGGAGAAATGGTACGAATACAGAACAAAAAACGTGTGTAAGGAAAAACAAAGACTCTTATGATGGCTGATAATATAAAATTAACGTGTGAATAACGCAAGTTACGACGTCATTTATATAACAGTTCCCTGGATATTAACACGAAAACCAGAACAAACAACTTGTTGATTTTACTTAGTGATATACAGTTGTCAATACATAGCGGTTTTTATGGTGTCGTGTATAATGTTGCTGTCGATATTAGATGTCTATCTTCAAATATCTATATTAAAAATCATAATCATCATAATTAAATGGCTTATCACTTAATTAATCTGATGCGGGAAGAGAGGAACTTCAATGATATCATTAATACAGTATTGAATTACATTTGATTTGATGGAATTTTGCCTTTTCCATGAGTTATTTATGAACAGGTCGAAAGTTCCCTGTCCTTAGACGGAAGTCATAACCTTTTATTTTCCAAATACAATTACAACATTTTAATAATTTTACGAAAGAAATATTATTAATAATTATTAAAATGACGCTTTGGTTATTACAGGTATGGGAATGTATCTGAAACTTCACAATGGATGGAACCAGTGATGTAGTGATGGAATCTCACCGAAAGATGATAGTCACAAAATCGACTGCTTAAAATTATGTTAAGTTTCCATTGTTTCTGTATTTTGATAACATACACTTTTATGTATTAAGGGGTATTGATGATTTCATTACGAAGGAACTGCAGCAACTTCATCCAAATATACAGACTGAATTGTCAACGCAACATTCAAGGGATGGAGATAAGCTACAATTTTTACTCGGCAATGTACTGAATATAGATTTCCAGGACACTTACAAACAAGAAGCTGTTTTCTTTTTTGTATGAAATATTGGATACTAGTTCATTAAATAACATTAAATGTTTTAATATTTCATTTCTTTCAGCACCAATAAAAAAATCAAACAACACACAGTTCTGTGTGTCTTTTTTACGCACATCCCTTATGGTATACCGTTTGTTTGTCTCTCTGTTGGCTTTTTGCTTGTGCATCGAACTGATTTTACAACATATAAGTAAAATATTACGACTTCAGGAAGTTATGTACGTTTTTTCGAGGTTAAAAAAACTAATTTGGCTGCCTTACGGCCATCTTAGATTTTTACAATACGCATAATCCTTGTGCAGCCAACTCTTTTTTCAGGTTTTAAGCAAATGTTTTGAAACTTTGCGTGTGTGTCTATGATAGTAAGTACTCTGATTGTAATCTGAGCATATACAAATGTATTCATTCTATCAATTGTTGTTAGATGTTGTATTTGTCACCTTTTGGGTACATAAACTTGCTTTTTGCCCATGGTCACACACTTGCAAATTCAACAAACATCTCGTTTCGACTTTTGTTTTCATACTATTTTCAGTATTATGACAAGTGTTTTTTCACACTATAGCTATTTTCCATATTATGACAAGTGCCTTTTTTGCACTATTTACAGGATTATGACAAGGAAAAAATTCTTTGTGGTCCCATTTGTCGAAGAAAAGAAAAATAAAGATAGGCACACCAAAAAACCATCATGGACAACCAATATCATTATAACACCAAAACGGTCTGCTTTAACTCCAATTCAAAATATACCAAAATGCATCCGTTTCAAAAGCCCTGAACAAATTGTTTTGCAAACAATTGTTGATGACTACGAAGACATTTAAACTAAAACCGTTGCGACACAAAAAGACGATTTCAACGAGTGTACGTCTATCATTTATAATCAACTGGATATTAAAACATTGTTACATATGGGTGACAAAAAATCTGAGCGTATAACTTTTTTCCGTTTGATGAGCGATGGTAAATACACTGTTACAAACATTTACTTCTTGCTGTTTCTAGAAACAGCGCGATTCTTCAAAACAATTTTTTTTAAATTCTATGTACTACTGGTCAGAGACTGAAGGTTCTGGAAAATTGACTTAAAACTATTTCATTCTAAATGTCTTTATTTTATGGGTGGGCCAAAAAAATATTGGTCAATATACAGACGACTGGCTCGGCAACCAGAGGTAGACCACTGACAGATATTTCCTACATTAACTTGCTGTACCAAGCTTAAATACATTGTCAAATTTCAACATAAGTGACATACAAATACAAGAATCTATCAAACCAGGAATGTTAGAACCGATATTAGATTTAATACAAGTTCACAATATCATGCGCAGATATATTGATCCAGACACTGACTAAAAGTGAAAGGCGAAAAATTAACATATTAACTGAACTAAGTGTAATATAATTACAAAACGCCGGGAAAATTCTAATTACTAGCTTGTTTACAGGCTTTACATAGTGAATTGTATATTGCGATACTTACGTCTTTGACCAGCCTGTCAAGCGATTCTAACCGGCAAGTCATCACAAAATTGCCGATGTTTTCTCTTTGCGTATAATTTGCAATATATGTCTTGTTTGCAAGTGTGTAGGAGGCTATTCAACTTGGATGGTACAGGCCTAGATCGACAGTAGCAATATTTTGGTTAAAACACGACAAAATTTACGCACTGAAGCTGATCCGAAGTGTCTAAAGAAACGGCTGGCTCATTTGAGTGGTTAAAGACACTGGAAGATGCGTTCGAGTGTCTATTGTTCCGTGGGGTATGTGGTAATTTGCATGCTTATAATCAAAGTATGAAACAGAGTACAAAGTAACAACAGCTCACCTCGTGTTTGGATTCGAAGCGAGGCTGTGCGATTCCATCATACCTTATTTGCGAGTCACACGAGCGCTTCAGCGATTCTAACGTGGAAAGGGTTGTACGCGGTGTCTATGGTTAAAAACTTTTTTTATAATGTATATTTTTTGACAATCACAATCAATACAGTTATTTACACATAATACAAAAAACAATGGATAAATCAACATAGCCAATAATGCTGAAATAAATAATACAAATATAAATGATAAATATTTATTCTAATATAAAATTGAATATTATACTTTTTTGTAATCAATGTAGTATAATTGATGCTGACAGAGGAAACGGGTTAGAAAAAAACAACTTAGAACAGCTGTGCAACAGGTCTCCAAAATTTTCAAACTCTTCGATTTCATTTGTTTTAATTGCTTTATGGTTCTGGGTGATAAAATGAGTTTGATAGTACGAAATAAATTCTTGAATATTGAGTGTTTTTCCTTTAACCTTTGTTCTAAAGATAAAATTTCTAACTAAAATATATAAAAAAATTCAAAGGTTTTGTGTCCTTGTTAAAATTCAAAATTCCAAATATCGCTTCTTTCCATTTATGTATATGTCTATTTGACATTGTTGTTACTTTCATTCAAAAATCGTTTACAATTTGGTATTTCCAGAATAAATGAGTTGTCGTTTCACAAAAATATTTTACAGAAGGTAAATTTTTCATCTAATCCTATTTGTAACTTTTTCAAATAATTGTTTGTGGCGAGTAATTTATTGTTTATTCTGTATTGAAACCATTGTAAATATGAGTTTTGTGTTGTATAAAAAGGGAGACAATTAGTATTATTCCATTCTTTTTCGCTAAATAAAAATTCACTTGTCCACTTTAATTCATCTGTTTTACGTCTTTTGGATTTTAGAAATACACTATACATATATTTGCTACCTTTTTCTGATTTTTTAATAATTTCAAAGACATTTGGAATAAATGGTCGTATTAGTTTATTATTTTGCTTTTGAAATTTTCTGAATTTGATTTTACTTTATTTATTACTCCTAAATATTCTGAAAAATTATATTTTAACTGATGCGGTTTTTTTTAATTCCTCAAAAGTATAAAACTCATCATTATTTTTCATTAGATCTCTTATAAATATAACGCTTTGTTGTATAGATACTACTTTCTTGTCGATTGAAAACTCAGCGGCGTTTTGCATTTGCGCCGATTTGCATTTCATTTGCGCCGATTTTTTTTTTTCATTTGCGCCGATTTATTTTTTCATTTGCGCCGATTTTTTTACAGATAAATCTCAGATAAAATAGGTAATGCGTATGGCATCTATAACCAACGATTTGACTCCCGGTTCGTCTCTGTATGGATTAGGTCCATCTCTTCGACTGACTTTCAAACAATGTGAACTTATTCCGGATTTAACCATTATATAGCTTGTATTGAACAGTGGTCATACCCCAGTAATATTTCAAACGGTCAATATATCGCGGTTTGATCACTTTACAATGGCCTAATCACAGTCTTCATGAAAATGCTCGATTTGATTGAAATTTCTGGTTTTATGAACATACACGGTACTTAAGATATTATACCTAAAACATTTTACAGGTAATTACAGGTAAATCAGCAAATAAAAAAAAATTATCGGCGCAAATGAAAAAATGGATTTTTCAAAAATCCGCGCAAATGTCATAAGGCCAGAATTTTTCCAAATACTAGATTTTAGATATTGAAACCATGTTTTACAACAGTTTATCTCATTTAGCTCAGTGAACATTTGCAAAAAGTGTTGAAACAATTGTTGATTTCTTTACTGGGTATTGTATTTGTTATTAGACTATTCGATGTGATCCCCACGTTTTTTGATTAATTTAGTTAATTTAGACTTTTGTGATATTATTCTGTGAATCCATGTTAACTTTATCGCCTTAATGAAACTTTTAAGGTCACTCATTTTTAGTTCCCCGTTTAAATTGTTTTGTATTATTACTAAACTTTTAATTTTGTCTAGCTTTGAGTTCCATATAAAATTGAAAAATAAGCTGTGTAGATAGTTTATAAGTTTAGATATTACAAGTGTTTTAATAATTGTTATTCTTCCAAGTGGTGTAAGAATCCTAGAAGACCATAGTTTCCTTAATTCTTTTGTCATAATTCAAATTTAATATTTCGTTAAAGGCTTGTACCGATAATGAAGGCTGAACGAGACAAAGGACGACGCGTATATAACATACAACAAGCTGATTGTAAATGGAAGACCATATACAGAAACAGGAGGAAGAAGAGGAGCATATACACATGGGGATTCAAGATAAAGGCAAGGACAAAGACAAAGAGAAGGACAGGACTATAGAGATTAGGACAGGCAGCAGGGTCAACTTAAACTTTTAGTTTGGAACGTTGACGGTCTAAAGAGAAAGGTGTATGATAATGACTTTATTTCATTTGTTAACAATTATGACGTTTTATGTTTATGTGAAACATGGCAAAGTAATGATGATAATTTAAGCATTAATGGTTATGAGTGTATAACTGTACCAGGTAAGAAGGTATTTAAGAAAGAAAAACATAGTGGTGGTGTATCCATTTATTACAAAAATGATTTTTCTGGTGGTATAAGAGTAATAGACAAAAATGAAAATGGTATCATATGGGTAAAATTGGATAAAAAGTTTTTTAATAAAAGCGTGATGTTTATTTATGTAATATTTATGTACTTCCACATACCTCTGAGGTGAGAAAGAGAGACGATATTGATTTTTATGACATTTTAGTAGTTGACATTGAACAGTGTTATAATAGTGGTACAGTTATACTCTGTGGTGATTTTAACAGCAGGGTTGGTTTGTCTAAAGATTACATTGAGAAAGATAATTTAATAAATTATATAGATGGTGAAACATTTAATGTAGATGATAATGTAGTCAAAAAATTAAAAAGATCAAATATGGACGGTAAGACAAATAGTGATGGTAGAAGATTGTTAAATTTATGTAAGAAAACAGAATTGTTAATTTGTAATGGGCGGAAAGGTAGAGACAGGGGTATCGGTAGATTAACTTACACATCTGATAATGGTCATAGTGTTGTTGATTATGTAATTATTTCAAAGGATGACTTTGGTTTAATTAATGATTTTGAAATATTAGATTTCAATGAATTGTCGTGTCATGCCCCTATATATTTTTCTATTGTTCATTATGATACGGAATTTAAACCTTTTAATTACACAGAAACAAAGCTTGTGTTCTGGGATAATGACAAGATTGATATTTTCCGTAGTCAGTTAGGTTGTTACTACCTATTTTACATAATACAATGTCTGGTATGGACGGTAATGATCAACAGAGTATCTATAGAGCTATTGAAAAAGTGTCGTCTGCATTGTATGATACAACATTTCATATATTTGGCAAAGTTGTACGGCCAGTACGAAATAAGTGTAGTAATACTAATAAATGGTTTGATTCAGATTTTAAAACGGCAAGGGCTGCCTTTAGTAAAAGTAGAAATAAATATAATAGATATCCTACAGATGAGAATCGTAGTGAATTTTGTAAAAATAGAACATTGTACAATAAAATTAAACACAGGGCAAATGTAAATATAAACACGAACAAGGTAAACAATTGTGTGATATTGCTAAGTCTAATCCTAAAGATTTTTGGAATTTTGTTAAGGGTAAGAAATTTGTAAATAATACTTGTAAGTTAGTTAAACGATTTTGTTTCTATTTTAATGATGTGTTTTCAGATGTAAATGTAAATAATAATGATGTTGTTGAAGATGAAGATATTAGTAATACTGTATACAATGATGAGTTAGATAAAAGTATAAGTGAAATGGAAATTGCTGAGGCAATTAGAAAACTTAAAAGAGGTAAAAGTTCTGGTTATGATGGTGTCAGGTGACTTATTGTTATCCCTTTTATGTAAAATATTTAATTTTCTTTTTGATAATTCTGTTTATCCTAATCAGTGGACAAAATGTACTATAATTCCTATTCCAAAGAAAGGTGATTTAAATGTTGTCAATAATTATCGTGGTATTTCTTTAATAAGTGTGATTGCTAAGTTGTTTTCTATTGTAATTAATAACAGGTTATTGAAGTGGGCTGAGATATATTATCTGATAAACAATTTGGGTTTCGCCCAAAAAAATCCACAGTGGATTGTATTTTTGTTTTAAACTCCGTTGTGACAGTACTTTGTGTAAAGGCAACACGTTATTTACAGCATTTATAGATTTTAGAAAGGCCTTTGATGCGATTCCTAGAAATATGTTATTTTTAAAATAAGTCAATACAAATATAAGTAGCAAAATGTGTAACATGATTAGAAGTATGTATTCCACGGTTAAAGCAGCTGTACGTTATAACAATGTTATGTCTGAACCATTTGAATTATTTGTGGGGTTAAACAAGGCGATCCATTCTCCACTTCTATTTTTATTTTTATAAACGATTTAGTTGATTACGTTTTTACAGAGCAAAAAGATGCAGTTATTATAGATAAAGATATGTTGTTCACATTATTATGCAGACGATACAGTTCTTTTTTCTAAAAGTAAGAAGGGTTACAATTATTATTAGATAAACTTCAAGTTTTTTGTGACACATGGGGTATAATGTAAATGTTGATAAGAGTAAAGTTATGGTTTTCTGTAATGGCAAAAAGTCTATGGATATCTAAATGTTTTATAATGGTGTGATACTAGAAGTAGTAGAAAAATTTATTTATCTAGGTTTACTTTTACAATATAATGGTTATTGGAATGAATCCCATAATAGAATTTGTGAGCAAGGCTCAAAAGCATTACATAAACTTCTCACTATTTTTAAAAATGTATATTTGCCAATTGATAGGAAATTGTACTTATTTAATGTTATGGTTAGTCATGTTTTAAATTATGCATCAGAAATATGGGGATTTCATAAAGCCGAAAATATAGAACGTTTACATTTTAAATTTTGTAAGAGAGTACTCTGTGTAAACACATAAACAAATAATATGACTGTTTTAGGGGAACTGGGTAGATATAGATTTAAAGAATTGCGTTATTGTCAAATTCTCAAGTTTTGGTTGACAATTATAAGTAGTGATAAAGATGCATTGAGATATAAAGTTTACAAATTATTGTGTATATTATTAATGTTAAGAGAAATAAAACATAACTGGGCATTTAATGTTAAAAATTTGTTGTGTACTGTGGGAATGTCTGATGTTTGGTATAATCAAAATATGTATATTGTTCCATTTGATGTGCTGAAGCAAAGATTACATGATCAATTTTTACAAATGTGGTTATAGTAACGTGAATTTATCTACAAAAATGAAAACATATATATCTTTTAAACAAATGTTTGGTTTAGAAAATTATTTATTTTTATCGAAAATAAGAGGTTAGAGTATTATTAACAAAATTAGAATATGTAACCATGACTTAGATATTGAGCGTGGTAGATTAATGACATAGATAAAAATTGCGTTTTTGTACATGTTGCAACATGAAAGTTATTGAAAACGAAAACCATTTTTTGTTGGTCTGTCCAAAATACATATCATTAAGACATCGTTATTTACCGAAATATTATTGTCATTGGCCAAATCTACAAAAGTTTTATTGTTAAATGGGGGATAAAAGGAAAGAAATTATTACAAACGTTGCAAAATGTATATTTAATGCATTTAAATTAAGATGAAATGTTTTGTAAAATAATGTATTTAGTTGTTTCCTGTGCATAATGATTGTTGTTGTATGGCTATAAACATGATTGCAATATGTTTAATGCTAATAAACTAAATTGAAATTTATTGAAAAAATTATACCTAACAAAGAAAAATATTCAGCATTACATTTAAATTTATACCTATGATTAAAAGTTTCCCCACAAAAACTTTTTTACAACCTCTTCAAACAGATTTACATTTAGAGTCGTTAATATCCAGACCAGATATCTTTGTAAAATAATCTAGAACTTTTAAGGTTTCTCCCTGAGTAGGCTTTGGTGCGTCTAAAATAAAAATGGTACATGTATCATTTGCAAATGGAGATATTTTGTGTTCTTCGGTACTGGTTGTGATTCTCTTTATACTCTTATTATTTTCGACTAGAATATATAATATTTCTGTACATAGTAAAAAGATATAGCTTGAAATTGGATCTCCTTGTCTAACCCCTCGTAATATTGAAAAAAAAATCAGATAAAATAACTATTCTGTAATACTGCTGCAGTGATATTTTTGTAGAAAACATTAATCCCATTTTTTAATACTTTCCCCAAAATTAAAGAAATTTAAAACTTCAAATAAAACGGTCAGGCTTCACTGTCATATGTTTTTTTTGAAAATCGATAATAAACAACATCCAAGGGAAATCTTTTCGTTCTGTAAATTCCATTATTTGGTATATTAATCTTATATTTTCTCCAATATATAGCCCGCTTATAATTCCGGTTTAGTTTTCTGAAAATAAGTTACTTAGCATCAGTTTTAACCTATTTGCTATACAGCCAGATGCTATTTTATATACCGCGTTTAAGAGAGATACGGACCTCCAGTTATTTAAAAATTGTCTATCTTTATCCCCCTTTGGTATACATGTTATGATCCCTGCTCTTTGAGTTATAGATAATTGGCCCAATAAATACCTGGTTAAAAACTTTATACACCATTATATTATGGTAGACTTTTTTCTTTCACATTTACTGATGTTGTCGTATTGGGCAGTCAAAGTCCCTTATTGTGGCAATCCAAATAAAAATAAACAAACTTATCCATGTTCAAAAGTAAAGTAAAAACTTTAAAGCAAGCAAATTAAGTTAAACGCATGGATTTCCACCAGGGAAGCGAGGACGGAACCTAAAAATGTAAGCAGCTCCTGTTTAGCTAGCTACATCAGCTACGTGTGCAAAATGTTAAGAATGAAAGGAAAACGAACCTTTTAGTCCGTGGGCTAGGTGAACCCCCCCCCCCCCCCCCCCAGGATCCTCCGACGCAACTTTTTTCTGGTACCTTATATGGGATGTCAAATATATCCATGACAATGACACAATACTTATCAACGATACTGTGATGACGCCCATGGAACTTTTTAAAACTTATTAACTTGTTTTCCTTTGAAATGTAGAACATCATCAAGATATGTTTTTAGGTGAATTAATTTTTATTTTCAGACTTATGTAAATAAAAACAGATCGGCAATAATTTACTATTTAATATAGTGACTGTCTTTTGATATCTTTGGAATTTCTCATTATCATTGTACCACATCATAATCAAAACATAAATGTTAATATATCTGTTCAATCTTTGCGAAAAACATTATCCCAAGGGTTTTAAATGTAATAACTTCTGTTTGACGTTGTATCTGCAAGTTCAAAGACAATAGAAAACAATTAGCAATGGCGTGTGTTTTATGGGCTATTTGTCATGTATTGTATCTCGTTTGAAGCACAGACACCAGGGGTATTTTTCAATTTATTATTTTGTCGACCCAACAATTATATATTTTGCTATTTTATTATATCTGACAACGTTCTGAACTAAATGCATTGATTTTATTGAAAGTTAAAATTTTCTTAATTTTTTCTATATAAAAAAGAACAAGGCTACTTCAAATTTGTTTTTTCGTTTTTAAACCCCATTTTATTGATGTTCGTACATTGTTAAATCTAAATGTATATTATCTTTAGGATTTCAATTTCAATAACACACACACCTTTTCCTGACAAAAATAACAAAGTTTTATCAAAGCGCTGAAATTACTGACCAATTACGAAAGTCACGAGATGGAAGAGTCACGAATTCTGTCCCCATTGTGGCTATCCAAATCAAAAACAAACATACTAATCCATGTTCATAACTCAACCCCAAAGCAAAGTAAAAACTTTAAAGCAAGTAAATTAAGTTAAACGCATGTATTTCCACCAAGGAATCGAGGACCGAACCCTAAAAATGTAAGCAGCTCCTGTTTAGCTAACTACATCAGCTACGTATGCAAAATGTTAAGAATGAAAGAAAAATGAACCTATTAGTCCGTGGGCTAGGTTGACCCACCGTGCACTCCCAGGATCCTCCGACACCACTTTTTTCTGGTACCTTATATGGGATGTCAAATATATCCATGACAATGTTTGATATAAAGACACAATACTTATCAACGATACTGTGATGACGCCCATGAGACTTTTTAAAACTTATCAACTTGTTTTCCTGTGAAATGTAGAACATTATCAAGATATGTTTTTAGGTAAATTAATTTTTATTTTCAGACTGATGTAAATAAAAACAGACAATAATTTACTACTTAACATAGTAACTGTCTTTTGATATCTTTGGAATTTATCATTATCATTGTACCACATCATAATCAAAACATGAATGTTAATATATCCTACCTCTCACTAGTTTCTGTGAATTTCATTCGACGATGCTGGTCACGTGGTGACCTAATATAATCTATATCGGATCAGGTCTGTTTATATCCAGTCAGTATGAGAGTTATTTCCCCTGACCAACGTCAATGGCGCCCGCCTCGTAGTAAACACGTCATATTTATCACAAATATTTACGGCAAATACGGACACTAGTAAAGGTGTTGTGATATTGAAACAAAATTTTTGATATCCAAGGATAAAAGTGCAATTGATTTCTTTGACGGAAGTTGCTAGTAAGTCAAATTCATTATTATTTTCAATATTTTGTCAGACAGAATGTCAAATGATGGTATTTCTAGCTCGGTCACCATTTACATGTCGCTGTGTGGATACATTCAAATTGGTTTTGTAAATGATTTATTGATATAATCGGTATGATATAATAGTTACACAGTGTTCTAGTGACATAATATGATATATAAAGGGTTTGTTTGGAGCTATAGGTTACTAAAACATACAACAGTGTCTCATTCTGAACTTTACTCCGGTCTCCGTATCCGTGTACTGTATGTTTGTTAAAAGGTATCCACCGTGGGTCTTCAGGGTGATCGGCCTCACCCGATATGGAATTTACTGACCCTGTATAAACCATATTAGGTCACCAACAGACTGTGTAACTAATAATATCTTTTCAATCTTTGCGAAAAACATTATCCCAAGGGTTTTAAATGTAATAACTTCTTTTTTGCGTTGTACATGCAAGTTCAAAGACAATATAAAACAATTAGCAATGGCGTGTGTTTTATGTGCTATTTGTCATGTATTATATCTCGTTTGAAGCACAGACACCAGGGGCCAGGTATTTTTCAATTTATTATTTTGTCGACCCAACAATTATATATTTTGCTATTTTATTATATTTGACAACGTTCTGAACTAAATGCATTGATTTTATTGAAATTTAAAATTTTCTTAATTTTTTCTATATAAAAAAGAACAAGGCATACGACTTCAAATTTGTTTCTTCGTTTTTAAACGCCATTTTATTGCTGTTCGTACATTGTTAAATCTAAATGTATATTATCTTTAGGATTTCAATTTAAATAACACACACAACTTTTCCTGACAAAAATAACAAAGTTTTATCAAAGCGCTGAAAACACTGACCAATTACGACAGTGAAGAATTCGTTTGTTTCTGTTGGAGGTTCTCTCTACAGAATGGTTCACAAATTCTATATCGGAGGTGTTCCGATAATCACGCGGTAATCGATAAGTTCCGAAGACTCTTATATTTGACATTTCGGTGCTTAATACAAAACGCTTGAAACTGACGATAAATAAAAAGTGCTTGAAAAGGATTAAATATATTGCAGAAAAAGACATAGATATGCAAAAAAATAGATTTGCTGTTTATAAAATGTCTCAACGTGTAATTAGAAATATATGTACAGACTTAAGGACCTGACGCGGTAATACTGGCTTCTTATTTCTCAGATTTTTCTAAAAATCTTTCCTCCTACTTATTCTATCATAAATAAATTCTGATAGATCTTGTTGTTTTTCTTCTTTGTATTAATTTACCAGTTGAAAGATAAGTACATGTACTTGCATTGTGTGATATGGAACATGGACGCCAAAAATACATAACGCCGTATAATGATATACACAGAAAGACTCCGAAAACTCTCTTCTGTTACACTACGGTAGCTCAGTTAGTAGAGTGCCAGTGTGATATGTTGGAGAATGTGGGTTCAAACCTCGGTTGGATCTGGTAAACTTAAAAGGGACTGTTCTTTTGACAAGTACTTGAGATTTAGAAATGAAAGTCAAGGAGTTCTTTGGAAGAAACTTTAAAAACCGAAGCCCCGTGTCAGGACAGGTTGGTCCTGAGTGCACTGCAAAGTTAACCATTTTTGGCCACTTCATCTATAGCTTCTGACGTCTCGATATAAGTGAAGTATTTTTGACTGGGACGTAAACCCCCATTTAATCAATCAATCCGATAGTTCTATGTTACTTCTGTGTTCTTTAAGAACCTTATTACATTCTTATTTACGTCGTTTGTTTTGTAGTTACAACATGTTTTACTAGTCTATGTAAAAAGTTGACCTCGATTAAGAAGTGTAGTAGAGTAATGAATTTTTACCTGTCAGTCACTTATATCGAGGTAGTAGAGAAAACTGGAGAACCTAGAAGAACTACCTACTCGGTAAGCGACTTAATAAAATTGTTTAAGTCAGAATCCGTTCCGAGTGGGATTCGTACTCGTGAATCCTTCCGAAGACCAAGTCTACCAAGAAAAACTGTGAGCCACAAGCTCACAAAAACCCCGCTCCACCACATAAAAAATCCATCGGATCAAATTTTTAAATAGGAGGTGCACATCTACATTATATCACAAAGATTGTGTGAAAGTTTCATGAAAATCCACTGATGGGTTTAGGAGGAGTTGCAGATAAGAGATAGGTACCCTAAAGTGTACCGGAAGGACGGACAGACGGGCGGACACCCCTATCACTATGTCATATAACATTTTTTGAATTTAATCATAAAATACATTCAAAAAATGGTATATGACACCATTTTTTATTGTATTTTATGATTAAATTCAAAAAATGGTATATGACAACTATATACCCCCACACTTTTTAAGCGGGGATGGGGTATAAAGAAAAGACATATTAATAGTGTGAAAAAGGGACTATGATGAAAATACATATAAAATAATGCTATGCCACATCAAAATTACAAATCGGATGAAATGAAGCACATATAACAACAACAACAATGATTTTGTACATCTTACAGGCAATTGTGTTTAATAAAATTTGAGGAAAAAACAAATATACCAACCCATGTCCAAATTACAATTCCAAAAGGCAAAACAAAAGCTTAAAATTAGTGAAACATTTAACTTTAATCTTTCGAAGTGAGACCGGGTGTTCATGAATACCTTTTTAGAATGTGTCAATATAATTACGTATTAAAAGAATCACACTTTCAGTTCGTGATATTAGATTTATATTTGACAAAGAAAAGCAATATTGACTTCAAACATCATTAAACTCGTGGGAAAATATCGCTTTCTTCTCCCCGTCTAAGTCATATGTCAATATACTTGTTATAAAAACAACATACTACAGTATACTTAGTAGAAAGTTTATAAGGTAAACCTTTTAATAAACTCTAACGTAATCTGACGATTCTAATTATCAAACAATTCACTAGAGGGTTTTGTAATTCAATGATTCCCAACCAAATACGATACTAATATATATTATAGTGTTGATGATAGGCAAACAACATTGACCTGTCCGCTTGACCTTTAATTAGAAATATCCATATAAGAGGACCCATCTAAAACATAGGAAGTTTAATGATTCACAGTTAATACACAAACAATGCGTGTTTCACCTGATGTATACGGGATAAAACTTGAGTTCTCTATACATAAATGTACTTGTCTGAAAAAAAAAATTGAATTAAAGGTCAAGCGGACAGGTCAATCCTGTTTGGCTAAAAATCCCTTTCATCTATGTTCAAACGAATATATCCTGTGTATATAGATTATAAGTTAAATTCATTAATTATTAACCTCAGTAATTATAAAATTTAATAGGATATATACTGATAACGTAACCAAATCCAGGTGATGAAGCACAAATTTCATCTGATAATGAGGTGTTCAACTTTAAGCCTACACGTCTCACACATACAACAGATAAAGGTATTAACATTATCCATGAATATTCCTTAATGACAGATTAGAACTTAACAATATAAGCTCTATTAAACATGAAAAGGAGACACAAAACAGGTATTGTTAAACGAAATTATCAAGGACAATTACGTTGTTATTGACGCTTGCTGCTGTTTTCTTGGTGATGTTTTTTGTTTTTTTTTTTTTTTGTTATTCGTGATTTTTCTGGTCTGTGTGTGTGTGTGTGTGTGTGTGTGTGTTTCGTTTCCTTAGTGGGGATGCGTGTTTTAGTGATGTGTTCGTTTGTTATTGGTGTGTTTTTGGTAATATTTAAGGTATTTGGGGTGTTCTTGGTCGTGTTATTGGGTATTGGTGTTCTTGTCATGTTTCTAATTATTGATGTGTTCTTTGTGATGTTTCTTCGTCACTGGCATGTTCTTGGTGATTGTTGTTAATGACGCGTTATTTACTGGTTGTAGTCGTATTCCCGGTGATGTTTTGTTAATGACGCGTTATTTCCTGGTTGTAGTCATATTCCCGGTGATATTTTGTTAATGACGCGTTATTTCCTGGTTGTAGTCGTATTCCCGGTGATGTTTTTGTTAATGACGCGTTGTTTCCTGGTTGTAGTGGTATTCCCGGTGATGTTTTTGTTAATGACGCGTTATTTCCTGGTTGTAGTCGTATTCCCGGTGATGTTTTGTTAATGACGCGTTATTTCCTGGTTGTTGTCTTATTCCCGGTGATGTTTTGTTAAAGACGCGTTATTTTCTGGTTGTAGTCGTATTCCCGGTGATGTTTTTGTTAATGACGCGTTATTTCCTGGTTGTTGTCGTTTTCTCGGTGATGTTTTGTTAATGACGCGTTATTTCCTGGTTTTAGTCGTATTCCCGGTGATGTTTTTGTTAATGACGCGTATTCCCGGTGTTGTTTTTGTTAATGACGCGTTATTTCCTGGTTGTAGTCGTATTCCCGGTGATGTTTTTGTTAATGACGCGTTATTTCCTGGTTGTAGTCGTATTCCCGGTGATGTTTTTGTTAATGACGCGTTATTTCCTGGTTGTAGTGGTATTCCCGGTGATGTTTTTGTTAATGACGCGTTATTTCCTGGTTGTAGTGGTATTCCCGGTGATGTTTTTGTTAATGACGCGTTATTTCCTGGTTGTAGTCGTATTCCCGGTGATGTTTTTGTTAATGACGCGTTATTTCCTTGTTGTAGTCGTATTCCCGGTGATGTTTTTGTTAATGACGCGTTATTTCCTGGATGTAGTCGTATTCCCGGTGATGTTTTTGTTAATGACGCGTTATTTCCTGGTTGCTGTCGTTTTCTCGGTGATTTTTGCTAATGATGCGTTATTTCCTTGTTGTAGTCGTTTTCTCGGTGATGTTTTGTTAATGACGCGTTATTTCCTGGTTGTAGTCGTTTTCTCGGTGATGTTTTGTTAATGACGCGTTATTTGCTGGTTGTAGTCGTATTCCCGGTGATGGTTTTGTTAATGGCGCGTTATTTCCTGGTTGTAGTCGTTTTCTCGGTGATGTTTTGTTAATGACGCGTTATTTCCTGGTTGTAGTCGTTTTAACGGTGATGTTTTGTTAATGACGCGTTATTTCCTGGTTGTAGTCGTATTCCCGGTGATGTTTTGTTAATGACGCGTTATTTCCTGGTTGTAGTCGTATTCCCGGTGATGTTTTGTTAATGACGCGTTATTTCCTGGTTGTAGTCGTATTCCCGGTGATATTTTTGTTAATGACGCGTTATTTCTTGGTTGTAGTCGTATTCCCGGTGATGTTTTTGTTAATGACGCGTTATTTCCTGGTTGTAGTGGTATTCCCGGTGATGTTTTTGTTAATGACGCGTTATTTCCTGGTTGTTGTCGTTTTCTCGGTGATGTTTTTGTTAATGACGCGTTATTTCCTGGTTGTAGTCGTATTCCCGGTGATGTTTTTGTTAATGGCGCGTTATTTCTTGGTTGTAGTCGTATTCCCGGTGATGTTTTTGTTAATGACGCGTTATTTCCTGGTTGTAGTGGTATTCCCGGTGATGTTTTTTGTTAATGACACGTTATTTCCTGGTTGTAGTCGTTTTCTCGGTGATGTTTTGTTAATGACGCGTTATTTCCTGGTTGTTGTCGTTTTCTCGGTGATTTTTGTTAATGACGCGTTATTTCCTGGTTGTTGTCGTATTTCCGGCGATTTTCTGGTCCTAACGAGTGTTTTTGGTTATTTGGTGTGATATTTGCTATTGTGCTAGTTATTGATATGTGTATTGTGATTTCTTTGGATTTTGAAGTGTTCACTGTGATTTCTTTGGATTTTGAAGTGTTCACTGTGATTTCTTTGGATTTTGAAATGTTCACTGTGATTCTTTGGATTTTGAAGTGTTCACTGTGATTTCTTTGGATTTTGATGTGTTCACTGTGATTCTTTGGATTTTGAAATGTTCACTGTGATTCTTTGGATTTTGATGTGTTCACTGTGATTCTTTGGATTTTGAAGTGTTCACTATGATTTCTTTGGATTTTGAAGTGTTCACTGTGATTTCTTTGGATTTTGAAGTGTTCACTGTGATTTCTTTGGATTTTGAAATGTTCACTGTGATTTCTTTGGATTTTGATGTGTTCACTGTGATTCTTTGGATTTTGAAATGTTCACTGTGATTTATTAGAAGTTTGAAGTGTTATTGCTGATTTTTTTGGATTTTGAAGTGTTCACTGTGATTTCTTTGGATTTTGAAGTGTTCACTGTGATTCTTTGGATTTTGAAGTGTTCACTGTGATTCTTTGGATTTTGAAGTGTTCACTATGATTTCTTTGGATTTTGAAATGTTCACTGTGATTCTTTGGATTTTGAAGTGTTCACTGTGATTTCTTTGGATTTTGAAATGTTCACTGTGATTCTTTGGATTTTGAAGTGTTCACTGTGATTTCTTTGGATTTTGATGTGTTCACTGTGATTCTTTGGATTTTGAAGTGTTCACTGTGATTCTTTGGATTTTGAAGTGTTCACTATGATTTCTTTGGATTTTGAAATGTTCACTGTGATTCTTTGAATTTTGAAGTGTTCACTGTGATTTCTTTGGATTTTGAAGTGTTCACTGTGATTTCTTTGGATTTTGATGTGTTCACTGTGATTCTTTGGATTTTGAAGTGTTCACTGTGATTTCTTTGGATTTTGATGTGTTCACTGTGATTCTTTGGATTTTGAAGTGTTCACTGTGATTTCTTTGGATTTTGATGTGTTCACTGTGATTCTTTGGATTTTGAAATGTTCACTGTGATTTATTAGAAGTTTGAAGTGTTATTGCTGATTTTTTTGGATTTTGAAGCGTTCACTGTGATTTCTTTGGATTTTGAAGTGTTCACTGTGATTCTTTGGATTTTGAAATGTTCACTGTGATTTCTTTGGATTTTGATGTGTTCACTGTGATTCTTTGGATTTTGAAGTGTTCACTGTGATTTCTTTGGATTTTGATGTGTTCACTGTGATTCTTTGGATTTTGAAATGTTCACTGTGATTCTTTGGATTTTGAAATGTTCACTGTGATTCTTTGGATTTTGAAATGTTCACTGTGATTCTTTGGATTTTGAAATGTTCACTGTGATTTATTAGAAGTTTGAAGTGTTATTGCTGATTTTTTTGGATTTTGAAGTGTTCACTGTGATTTCTTTGGATTTTGAAGTGTTCACTGTGATTTCTTTGGATTTTGAAGTGTTCACTGTGATTCTTTGGATTTTGAAATGTTCACTGTGATTCTTTGGATTTTGAAGTGTTCACTGTGATTTCTTTGGATTTTGATGTGTTCACTGTGATTCTTTGGATTTTGAAGTGTTCACTGTGATTTCTTTGGATTTTGATGTGTTCACTGTGATTTATTAGAAGTTTGAAGTGTTATTGCTGATTTTTTTGGATTTTGAAGTGTTCATTGTGATTTCTTTAGATTTTGAAGTGTTCACTGTGTTTTCTTTGGATTTTGAAGTTTTCGCTGGTATTTCTTTGGAATTTTGAAGTGTTCGCTGGGATTTCTTTGGAATTTGAAGTGTTCTTGCTGATTTCTTTGGATTTTGAAGAGTTCACTGTGATTTATTAGAATTTTGAAGTGTTTTGTTTTCGATTTTTTGGTGATTTTGTTTTGAAGTGATATTGCGGATTTTTTTGGATTTTGAAGTGTTCACTGTGATTTCTTTGAATTTTGATGTGTTCACTGTGATTTTTTTGGATTTTGATGTGTTCACTATGATTTCTTTGGATTTTGAAGTGTTCACTGTGATTTATTAGAATTTTGAAGTGTTATTGCTGATTTCTTTGGATTTTGAAGTGATATTGCGGATTTTTTGGATTTTGAAGTGTTCACTGTGATTTCTTTGAATTTTGATGTGTTCACTGTGATTTTTTTGGATTTTGAAGTGTTCACTATGATTTCTTTGGATTTTGAAGTTTTCACTGTGATTTATTTGAATTTTGAAGTGTTATTGCTGATATTTTTGGATTTTGAAGTGTTATTGCTGATTTCTTTGAATTTTGAAGTGTTCACTGTGATTTCTTTGGATTTGGAAGTGTTCATTGTGTTTTTTTTTTTGGATTTTGAAGTGTTCACTGTGATTTCTTTAGATTTTGAAGTGTTCTTGCTGATTTCTTTGGATTTTGAAGTGTTCTTGCTGATTTCTTTGGATTTTGAAGTGTTCACTGTGGATTTCTTTAGATTTTAAAGTGTTATTGCTGATTTCTTTGGATTTTGAAGTGTTCACTGTGATTTCTTAGGATTTTGAAGTGTTCACTGTGATTTCTTAGGATTTTGAAGTGTTCACTGTGATTTCTTTAGATTTTGAAGTGTTCTTGCTGATTTCTTTGGATTTTGAAGTGTTCTTGCTGATTTCTTTGAATTTTGAAGTGTTCACTGTGATTTCTTTGAATTTGGAAGTGTTCACTGTGTTTTCTTTGGATTTTGAAGTGTTCACTGTGATTTCTTTAGATTTTGAAGTGTTCTTGCTGATTTCTTTGGATTTTGAAGTGTTCTTGCTGATTTCTTTGGATTTTGAAGTGTTTTTGCTGCTTTTTTCGATTTTGAAGTGTTCACTGTGATTTCTTTGGATTTTAAAGTGTTCTTGCTGATTTCTTTGGATTTTGAAGTGTTATTGCTGATTTCTTTGGATTTTGAAGTGTTTACTGTGATTTCTTTGGATTTTGAAGTGTTCGCTGTGATTTCTTTGGATTTTGAAGTGTTCGCTGGGATTTCTTTGGAATTTGAAGTGTTCTTGCTGATTTCTTTGGATGTTGTAGTGTTCACTATGATTTCTTAGGATTTTGAAATGTTCACTGTGATTTATTAGAATTTTGAAGTGTTATTCCTGATTTCTTTGGATTTTGAAGTGTTATTGCTGATTTCTTTGGATTTTGAAGTGTTCACTGTGATTTCTTTTGATTTTGAAGTGTTCACTTGTTTTCTTTGGATTTTGAAGTGTTCTTGCTGATTTCTTTGGATTTTGAAGTGTTCTTGCTGATTTCTTTGGATTTTGAAGTGTTCACTGTGATTTCTTTTGATTTTGAAGTGTTCACTTGTTTTCTTTGGATTTTGAAGTGTTCTTGCTGATTTCTTTGGATTTTGAAGTGTTCTTGCTGATTTCTTTGGATTTTGAAGTGTTCTTGCTGATTTCTTTGGATTTTGAAGTGTTTACTGTGATTTCTTTGGATTTGGAAGTGTTCACTGTGTTTTCTTTGGATTTTGAAGTGTTCTTGCTGATTTCTTTGGATTTTGAAGTGTTCTTGCTGATTTATTTTGGATTTTGAAGTGTTCACTGTGATTTTTTTGGATTTTGAAGTGTTCTTGCTGATTTCTTTGGATTTTGAAGTGTTCATTGTGATTTCTTTAGATTTTGAAGTGTTCACTGTGATTTCTTTGGATTTTGATGTGTTCACTATGAATTCTTTGGATTTTGAAGTGTTCACTGTGATTTCTTTGGATTTTGAAGTGTTCACTGTGATTTATTAGAATTTTGAAGTGTTATTGCTGATTTCTTTGGATTTTGAAGTGTTATTGCTGATTTTTTTGGAATTTAAAGTGTTCACTGTGATTTCTTTGGATTTTTAAGTGTTCACTATGATTTCTTTGGATTTTAAAGTGTTCACTGTGATTCTTTGGATTTTGAAGTGTTCACTATGATTTCTTAGGATTTTGAAGTGTTCACTATGATTTCTTTGGATTTTGAAGTGTTCACTATGATTTCTTAGGATTTTGAAGTGTTCATTGTGATTTCTTTGGATTTGGAACTGTTCACTGTGTTTTCTTTGGATTTTGAAGTGTTATTGCTGATTTCTTTGGATTTTGAAGTGTTCACTGTGATTTCTTTGGATTTTGAAGTGTTCACTGTGATTTCTTTGGATTTTGAAGTGTTCATTGTGGTTTCTTTGGATTTTGAAGTGTTATTGCTGATTTCTTTGGATTTTGAAGTGTTCACTGTGATTTCTTTGGATTTTGAAGCGTTCACTGTGATGTCTTTGGATTTTGAAGTGTTCACTGTGATTTCTTTGGATTTGGAAGTGTTCACTGTGTTTTCTTTGGATTTTGAAGTGTTTTTGCTGATTTCTTTGGATTTTGAAGTGTTCACTGTGATTTCTTTGGATTTTGAAGTGTTCATTGTGGTTTCTTTGGATTTTGAAGTGTTCACTGTGATGTCTTTGGATTTTGAAGTGTTCACTATGATTTCTTTGGATTTTGAATTGTTCACTGTGATGTATTTGGATTTTGAAGTGTTCTTGCTGATTTGTCTAGTTATGGATATGTTTTTGATAATCGCCCTGTAATTTAATGTAATTATTGACATGTTCTTTGTGTTTTAATTAGTTATAAAGGTTCATCAAATACTGTAGTTAGAACTTTAGGATAAAGTAACGAATTAGAAAGAAGGATTTCTGTTCATTCTAACTTGATAAATACATGGTTGATTTGAAGTAATAATTAATGTCCCTGGCGTACATCAGAGTCTGACGAAACGGACAATGTAAATGGAAAAACACTATACTAAACAATAGTTAGCTATTGGTATGAGAGTATTCAGTATTGTCACCCTTCTGTCATCCGAGGTCATCGCCTTACATTGACATCACTATATGAATAACTTGACTTATTTTCGTGTATCCGCGAGGACTATACAGCCGTTTACAACTCCTCTCCATTTGTCTCTGTCTGTCGCGACCTTGGCTGCTTCAGTTCATGAAGTGTACCAAAGATTTCGATAGTTCTCCAAGCCTCGTTTCCTCTTCCCCTCTGGTGTCCAGATAAGTTTTAGTTTTGCATACCTGTTGTTTCCCATTCTTAAAACGTGACCAAGCCATTTGTTATTTCTTTTTATTGTGATACTGATATTTTTTGTTGTGGCTCTTGTTCTAACTTCTTCGTTTGAGAACTTTTGCGACCAGAAGGTTTTCAAAATTCGTCCGAAACATTCGTGAGGGAAAGCGTCTACCATGGTGTCGTCAACTCAATTATTTTTTTACGTTTCACTGCTATACAAGAGGACTGAGAGGAAATTATAGTTTAACAGGCGGAATTTTGTTATTTTATTTTAGATCTGTTTGTTGTTCATATAGGGGCTAGTTTAATGAATGTGTATCGGGCAATGCAGAGTCCTCTCTCCAATATCTCCGTTTGTCCCCCTACGTTTGTAAGTATTGCTCATAGATATGTAAAAGTTGTGACATCCTCAATTTCGCTCAGGAGGAGGGAGACAATTCTGGACGTCCAAATATCTAGAGGACAAATATTGTTCAATTATGAAAATATAAAAAAAACAAAGCAACATAAACAATACAGTTCCGCGCGAGTTATCTCCCTTGTACTGGATTGCCCAAGCAGTGACAATTGAGATTTGAGAAAATCTCTTTGTTATTGTCATGTGATTGTAAAACATCCGACGAAATGTTTTAATATATATATAAGGTGTAATATCTTTTATTAAAATATTTATAATTAAAAATTAAATTATTTTTATTAACTTCCATTAATTTTGTTATTATTTTATATTGATTGAGTTTTAAATGAATCTAATTTTTTGTTTAGAATTTTTATCATTTGTTTAATTTTTGTTTTCTTTAACGAATTCTAAAAGAAGCAAAGTAAACACTTTCCAACAATATGAATAAAGCATAATGCTGTCAAATACAAGATCAAAACAAAATACATTTGTTTTTTATTACGGAAGTTATGTCATGCGAGTGCAATGTGATTTTTCAGAATACATTAGTTTACGTTGCTATATAAACTATATCGAAAATTCGACCTACATTTTCTAAAGGTGTTCTCTTTTTATGATTTGGATGATCCCAATAAGAGAGAAGTAGCATATAGATAGATTATTTTCATAATTATCACATAACAAGTAATTTTTGCGCTTTATTTATAAACACACTTATCAATCATTTACACGTTCGAACGTGTTCCTTGTGTAGAATCTTGGAAATACCAAACATATTGAAAAAACATCTACTTCTTACATGAACATATTTATACCTTTACCCATTACCCATTTACATGGTCAAACAATATTGACCTGTCCGGTTGACCTTTTGTTTCGATAAATATCAGATACTTAAAATATACTATGGACGAGAAATACTATTAGTCACGTTTCTTAAGTATCCTTTGTGAATCGCGCCTTTCCCTGTTAATTCTAACACTACCCATAGTTCGGGTGGACGCTTTGAAATGAACATTCCTAGTGAATGGTCAAGCGGACAGGTCCCAGTTTCACAATCATTTCTTAGCTAAGACTTTCCCTTAAATCTGGCAACATTTCAAATTTTTATAATTTTGTTGATTTTTTAGATAATCGGGAATTTAAGATAGCATTTTCAAGATCACTTCTAAATTTAAATATTTGCATTTAGTTTTGAAAAATATTATTCAGTATTTCCAGAAATAGATAACAAAATTTGCTAAATTTAAGTTAAGGAAAATCTTAGCTAAGGAATGATTGTGAAACCGGGGCCAGGTCAATATTGTTGACTATAATATGTATATATATACTCTACATTACAGATTAAGTATTAATAATGAATGTCCCAATTTAATCAAATTTCCGTCTAATATTTAGAGTTTTACCGTACAGCTACGTCTACGCTTAACATAATCCATTCCTTGTAGCAGTGAATAAACCAATGATATTGTTTAATGTTATATATCCACTATTTGCTGACTATACCTGGTTCCTTTGCATGACCTTTACACAGTACATGTATATTATAAGTTATGCAGGGCTTTGGCAGGTTACATGGCCCCATGTACCCCGTCGAAGATTTATGTACCCTGAGCCGCAGGGGCCATGTAACCTGACAAAGCCCTGTATAACGTTTTTGTCACCCTCCAAAGCGTAACCAGTTGGATCTTTTTAACTTCCATTTCGTATTTTGTGTGACTTGCGTACGTTGTCGCAATGTTTGTTTACTGTAACTAGACGTCAGAGATGTACGAGTTACTTCCCTCTTACCACTAAACGTTGCGTGCGTTCATGTACCCCGGCAGATTCCCGAACATAGTTCCATGTACCCCGGCAAGTTAACCAATCACTATGCGAGAAATTTCTTTCAAGGGTGACAAATTATTATTATAGATTCGAACTGTTATTGTCTATATCATCTAACGATTCGACTTTCCTACTAATTCGTCAAGTCAATATTAGTCTTTGTTATTATTATTATTATTATCCAAAACTCTTGTTATAGGTAAAAAAACTTTGACCTGTCCGCTTGACCTTTAATTTAAATATTTATTGTGAACGAGTGCATTAATGTTTAGGAATCACTGAGTTTTTTGTCTACATAATACGAACACTCATCGTGTATCTTGAGTACATATTGTTAACAATAAATACTACTACTACCCATTTATTGGGTGGATCCTTCTATATTCCTATTGAGAGGTCAAGCGGACAGGTCAATAGTGTTTGCCTAAATAACAGTGTAAGGGTCATGAATACCTTTGGAATTAGGTTTCATAAATATTAATAGTTCGATACTTTAACATAATATGGACTAATGTACGAATTAGATATCGTAATTCGATAATCCAAATCGCGTTATAGCTGATTAAATAAAAAATTAAAACACTTACTAACAGATTATGCGGTGTTAGAGTTCGGAAACAAAACGTATTATGGAATTAAAGATCTAAATGAACTTAAAACACCCATTCTACAGTACTTGCCGCTTATAACCTAATACCCCGCTAACACAATTAACTAAAATAATTTCATTATGATCAAATCCGTGGAATTTAAATTCCAAATCATTAATCTTATAACACTAGGATTTAAGTGTTTAGTTTTGGCTATTAAACTCTGTGAACAGAGGAAACTTGGTTTGTTGGTCAATACATTGTCCGATAACCTTCGACTGTTTCCAGAAGTTCATGGATGGAAGGTTGACAAACCCCAAGGGTCAAAATGTAAGACTTAACACTGGTCTAATAGTATTTAAGTCAGTCACTTATCATTCACCTTGAAGCATTTTAATTACCTTAGCTACACAAAAGTAATAAACAGATTTTGAAATACTTTCTCAGTTGGTAATCGTAAATCACCAAACTTTAAACCTATATGAAATTAGCTAATACAAAATGTTTTTACCGGTTTTTATGTGCATTTATATAAATTGTGCTTATTAATTTTTTCGAAGCTACTAAATGTTAAAACCTTTAATCAATATGAAGTTAAAATACCATTTGTAAGAAATTATACGTCGTAACTTTGACGTTTATGACATAAGTTTGACGTTTTTGACATACATTGTAACTGACGTTTTTGACATGCTACAGCAATCGAATTCCGTTTTGTAACGAACCTCGTCCATTTGTCCATTCAAATTAAGAAAACAGCCTATCGGTGCACGTAAGATATTATAAACACTGTTTAATCATTGAACTATCTAGAAATGACGTTTATAGTGCTATAACTTTCATAACCATGTAAAGCAAGCTAAGTACCGAGCACTAACGCGTTATGATTAGTTTACTTTGCATGGTAATGGGAGTTATAACATAACACTATGAACGCTATTTCTTAACAGTTCAATGATTATATTTACATTTTGCATTTTTTAAAAATCTTATTTTGTGTTTTAATTCTGAAATAACTTTAAAAATAAATAACTGTCGTGCACGAAATGCATTTTCAATCCCTGAAACAACCAATCAATTGCGTCATGTGTATAGGCATAAGCAAGCAATTAGTGACGTTACTTCAGCAATGGCAGTTATACTCCTTTCAAATAGCATTTTGGTCTCAAACAGTGTTTAATAAATAAAAAGCATCACACATTTAAATATAGAGGTATATTTTACACACATACTACCAAAGAGCGATGGTTAAATTCCAGAAAACCTTTGCGGAAAGCAATAGCATTAACATGTATATGAACTATACATGCTTCTAGTTGCTGGACATGCATATGCAAATATGTGTTACGTCACTTATTTGAATGTACAAGTGATTAGACATGCCTGCCGTTAGCGACAGTGTTTTAAATTGGTTGAAGAATGAATAAGCAAGATTTTTAAAAATCTGGCCGAACCTAAAAAGACCATAAAATTTTCCAAAAATGGCATTTATAGCACTATAATTTACTATTTCAATGTCATAAATAAAGAAGTACTTATGCTGTTTGATGTGAAATTAATGCACTATATAGTTCACTTTTAGACAATCTGATGGTTAAATAACAATATTTTAGCATGGAAAAGTTCACATAAGGTAACTATGGTCGTATAACTACTGTATCTAAGATATCACATATTATACTAGTCTTAATTTTACAGCACAAGACGGCCGTTTCGGAATACAATTCCTTATAAGTAGTGCTTGAAACAAAACTATGACACAAAAACTTTTGTCAAGATGTTGAAAAGAAACCCAAAGGATCAAAATATATTTTACCTAAATCAACTAAGGTAATACTCTGCAGGAGGGAGTATACGCAATCTGAGTAACGTGCGTTCTTATTAGTTTGTCTGAAATAGCTACTGCAATTATACTACCCTAATAAACATATCTCAATAGTTCCATGAATCCCCGTATACAACATGCCATTGTGTGGCGCCATTATATGTGTATTAATTACGTCATTTGTTGGTCATGTTGGGTGGCAATCATGGTCTGAAAATGTAATTACGTTTTATGACAGAAGGAATTTGAAAAGCATGAAGTAACTTTAAATATACTAGTATAATGAAAAATAATCTCCCAAGTCACACAGTCTTACCACCGTCAACGAAAGTAGTTTATACACTGGTACTCCCAAGTAAAACAGCCTCATTACCGTTATTTTGGTACGTTTATATGTTAGATAGACAGATTGCTATTTTTGTGTAAATAGTTCACTAAAATATATTGTTATTAAATACTCAAAATTATAATATCGAAAACTGTTTGGTTTTTTATAAGATATTTTATAACAAATATTTAAGAAATGAAATAGTAAAGATAAAAAGATATTTTATAACAAATATTTTAGAAATGAAATAATAAATTACATATTTTGTGGATAGAATGGTCCATAATTATTTCAAACACACCAGTATAATGCATGTGTAAACACTTATAAACATAATCAAACCAGAACTGTTGTTCTTTGGTCAAGGTGCAATAAATAAATCAATTTCAGGATCACTTCAAACATACCGACAGTTTTGTAACACTCAGTGTTAGGATGTATATCATAATAGTATAAAAAAAAAATAAAAAAATCTCAATATAACATTAAATATAAATTAATTTAAAGTAAAATGGCCCGTAAAAAAGGATTATTTGTTTTCACTTGTAACGACAGGTTAAATCTAAAAGGAAAAAAAATCTTTTATGATTTTGGTAAGATAGACTCGTAAAGAACACTTGATACAGTTACATACAGCTGAGTCGTATCTAGTTATCATAAATGTTGAACAAAAGATTAAAGATATAAATGATTTATTAATAAACATAAAAATTATTGTGTGCGGCCTAATATTCTTATTGCAGTATTTTAATGATTTGAATGATTTTTTTAAAAATTATAATCAGTGTTCAGTTATAATAAGTTTTCATTGTCCTGTTGTGTCAAATTGTTTTTATATTTTCCACAAATAAACACACAGTCTACTAGGTGATATATTGACGTAAATAACAAAACCGGTCACAAATATATATATAACAATAACCATAACAACAACCGGTGTTTATGGAAAATAGTGTCTGAATATAAAATGTCCATCAACGCAGTAGTGCAAACAAACTGGCTAACAAACAAATCACCATGGAAACATAGGATGCCGAAATATCTGAAAGAAGAAAATTAAAAGTAAAAAATGTATTTATATAATGTCACAATATGCGAAGGTTACTTTAAAAATAAAAGGTTCTATACCAATTCACTGTGATAGATGCACGTCTCAATATGCTAGCTAAACAGGGGTTGTTTGCCCTTTAAAGCTTCCGGACTACCCGCCAGTAAATGCACGGGTTCAGCTTAATTTTTCAGTTTCAACGTTTTTATTTTGCTTTAGAATTTTGATTTTTACATGAATCAGCCTGTTTGCTTTTTATTAGCATATTATTCTAACTACAAGAAATTTTCCCGTGCATGCGATCTGGCTGTTTTTGTAATATTGTTTGTTTCGTATCTTTTGTGCCCGTTCATAGTCTGGAGTTGTCTTCATACAGTGTCTCGTTTATCAATTCTGCTTCGTTCGTATCGTTGCTATGTGATATGAATGTCTTGCTGGTACCTTATTCATTTGACTACCACTATTAATTTGATATTGATGCCCAAACTAGCATCCTTTAACATATCAATATTTATTATATAAAAGCAAGTTTGAAAATACTTTTTATGGATAATTTCGTGCGAGGCTATGGAGAAGATTAATAAGACATAAACTTACGGTCTACTCCACTGGGACACTTCGACATGATAGTTGCACTACATCCGGCATATGTTGTTGTTTCGTCACTCCCGTCGTCACAATCTTTATCACAATCACAAACAAACATCATGTTTATACACGTCATTGCTCCTGATTCACATGTAAACCAACCGGATGGACAAAGCTGAAAAATATTTATTATTAAATGATCAAACGTTTGATTTACCAGTTAAATAAACTAAAATCAATTACCCTTTTTATTGTAATAGCATAATTATCGAGTTTAAAATAGCAACTTGGTATACAGCAATTATATATATTAGCTGTTTATAAAAAGTGCATATTTTTGCAATAGTAGATATTCAGTGCAAAGCTTTTTACCCATATCGGATACAAGAGATCATTAAATCAAACAGAAAATAAAATGTTAAACTACAGAAAATGTCATACTTGCTACAACAGTTCTATAATAGGGAAGTGCGAGATATGAGATATGGAGAATATAAACCAATTTTGAAAAAATGACAAATAAAAACATGAAATCCTTTTTATTATAAAAACTTATTTCTCAACAAGAATGTTTTAAGATTTCCAATTAATGACACAATTCGTTATTATCATTATTTCGTGAAAACCGTTCCGCACTATTTTCATTTTACTTTTCACAACACCAAAAGAAAAACGCAAAAAACACCTCGCTTGTAAAACGAGTGGTTATAACATATACGTATCAAGATAATTTACCTGAACATATTGACCGGCTGCTGCTACTGGACATGTTTGGTTGTTACAGTCCTGATAATCACTAGAGTCACCAGTACAGTTTAAGCCACCATTAGCTGGACGGGGGTCATCACATACACGCGAACGTGACTGACGCCCAGTTCCACATGTTACGGTGCATGTACCCCATGATGTCCATGCGCCCCAAGCTCCATCAACTGAAAAGGAAAAATAGTAAAAATAAAAATATGTTTTGAGATAAAATGATATTATATTCAATATACCTGGTCATAATGCAGTTCACCTGCACGTAAACGTACGGCAATGCTACTAAAAATAAAAACACAATGCCATCAGCTGTTAAATACATACGATAAAGTTGTCAAAAAAACGACCATTTAAGATGTTAAAAAACGGGACAAATGAATATTTAAATTGTGTTTTCTTTTCTTGTTCAATAATATTAAGTGTAATCACAATCCAGAAGAAAAATAAAAACTTTGGAACTGACAAGTTGGGTTAGATACGAGAACTTCCAACAGGAAGTGAGACAGGGTGTTCCGCAAGGGTAAGTACCTCCCATTTAGCTGGCTACAACCGCTACATCCATGATTAAAACTTGAAGTTTTTATGAATGCCAATGGGAATTAATACAAATGGGGACAAATTAACGAATAAATTTGATTTTGGATTATTTTCCTTTAAAAGTACTAAGTACAATTTATGACTAAAACGTATATAAAGGATAATTAAACAAAACATTTTGAATATTTAACTGCAAAGACACAAAAAGATATAAAGTGTTTAAAATAAACATTTTCAACCCCTTGGGAATAAAATATGTTTAATAATTTGGTTCAAACACTATTGATGAGAAATTGTATTCCGAAACGGTCGTCTAGTGCTGTAAAATATACAATATATGTAATTGATACTTACTTATACAAACTTGTGTATTGCAGTCTTGTGTATCAGAGCTATTTCCGGCACAAGCAGCGCCACCATGTTGTGGTGCTGGGTTTGTACAAGTTCTTGTTTTATCCTGGGTACCTCCACCACATGTAACGGTACATGTAGACCATGATGTCCAGGAGGTCCAAACACCATCGACTGTAAAGTAAAGAAATAAATACGCATTCATATTTGAAGTACTTTTAGGAAATACATTCAAAAAAGTCAATTGAAAATAAGTAACCTGCGTTCCTTAAGAAACATCACAACGATGGATTGGTATAAATGAGATAATTTGCAATATAACAGTACATATACAACAAATTCAATTAAATTCATAACAGATCTTTTGAAATTTTAGCACTAATTATGCAAAAAGTTACTGAAGCTTGACTACTGGGTGGGCATACTAATAGCTAGTACTGTCCTCTATATATAAGATATGTTCTTGGAATATAAGAAGGAATGAAGTTAAGACAACCAATACTGCATTTAACACAGTCTAAGTAGTTTTTAAGAACTGAGTAATCATTTGTATGTATCAAGAAGATGGCTAGTGTGTGTCGTTACTGTTTATTCCAGTATATTTGTCCAATCATTCACCTCACAACACTTCATCCATTTCAGTTGCTTTCTTAAAGAACAGGTTATGACTGGTACTTACTTGGACATGGGTTTGTATTGCAGGATTGTGAAGAACTTCCAGAACCACCACAGTTTGCACCACCATACTGAGGGGAAGGGTTTGTACATGTGCGACTTCTCGATTGTGTTGATCCGCCACATGACACTGGACATGTCGACCACGCTGACCAAGTGGTCCAAGCTCCATCAACTAAAACGAAATTGTTTTTGTAAAGTGAGAAAAGTGTATTTTTAGATGCTTTTCATTAAACACTTGATAATTACACCTGTGATAGCTTTAGCTTGTATGTGTATAAATTCAATAAGAATACGAATTAAAGAAAATAAAAAAATTATTACTTACTTGGACAATTCTGTGTATTACAGGCTTGTAGATCAAAACTAGAACCGCCACAGTAAGCACCGCCATATTGTGGAGCTGGATTAGTACATCCTCGAGTCCTTGATTGAGTACCGCCACCACATGTAACCGTACACGTTGTCCATGATGTCCAGGTATCCCAGCCTCCATCAACTACAAATATAAACGCTCAGGTATGTATCAACGGGGAAAATAGTATGATTTTGCAGCATACAAAAACGTTTTAGTGTTTTATCTAACCTAAGTAACTGCTCTCTCTCTCTCTCTCTCTCTTTCTCTCTCTCTCTCTCTCTCTCTCTCTCTTTGTTTAAAGTGTTTTACTTACTAGGACAATGATGAGTGTTGCAACTCTGGCTTGATGAACTGGAACCGGAACACGTATTCCCTCCATATTGTGGAGTTGGGTTTGAACAAGTTCTGCTTCTAGTTTGTGATCCACCACCACATGTCACTGTGCAAGTTCCCCATGCTGCCCATGAGGCCCAGTTACCATGGACTATCAAAAGTAAAAGTAGTACACATGTATATCATATTCAAAATTTAGCGTTAATCTAAACAGCTATTAACAAACACGAAATTAATACAATGTATACCATATTCAGAACGTTTTCATTAAATGGTAGTGTGATTGATTGCTCAAACCGTTACCCGAATATCGGTTTTTCCTGTTTCAAGATCATTTCAAATTTGACTACCTCGGTATTTGTGAGAGAATATTGAAGCGTTAAAACGTTTCCAATCCCTTCTCCATTATATTAAAAGCGAACTCCGATGCAATTGAAACATAAAACGAATTTATTTTTTCGTTCTCAATCTTGATTGCTTTATTTGATTAGTAGTAAATGATTTTTATGTACATGTTGTTATTTTTGGTAAAATAAATTTGTCTAAGTAAATACAATTGATTATGACCTAAATAAATTATCAATTTAAATATACACAGCAAGTTGTGTAAAACGTCAAGTTATTTACGCAAACTTGTTATTAAACAACTCAAACGTTGTTGTACATACTTGGACAGTTATGAGTGTTACAGGACTGTGAGGATGAACTAGAACCGACGCAGTTGGCACCTCCATATTGTGGGGCTGGATTGGTACAGGAACGGGACCTGGATTGTGATCCTCCTCCGCAAGACCTACTACATGATCCCCATGATCCCCAACTAGTATATCCTCCATCAACTGTAGAAAAATAGCATGAATAATATAAATATAATGTATGAGAAAGTTGTGTGTGTTTTTGTATAATTTTATAAACGCAATATACGTAATGTTGACATCTCAAGGTGTTCCAGTTTTATTGTCGCTTTGTCAGATGATAATAGTACATACGCAATTTTGGAAAATTTACGATGGAACTTGTAGATTTGTAGAAAATGCCTTAAACATTAAAAAGACATGTTATCAATGTTTATCATATTTTTGTAGTTCCCGGGTTCAAAATGTGTTCGAGTAATTACTTTGATCAGTTTTTTAGCGGTATCAATTTCGTTTCATATCTTAATAGACAGAGACCATAAAACATTTCTTGCATAACTCTTAAATCTGCCTGAGACAGTAACCTATGACATAGTCTGATCATCGATTTTATAGGTTTACATTACAACATACTTGGACATGCGCTCAAGGTACATGACGTTGAAGAAGTTGAAGATCCGGCACAATTGTTTCCACCATATGCTGGAGACGGATTATTACAGGATCGGCTTCGAGTCTTAGTTCCTGAGGCACAAGTTACAGAACATGATCCCCAGCTTCCCCAACTTCCCCAGTTACCGTGAACTGAAATAGAAATTTAAAAAATTCTCACACCTGTGACATGGAAATCCAGCGTTTTCACCCATGTGGGATTTCCTTGTCTCATCCTAGGGTTGAGACAGGCTAGACGCCGAAATTCCCGCGTAGTTATACCTGGTCTGGATTTATCGTTAAAAGGACTAAATAAGCTGAATAAAGTTCCGAAGTCAACCAACAATTTCTCAACGTCACAATCGCGCTTAATTGATGACGTCACAATCATTTGACGTGAGAACGTCAACAAAAATTGATTACGTCATTTTCACCAGGCACGGATGGTGACATGAAAACTTAACATTTTATGTCATTTTATGTTTATTAATCATGTTTCATGTTGCAAATGTGTGAGAAAAAGAATCCTACACCAGTAACAGGGTAATACAAAGATATCTCAAACTCGGATGAATATTTTCGCTAAAGCTCGTTCTGGACAAGAAAATATTCATCCTTGTTTGAGATATCTCTGTCTTACCCTGTTACCGGTGTAAGATTCTATTAATTTTTATCGAAATAGTTTTATTGATATGTATATATACGTATGTTCAAATTTAAGATAAAGGTATTAATATCGATCAAGTTATTTGGTCTCCACATTCCTCTTAACAAGCAAATTTGTAACAATTAAGACTAAAAATCGTTTTAACTAGCACACGTAATGTTAAACATATCTGCAATTACAATTTTTGTGAAATTAAAATAAAGGTCCAACAAAAGGTTTGGCACTCCATGAAAGTGATTCATAGCTAGCCACAAATTTGTTCGTTATAACAATTTTTGACATGCTTTATCAATGATTTGTTTAATAGTTTGTTACATGTGACATACGACTAGATCTAATCAATGTAACTTGGACACAATAAAATTGCAAAAGACTCTGTTATCTCCGTTTATATATTTCAAACACAAAAACGGGTGTCCTTTGGCAAAAATAATCATAAACAATGTAAACAAAGCATCTGTTCCACAACATAAGTAAAAATGTTTTTTCTAAGTCAAATCATACTATAAAACATCTTTTTGCAGTAGGAAATGGACTTTATACGAAAGATTAATGATCGTTAAATACACTAACCAAAAATCCAATTTTACCTTATTGCTAAATGTTTTAGTATTTTCAATACAAAAGGAACTAAAACAGATAAAATGACATATTTTACTTTGAAAGTGCTTAATAATCACTTTGAACTAAGCGTTTAAAGTCGTTTCAGGTATTTCTATTTATTTAGTCCATATTTGAAGAAATGGGATTTTTCTCAAATGTTTTCATTTTTTTATCAATCAATGTTCACTAAAAACTAAAATTGAAACTTTTATCAACTATGCCATTTAAATAACATTCTAGGTAGTATATTAAAATAGTCTTTTAACGAATATAAGTTAACAAAACACCAAGTATTAAAACCATAAACATTGCTCTTTTATAAAGGTTATAGAATGGGGTGTCCAAACTTTCTTGTTAGACCTGTATGTAGGCGATTTTACTTCATTAAAAATCATAAAAATCATTTTATAAAATACAGTGCTTTATAAGAAGACAGAAACTCACTTGGACAAGTGGTAGAGCTAGAACATGATTGTGACTCTGTTCCAGATCCAGGGCATTGCTTTCCATCATATTTTGGTGCTGGATTATTACATAGCCTTGTTCTAGATCTTGTTCCAGTTGCAGTACTTCCTGATGGCTTACACGACTGGCTACATGATGAATACGAGCCCCAACTTGACCAAACGCCATCAACTAAAACATTAAAAAAACAAATTGTTAATAATGTAAGCAGATAGTTTACAATGGATACTAAAGTTTTTCATATAACATGAATGAGTTAATGAATTATTGAAATTGTATCAGCATGGATAAAGAACTTCCTGGTCCATTAAAAATAAACACAAACGACAAATAATCTTTTTAATATCACATGGTTATTTAGAGACAATATTGACATTCTAATATTGTGCTAATTTTTGTTAATATGTATAACAGCAGAATTTACATTAATTTTGTCATTATTGTTACGTGAATCAATGAAATGTGTTTTGTTTTTGTATGTTTGTTTTCTTATTTCTAATATGTGCCTGTAAGATTGTTTCTTTTTACAAAGAATAACTTACTCGGCGGAGGTGTTGCACAATCTTCTTCAGCGACTCCATCTCCGTCATCATCTGTATATATACAAAAACTTTTGAATGTCATATATATTGTTTGAATACTTTAATAAGTATCTCTCTAAAGGCTATCTCTGTATAAGACCCGCCTGCTTATAAAGGCCAGTTGAATTGAGCCCCAATTGTTCTTTATTCATATAACTTAAAGGTCACCGGTCACCAAAAACCGAATTTTTTTTAGTACTATTTTCCGAAAGATTGCATAATAAAAAGTCGATTTAGCCACAAATAACATGTTTTCATCATTTCTGTTCTTTTCTACAGCGTAAATTAAAGTCCTGAAACTGTTGAAACACAGTGTTATCTCCCTTTGGTAATAAAACGGCACAAAACCGGAAGTGACGAAGAAGGTGTTATCCCAGCTATTTAGTAAATGAAGCTTGTATAGTGAGCTGCATTAATTACCCAGATTTATCAGAAATAACTAATAGTGTTTTTATATATTTATTTATTTTTTAGCATTGGGTATTTCAATTTCCTTCAGCAGAAAAAAATAAATAATAAATAAACATAATAATAAGAAATAAATAAAGAAAGAAAAAACTATATTTGTGTTTGCTCTAAGTATGATATACTATTACTAATACTTTTACAAAACATAATTATACATTTCTTTTGAAATTTATTTATTTATTTATTTATTTATTTATTTATATCTATTTATCACAACAAATAATAAAAGAACCCAAATTTCCGTTTTTTATTTAAAATATTGTTCATATTAATTCTCATTAATATTTAATATCATTTTAATTATCTTTACATATCTCTTTGAATTATTTATTAAATAATTTATTTATTTATTTATTTATTTATTTATTTATTTATTTATTTATTTATTTATCAGAACAAATAATAAAAAGAACCCAAATTTCAGTTTTTTATTTAAAATATTGTTCATATTAATTTTCATTAATATTTAATATCATTTTAATTATCTTTACATATCTCTAAGATATTTATTTATTTATTCATTTTTATCTATTTATCATAAGAAATAATTAAAAAAATCAAATTTGTGTTTTTTATTTTTAAAAAATTCTTTTCTTCTCTCTAGTTAAGCTAAATTTTGACCTCAAATTGATTTTAATTCACATTTGTTTTCGAAAGTGTCCCTTTTTTAATTCCTTTTTAGATTAAAATCAATGATTTATTATTATAATTATTGTTATCATTATTATTATAATAATAATAATTATTATTATTATTATAATAATTATTATTATTATTATTTACCCATGTAATGAATAAAAAAAACACGTTTTCGGGTTGAATCTGGGTCCAAGACCTATAGTTTTTTGTGCAATGAAAAAATCAAAATACAGGTTTAAATTTTTTTTCTTATTGTCTCTCAAATAAAATATTTCACTCCAGTATTACTTAAATATGAAAACAATTTCAATTCAATAGCTTCCTCTTCCTTATTTGCGGTAAGTTAATAATAATAAAAATCATCATCATCATCATCATTACTGTTTCCATGATAACATTAAAAAAAAAAAAATTTCATATAATAACTTTATTATGCTTAATTTTAATGGAATGAAAAGAACGTCATCAAAATGTGATACCAGTGGGATTATGCTTGACTAAGGACTAAAAACTCGAGTGAAACTTTCATTTATTCACAATAAATTAATATCGTTCAAAGTGTGATTTACACCCCTCACATACCAGTAATTAAGAGATTATCAATATGCTACATTGGGAAACATCCTGTTTAGAAGTAGACATCTTCCACCTGTAATCAACAGAGTTTACCTTACAATATGCAACATTAATGAATTGACACGTGCGTATATCTTTCTGATATACCCGGTAAATGTTATTTGTCATTTTTGATGGATTCTGAAAGTTAAATTAGATTAGTTAATTTGAACAAGACATACGTCTCTGTTTGAACGTGTGAATTGGTGAACTGATTGAATAACGAAATTAAATAATTTTGAAAATTAAAATTGTTTAAAATCTATACATTCATAATAATTAGAATTGTCTTAAATTATTATACCACTCTTATTCCCCTGACTTATATTATCTCATAATGTTTAATCTAAATACATTCAAAACAATTAAAAAGCTGCATGAAGGACTTGTGTAAATCTAGCTTTAATTTGTTCTGAAATTTGTGGAAAAAACATGTTCATCGGTCATTGTGATTTTATTATATCCAAACTTCACAAAATATATCATTTTGACTTGAAATCAAACTCTAAAACCCTACAAAACGCCAGACAAACCCACATGTAATATATGGATACATATATAGGTAATGTGTCTTTCCTCAGCAGCTTAACACCATGTACGTCATCAATTAGGTCGCCGGAAAGTTACGAGCGGTGTCGGAAACTACCGAGTATTAGCAGTTCGTTTAGGTAAGGTTTTAGTGTATTACAGGTAAATGCAAGGCGTGGGAAACCGTCAGACACATCAATATTGAATATTCTACCCATAGGAATGCAAAATACAAAATTGATAAATTTGGTGACCGGTGACCTTTAATACTGTATATGAAGGCCATCTGCCAATAAAGGCCACTTTTACTGGTTTCCTTGGTTAGACCTTTACAGACAAATTTGACTGTATATAATTACAAATGTTTGAAGAATTATCTCAACATAATATTCTATAACAATCAGAAAACCTTCGGGTCTCTTATGAAATATAAACAAGAGGCCCATGGGCCTGATACGCTCATCTGATAAATAATTGCTAGCTAATAGATTAAAAAAAACCAATTATACTGAAACCCCAATGACTTCAAAATGATCGTTGTATCAATACATTCAACATGCCTATACAAAAAAGTTAATAGTGTTCAAGATAGTTAACAATTTCAGTATTGCTTCGCATCTGTGACCTTAACCTTTAAACCCATAACCTTTTTCCATACATCATAATGATTGTTGTATCAATATCTACAACATTCTAATACATGCCTATACGAAAAGTTTATAGTTTTCGGGATAATTAACCATTTCGGCATTGTTTTGCATCTGTGACCTTGACCTTAGAACCAATGACTTTTTTCTATACATCAAAATGATCGTTGTATCAATACCTACAACATTCTCATATACATGCCTATACAAAAAGTTTATGGTTTACAAAATAATAATTATAATCAGAGGTAAAAAAAAAATTAGGTCACGACCTTCACAATTGACCTTGAATTTTGAAGATACTAATAAGAAGATGTCAAAACTGAAAACCCCATGTCATTATCCAGTCAAGCTGTAACAATTTGAAGCTATTTAACGATTTTTTCAAAATTAAACGCAAAAACTCGTAACTCATTTTTGTCTGAATTTCACAAAATAAATAAAATATAGGCTTAAGACCCTAAAGAAGCCAAATATCACATCAGCTTTTTTCTACAATCAATACTTTCGAAGAAGAAGATTTTTAAAGATTTTTGCACCCCTTGGTCACCTTAACTTAGTTATGGTAGCCATGGCAACGCCACAAACAAATCTGAATTGCACCGGCCCATAAATACTTCTCACCAAGTTTCATTGAAAACTGTCTTGTAGTTACAGAGGAGATTTCAAAAATAGGTGTTAACGACGCACGCACGCACGCATGCACATACACACGCTGCGCTATGCCATAAGCTCACATGACCTTTCGGTCAAGTGAGCTTAAAACCGAAAAAATATTCTATAAAACATACCTGCTCCACGATTTTCTACTGTACACAGCTCTTCGTCAATAAGACCATCACAATCATTGTCAATACCGTCACCTACTACTGTTGGTGTTGGTATACACACCTAAAGTAGAGACAAAATGGAAAATAGAATACTTGGCAACAACAACTAACCATGAAACATTAAACAAGACGGGAAATAACAAGTTATTTCAACGAAGCAGGCTGCTTGCAGATACATTGTTGACTCGGTGATATTGCAAGCCTAGGCATATCAAGACCCTCAAACGTTTTATGGCCGTCATCACAGTATTGTTGTAAAGTTATATGTCTCTGTGTCTAGGATTGCCCTGGATATATTTGACACCCCATAATTCCATGTTCCTTTCACACAATTTAGATTACACCCGTGGCGGGTGAAGCTAGCTACACAGGAGGTGCTCATCCTTCCGTAGCACACAACCTCACATTCCCGGTGGAAGTTCACGTGTTTAACCTAACTTTTCAGTTCAAAAGTTTTTACTGTGCTTGTGGATTGTGAATCGGACATGGATTAGTATGTATGATTTGAATTAGGCAATAAATGATGTACATGTATTTGTATTTTGTTGTAGAAATAGCTTACCATCTCCGGTGTCTTCTATACCTTCATTACGCTTACTCCATAGCACAGTACGTAAAAGCCTTTGCATTAAGTGTTATGAAATGTTTTGAGATTGATAACTAACATTTTATTTTTATCGTACATGTATACTAGAATTGTCTTTGTGAAAACATATTGACTTCCAACAGACAAGTTAGACCGAATGTTGCGAAAGAGTAAGTTCCCCCTGTTTAACCAGCTTCAAACGGAGCGTATGTAATCAAAATTAACAATGAAAGAAATATGAGATTATCGGGCGTCAAATATACCCATCATAGATATTATACCAATCAACAATTGTGTGATGAAGTTCGTGATCTTACAAGGGCCTTGTTGAGGTTAAGATTGCTATATCCAAAAGTCAGTATTCATTATTATTTAAGTTTCAAATTCGACTTCACAAAAACTGAAATTTCCTATCCACATTATACTAGGATACTTGATAATATTATAGACGAAGAGCAAGAGTATTCATATCAAGTTTGTTTTAAAGCACAAAACATCGAACTTACGGTATTAATTGGAGCCAATCTCATGCCAGTTGTGAAACCATACGTCTCGTAATTGGCTCTTCCATACAGAAATCCACCAAAAATCTTAATAGGTGATGTGTGACGTATTGTATGCGATCCTTCGGAGACCTTAATATAGCCTCCAACTAACGGTGGATTGGTGTTCGGAATATCGTTGTATCTAGTTCCAGATGGGAAAGGTGATCCGTCTAACCGAAGACCAGATTTGTCGGCTTTAGTGATGATGAACATGAAGTAGTTGATGTATGAACCAAGTGAGTACTTTGGTGTTGTAAATGTATAATCTGCTCCATACTGTTCAATTGGTGGGATCATCATCATCATAGGATCTGATTGTTCAGAAGAAGACTGCTGGGATTGACAAAATTGTACCACCAGTATTGGTTTGTCAGACTCTATGTAACAATAGTAGTTATTTCCCGAGGGTATCTGTTTCTCCACCATTCTTCCAGCATTTACTGTAAATGATGTGGAATAACTTCTGGACTTAATCGAAACGTATGTGTTATCATCGCTTCCAACAAATTTCCATTTATCACCAACAGTTCTTTCTGGAACAGGTACGGTTGCAAATTTTTTACCCCAGGTTGAAACTGGTGGCCAGTGCTCTACTAAGTGATCGCTACTACCCCCTCTTCCTATGTTTGTCTTTCTGTTACCACTAAATACAGCGACGGGTTTGTTAGACGTGACCTTTGACCCAGTGAGATCTCCATAGGTTGTAATTTGGAACGTACTGAATCTGTCAATTGTAAGTCTAATTTGGTTTCCTTTGTAGTACCTTATACCATTGTATGTGACGTAATAACTGCCAAGATGCTGACTTAGTGTGATAGTGACTGAAGTCGAGTCTTGAGTTCCAACGACCAGAACCTCGCACTGCCTAGACGGAGGCCACCAACAAGCTACATAATATTCGTCTCCTAAAACATCTACTGGAAGACCGAGGAAAGCGTCATTAGAATACGTTTCTTTATTCACGCCGTAAATAACCACTTCGTCATCAGCTGTGACCCATATGCCCTTGGTACCCAAGGATGTCCCCGACATTCGAATTTGTGGTTCAAAGAAAAGTTGTTTTACTTGCCCGGCTGTGATAGAAAACTGGTGATCTATAGATGACTTATATTTAGGGGCACGGACTCTGACATTAACCGTTGTCGTTCTCATAGTTGTGATAAAAAGTTCCACGTTGATTCTTAAGGCTATGTTTTCCATATAACCAATGATAAATTCCTTCCCTCTGTTGTCAGGAGCAGATCCTACAATTTACCATATAATAGAAATTATCTGGACATGGATTTGCATGTTTGACTTTTATTATAATAGAATTATTTAGGTATTTAGATAATAATAAGTAAAGATAAAGGTAGCACACTTAACATGGTTCAATGGTTTCAAATATTAGATGGAATTCGGTTACTTATATTTACACATAATGCTTCTTAATAGTTCTTGCAGCGATAACCACTAATTATATGTTATACCTAATGTGAATAACATGACAAATTACCGATTACAGACATAACTACTGTATATTGCTTTATTTTCGCGGTGTCAAATTTTCGCGGTTTGACAATGACTAGTGTATTCGCGGTGTCAAATTTTCGCGGTTTGACAATGACTAGTGTATTCGCGGTGTCAAATTTTCGCGAATTGACAATGACTAGTGTATTCGCGGTGTCAAATTTACGCGGTCTTATCTGATTAAAATGAAACTACTCTAGCAAAATTACATGGCTGTTAAGACCCATTAAATTCAAGCGATGGTTTTATTTCGGTGGGAGTACACCGGATCTCGAATATAGCGAGGGCAAAACCACAGCGAAATATAAGCATTATACAGTAATATCAATGTCGTGAAAATGATAATAAGGTGAAATAATTCAACATATGTATAAGTAAACAGGCACTACATTAAAATTTCTGTTAAATATTTAAAATAAAAATGAACAATCTTTCTCAAATTTCATTCATTTAAAAAAACACCCTAAAGTGTCATGTTACGACTTCAAAAAATTTTGCATATGGAATTTAGAATTTGCCGTTAATCTATCAAGAGCGAAAAAGCAATTGTTTTACCGATTTTTGTGTTTGCAAATTATATAACCAAAACGCAACAATAATGTGATCTATCAAAAACATTTGGTTGATGTATCTTCAATCTTCAGTATATTTTGTGATAAGTATGGCTCTTGACAAAATAACTGGAATCCTTAATCAGCACTAGATATTTGTATCTTAAATGGCTTTAGACAATCACGAAATTTGTAATGAGGTAAAATACTAGAAAGTGTCGAGAAATCGTTTTCATACTTTAAGTTTTTACACTGTTTCTACTTACCCAGGGAGAAGCTTGGCAACAATGCCGCGCACAGAACAGTTGGCAAAAGAAGACCAAACACTGAAATATAATTTAAAATGATGTTCTTAGTACTATGAAATATTTATATGATAATTTCAAACTTCAGAGACCGATAAGGCGTATTTTTATCCACAGTTTGATTTTCAAACAATTTGGAACAATAAATACACAAAACAACCCGGCTTATATCATTTTTACACCATTTCTCTACTGCTGTATTCATGCACACTTCAGACTTATATACATGTTTTTATATGCCAGGGTAATTTAAAATAACTGGTCTCCCATCTTTACCACTTTTGAATGTTCTATAACCTATGGTTAGATGTGTCTGGTGTATTTAGACACCTTAAATACACAGACAACTTACATGAACTAATCTTTGAATAATTGGTTATTTCAAACGCTGTTCTTAAGATCCTGCAGTAAGACACGCTACCTTATCTGTATGTGTCTCTATATGCAACATGAAAGTTTGCGTCATTTTGAAGGTTGTTTGGTTTCATGTAAAAATTGTACACTGTGTGACGTATGAAAATAATACAACAATAAACAATAAAAAGTTAGTTTTCACAAATTACACAAATTACAGATAGCTTTGTACATTAACCTTCTAAATGTTCATTTCATTTCATACATAACATGAGACAAATGATGAAATTAAAATACTCATTTTAGGCAAACCAAATGATTGCAAATTAATTTAATAAATTAAGAATTTATTCATAGATTTAATTCTTAGAAAACTTTCTATATTTGTAGCACTAGACTACCGATTTAATTGAGAAAAATCGAAAAACCAAAATGTGTTTTTCAGCATTTGCCAAAGACAATATTTTGAAAGATTAAGCATGATTTAAGTTTTTGAGGAATTTTAAATTGCAGAGAATTTTATGAGCAATATATTTATCTGACAATTTTATGTATTGCCTTGGTCCTCATTTTAAATGTTCAAAATTAATTTTATTCAGTCCGTCGGTTCATCAGCTCCTGTGTTAAAATCAATCTGATATTAATTATATATATAATTTCGACTGCAAAGCATTAGAACACATCTTTTCAAGCGGCAAATAACATTTACCGGGTATCATGAAAACCCTATTTTCATTAAATGAACATGTATCATATCAATTTGTGAATTGAAAGGTAAATCATATTGTTTACAGGTGACAAAATGCTGCTGATAAACAGAATATTGACCGAGATATATTTTTGATGCGAGAATTCCAACGTTGTGAAAAATTAAAACTATATTTATGTATTGAAAAAGTTGAAAGAATGTTTTACTCGAAAGCTTTGATCAATTGTTACATGGATTCAAGAGTAATATTATTGATATGAGTACTTTTATTTTAAACAATAAAGCATAATAAAGCTATTATTATTATTATTATTATTACAATTAGTAGTAGTAGTAGTAGTAGTAGTATTGTTTTAAAATCGTTGTACATGAACTTGAATTTACGGAGAATAAAAATGGAGATCAGACTAAATACGAATGATTCCTTAATAAATAAATTTAAAATTTAAGAATATTTCATTTTTTTAAACAAACTTGTGTGTAAGCTTTCCGTTATTTTTACTTTCCCAAACCGGTTTTTTCAGCTTTTCTGTAAATGATCTACATATCCGGTTTTTGTATTAATTTTGAGCCTCTTTCTCACGTTAAGATTTTGTTTCTTTGGCACTTTAAACAAGGGCTAGTCCAAACAGCCTTTTTAAATGATTCAGTAAAACAATAATTTCATTTCGCAAACCCTCATAAGATATAATCATGTATATTTCTCTAGTTTAAACAATATTTTATTTATGTTTCCAGTACAATTTACAAATAAATAATATAAAGAGGATCCCGGAACAAGAGTAAACTCTTATATAAACCGGTTTCCTAGACAATTATAATATTACAATATTTTGCATGTCACAGAAAAAAAAAACATATATATTTTTATAACTAAATAGATGAATTAGTGAACAATTGGACAACTTAATTACTTTAATAAATAAATAATGGGTGGTTTATAAATAAATAAATAAATAAATAAATAAATAAAGTGTGTATATTTCTCTAAGGATCACATCATGAGACATGACGTCATCTATGACTAGATCGTCTATAGTCATCATTGCTTCGTACTACACGGCTGGGCAGCCATTCTGTGGATAAGAATTTGTTTACATTCTTGTGCTGGACTTGATTATCGGCAAAAGAAAAATAAACCTTTTTGGGTTTTTTTATATTTATTTTGTGGTTTGACAATATTAATTTAGACTATTTGTGATGTCATCGAACGCGAAGCCCCCCGATTCTATTAGGCAAGGAAACGATAGCCTCTTCGCACATGTCGACATTTCTTTATAAATGTGAGCTTTTCAGTTAATGGCAATTTACAACTCTCGATAATAAAACACGATACATGAACGCAAAATATTTACATTGCACTATTATGTTCCGACACTGGCCGCCATCACGGGACCAAAGCAGCATTACGACAACTAATGCCGTACTTGTGTCAGTGACGTCCTTAAACGGCATAATTCAGGCCGATTTTTATTCTTTCTGCGTCTGATTAAAGAATGCCGGGCCTTTGTTGGAACATTACTGGCGTGGTATCATCATTATAATTTTTATTGCTTAAGCGATTAAGAAGGCAACAAAAATAATGTAAAAGATGAAAATGATATATATTAACTCTATTATGTTAGTTTTTCAAACATTTGCAGGACAAACTGTTATCTATCTGCACTTTTTTCTCTATTTTTTAAAGCGTTAACAATTTTGACTTCTTAATTAACTTATCTTAAAATTTAAAGATTTTTTACATTTACAGCCAAAAAGTAGAAAGATGTGCCTCAAAAGATTTACAAATAAGAAAAAATCAGAAACTTTTAGGATACTGCTTTGTAGCACTTGGCCTTAATTTAAATTTATGAAACAGCCTACAAAAGTTTTCATATTTAAGGCGATCGGTAAGGTAGTCAATTTGTAAACTGCGGTAGCTCAGTTGGTAGAGTGCTCGCTCCGTAAGTGGGAAGTCGTGGGTTCGATCCCTGGCCGGGTTTGACCCAAGACTTGAAAGTGGGTAGTGACTGTTCTTTCGGCAAACACTCGACATTACGAAATGAAAGTCACGACTCTTTCGGATGGGAACTTAAAATAAACGAGGTCCCTTGTCACGGTGGGCTTGGCACGCTAAAGAACCCTGCTGTATAATGCCATCAGCGCAACGCACAGGCAAAATTTCTACAATTTCGCCTACTCGATATAAGTGAAATATTCTTGACTAGGACGTTTAACACCATTACTCAACTCAAAATGAAAATAAAAATAAATGTTTAATCACGCCACTGGACATTTCTTACTCCGGTACAAGTCCAAAGTCGGATTTTTTATACCACAGCACTAGACCTTCATTGCTCTAGTACCCGTTCATAGTCGGGAAATATTATAACCACGCCACTGGGATTTGTACTCTAGTACCTGTCCATAGTCGGGAAATATCATAACCACGCCACTGGGATTTGTACTCTAGTACCTGTCCAAAGTCGGGTTTTTTTTCATATAACACCACTAGGCGTTTATTACTCTTGAACACGTTTATTGCCGGGAGTATGATAACCACTCTGCTCTAGTATTCGTCCATACCTGGGAATAACTATAACCACATCACCGGGCATTTTTTATTCCAGTTCCCGTTCAAATCCGGGAACTACGCCTTTACATATTCAATACACCAATGTCCGTGAACTTTTGTGATGTATCTCAACCACACCACTCAACATTCACTACTCTAGCGTTAGTCCAAAGTACGGTTATACTGTAACCATATCACTATATAGTTACTTCTCCAGTGTCAGTTCAAGGTCGGGAGTTTTATAGTAAGTTGAATATGTCTTTGTCTTTCGTTGGAATTATTTTGAGATGACTGGCATATCGTTTCCTGGTATTTTTTGTTGTTGTTGATTGTCTGCGCTGGTGACAATTACATGCTTTACAGTTTTCATTTTTTATCTACTTTTTGTGACATACGTAAAATATTTTTATTCATGAAAATAAATATTTCACTGAAATTTTTATTCATTTTCCAAATTACATATATTTTTGTAATCATTTATTAAAAACGTTAAAATTTTAAATTTAAAATTTGGCATTTTAAATTTAAAATAAGATATTTAAACTTACTTTTTGAATTTTTTTATCCCATGAATATATAAATGGTCCGTCCTCTTCGAATGCTCCAGAACCAATGTTTTAATCTTCCGAAACCGTTTTTAAATATCACCGAGGTGATTTAGGTTGTGCGATTAAAGTAATCACGTCTTTGGAGTTTTTCCATTTCATTTTAATTGTATTACACATATATATTAAAGAACTAATTGTTTAGATTTAAATGGGTCAAGCATATATGTAGGCCAAATGTAATAAGAAATATGTCACAATAAGTTGAAATATGTAATACTGCCAAATCAATGTATCTAAGCAGTCTTTGGAGATAAGGAATAAGAAATTAAAACCGTGAAATCTATTAAACAAGAACTAAAACAGATATGTTTAGTACTTCTATCATAATGTTTTGTTTCCGTATTGTAATTTTTTTTAAAATAAAATTTAAAAAAAAATTAAAAAAAAAAAAAAAAATACACGAAGAATTTTTTATAGCTGGAATACTTAAATTTGGTCACCAACCAATGACAATCAGTACAAAAGGTAATAACATCATGTAATTAGTTACAGTTAATGTAATTGTATGTAACAAACATACCAACCTATGATAAAAAGTATACAAAAATCAAAGTAAAATTTTTGTTTTATAATTTTGGTTCAAGCACTACTGATGAGAAATTGTATTCCGAAACGGCGCTCTAGTTCTGTAAAATTAACACTGGTATGATATATAAAATTAGCACTAGACGGTTGTTTCGAAATACAATTCTTCATCATTAGTGCTATTGTCACGTGCCTTTTTTGAATGGATTATTTTTATTGTCATATACCATTTTATAATTAAATTTTAAAAATAGTAGATGACAATAAGACCAAAATTATGAAACCAAAATTGTTATCAAGATGTTGAAAAGATGTCCAAAGGACCAAACGTTTGGGTATCAAGATCAACAAACATGTACTCTACCATAGCTATAATTAAATACGCGTATCCAATAAACCCACCAACAACAAGCAAGAGAAACAGGACTTTGGTACATAGCCGATGCCACTTCCTTGTTGATAGTTCACTTGTTTAGCTTAATTTACCAGTTTTGAAGTATTTACTTTGCTTTAGAATTGTTATTTGATCATGGAGGAATATGTTTGAATTTTATTTGTGGTGGGAATGTATGCACTGTAAATTTAATTTCTGGAAGTTTTAATAATTCAATAGCAATTAACTAATATGATAACACAAAATTGTCTAAGTTAAAGGGAATATACAGGAAGCAATGCATTATTTCCCCTTTATTGTTTGGTCATGCGACAAAAAAAACTTAAAATGCTTGTTAATTTATAAAATGCGTTTTCAAATTGTTTTTAACAATTATTTTTGCTCTTAAAGTCTCACATATAGGAACCGCATTTTTCAAACTGACAAATCCATCACTCGCTCGACTAAGGGCAATGTCTTCATTAATATTAGGTTAAATATAGAATTGCAATTTTTGTGTTTATGGGTCTTTTATATTATGTCAATATCTTAATACTTAAAATCACAAAATCGAAAACTGTTTGGTTTTTAAAGGTTTTTATCACAGATATTTAAGGAATGAGAAGTAAAATACATAATTTGTAGAAAGAATGGTCTATAATTATTTCAATCACACCAGTAGAATGCATGTATATATTGAACACACCGGAACTGTTGTTCCTTGGTCAAGGTGATATAATCATATCCGGGATCACTCCAAACGAAACGACAGTGTTTGGATATATATTATAATAGTGCATTAATAACTCAAAATTATCACACATTACATAACAATTTAGAATTTAAATTCAGTCAGATTGAACTTACAAATCCGTTGAAAAAGCGAAAAAATTGTATTAACTTTAAAATATTCCAAATTGAAAAAGCGTCTTGATGAGATGCCTTAATGACATTTTTTTGGTTGTAGCATCTCTATATAAACTAGTGTTTAGTTACCAAAACTCTTAAACAACAGATCAAAAAATAAATAATTTATTAAAATGTTATCATAAAATCATTGTGTTTGGCCCTATATTACTACTAAATTTGGCATAGGCCTGATACCTTATATTAATGAATTGCTTAAATTATAATCCGTGATAAATTATGATGAATTTAAATGTTGTGTCATACTGTGTTTATATATCACACATATAAACGTACATAACATACAGTCTACCATATATTGACGTAAAGAACAAAACCGGTCACAAATAAATATATAACAGTAACAATAACAACAACCGGTGTTTATGGAAAATAGTGTCTGAATATAAAATGTCCATCAACGCAGTAGTGCAAACAAACTGGCTAACAAACAAATCACCATGGAAACATAGGATGCCGAAATATCTGAAAGAAAAAAATAAAAACGTAAATCAAACATGTATTTGTATACTTAAAACAAAATTACAAAAAATTAATTAAAAATAAGATGGAACACAATATAAGCGAGTCCTAAACATCCTATTATCATGTACATATTGCAGAGAAATTCCGTTTCATATAAAGTTTTTGTTTTAATTTATTCACTTCTTATCGTATATGTTCTCTCTCTCTCTCTCTGTCTGTCTTATTCGGGGGTTTGTCTTCATTTCATGTCTTATTTATTTATCATACACCCGTGTCGTTTCAACGCGTCGTCTCTTGTTGTTACTTTGAGTACGACTATGTTGTTAACATTGACGTCCAAGGTCAACTCTTTTTAACACACGTTCAGTTGCAATATTGGATTTGCCATAACAAGCCTATGTTCATTTCACAAACGGTAAAGAAAACAGATACTGAGAAAATAAACATTTAATATCTACTCTTACAAACGTTTATTTATATACATGTATAAGCAGAGAATAGGCACTTACGATCAACTCCACTTGGGCATTTCCATGATAGTTGCACTACATCCGGCATATGTTGTTGTTTCGTCACTCCCGTCGTCACAATCTTTATCACAATCACAAACAAACATCATGTTTATACACGTCATTGCTCCTGATTCACATGTAAACCAACCGGATGGACAAAGCTAAAAATATATAATAAAATGGTCAAACGTTTGTTTAAAAATAAACTAAATTAATTGCCATATTTTGTTTTTTTTTTTTTTTTTTTTTGTTTAATGAATACTGCTTGTCAAAGAACAATATTTTATCAAGATATACATTAGCAATAATCGCTATTTCTTAGATAAAATAACCTCTAGTTAAATCTATATGCAGCTACAAGATATCGTGACGGCAAACATCAAATAAGAATGTTAAAACAACCTGCTTCATTGTCATGATGTATGTGAAGGTAAACCAATTATGAAAAACAAAATATTGTAACGCATTACCTTTTTACGCGAATTGTAATTAAAATTTATTTCGCAACATGAAGGATTTCCAATTTTCAATCTATGTTTTAAGTATCTATTGTCTTTTACTGCACAAAACTCTTTGTTTCCTATATTTGTAAGATTTAAAAGAAAAAACGCGAAATACGTGTGGTTACAAAACACGTTTCAAGATAACTTACCTGGACATATTGTCCGGCTGCTGCTACTGGACATGTCTGGTTGTTACAGTCCTGATAATCGCTAGAGTCACCAGTACAGTTTAAGCCACCATTAGCTGGACGTGGGTCATCACAAACACGCGAACGTGACTGACGTCCAGTTCCACATGTTACGGTACATGTACCCCATGATGTCCATGAGCCCCAAGCTCCATCAACTGACAAGGAAAAAGAACAATGAATAATTTTACATTCAATTTATCTTGCCATAATGCCTAAAATAACATGTTCATCATGGTCAGTGTAATGCTGCTAAGATGAACATAAACATGAACATTAATGAGACAACTAATCAAACGTAACATACCAATTCCTGTCCAAATTTTGTTCATTTCCCTCTATTATTCATTTACATTCAGTAAAATCTATTTTGTTGAACTTGTATTTGTTATCGGATGGCAATACGTTATAATTAAATAGGACAAATTAACGACTAAATTATATGTTGAATTAATTTTCTTTATTATTTCTAAGTGCAGTCTATGTCTCAAACTTTTATATCTGGCTCCAGTTTAATAACCAAGATTTTCCTTACTTTACATTTGACAAATATTGGTTGTATTTTATATTACTTCAAATAATCAGTATACAGCGCCATCTTCAAAGTGACACTTAAATTCATGGGTATTTTGAAAACTGACAAAGTAATTCAGATTTAAGGGTTTCGAGTTTTAATTTAAGGAACATCTTAACTAAGAAATGATTGTGAAACTGGGTCCTGGTATTTGTAACAGAATAGCTAAAGTTATAATACATTAATACGAGTATTAAACTGCAAAGAAATTGAAAATGTTAAAGAATGATACTTACTTATACAGACTTGTGTATTGCAGTCTTGTGTGTCAGAGCTATTTCCGGCACAAGCAGCGCCACCATGTTGTGGTGCTGGGTCTGTACAAGTCCTTGTTTTATCCTGGGTACCTCCACCACAGGTAACAGTACATGTAGACCATGATGTCCAGGAAGTCCAAACACCATCGACTGCAAAGTAAATAAATAAATATGCATTCTTATTTCAGGTACTTGTAATACATACAAACAAAAAAATGGAAAATAATTAACTTGCGTTTTGGTCTTTAGAAAAATCACAACGATGGCTTGTTATAAATGAGATTATTTTCATCAAAGAGACAAATACGCAAGAGATACAAGTTGAATGTGTAACACAGACCTAGCAAGGAGGAGCTAAAGCTCGACTACTTAGTATTTGATATACATTTTAAATAGCAGGATAGGTACCGATGTCTCTTTTATAACATGCGTCAACATATAATCCTTAAACAATAGCACGATATAAAGAGCTTAAGACAACAAATGCTGCATTTAACTCATTTTAGGATAATATTTGACCATTCTGCTAAGTGTACATTTTCATTTAAGAATTTAAAAGATGATTCTGTTGCTTCTGTTTTTTAACCACATGATTTCCCACCATTCCTCTCATAAAAACTTCATCCATTTAAGTCGATGTCTTCACGAGCATGTTATGATTTGTCACTTACTTGGACATGGGTTTGTATTGCAGGATTGCGAAGAACTTCCAGAACCACCACAGTTTGCACCACCATACTGAGGGGATGGATTTGTACATGTACGACTTCTCGATTGTGTTGATCCGCCACATGACACTGGACATGTCGACCACGATGACCAAGTGGTCCAAGCTCCATCAACTAAAATAACAAGGTTGTTTTTAAAAATAAACAAAGTGTATTTTTAGAAATTTAATTAAAGCATGACAATAGAAACACTTGATAATTACACTTTCGATAGCTATAGTTTGGCGTGTATAAATCCAATGCTGGGAATACGAATTAAAGAAAAAGGAAAACATTATTACTTACTTGGACAATTCTGTGTGTTACAGGCTTGTAGATCAAAACTAGAACCGCCACAGTAAGCACCGCCATATTGTGGAGCTGGATTAGTACAACCTCGAGTTCTCGATTGAGTACCTCCACCACATGTAACTGTACACGTTGTCCATGATGTCCAGGTATCCCAGCCTCCATCAACTACAAGTAAAAACGTTCAGGTATGATTGAATGGGAAGAATTATTATATTTGCACAGCATGCATTAGTGTTTTATCTAGCCTAGGTAACTTTACTCTCTCTCTCTCTCTCTCTCTCTCTCTCTCTCTCTCTCTCTCTCTCTCACACACACACACGCACACACATAAACACACACAAAAACACACACACACCTAAGTGTTTTACTTACTTGGGCAATGATGGGTGTTGCAACTCTGGCTTGATGAACCGGAACCGGAACACGTATTCCCTCCATATTGTGGAGTTGGGTTTGAACAAGTTCTGCTTCTAGTTTGTGATCCACCACCACATGTCACTGTGCAAGTTCCCCATGCCGCCCACGAGGCCCAGTTACCATGGACTATAAAAAGTAAAAATAATACAAATGTATACCATATTCAAAATTTAGCGGAAAGCTAAACTACAATTTATGATATATAAAACGTTTTCATAAAATGGAAGTATGATTGATTCAATTTGTTTCCCGAATGTCGGATTTTCCTGTTTCACGATCATTTCAGATTTGGCTACCTCGGTATTTGTGAGAGAATTTTGAAGCGTTAAAAACGTCACCCATCCCTTATTAAAAGGGAAATGCGCTGCAATTGAAACAAAAAGCGGATTTTATTTTTACGTTCTGAATCTCTGTATTTTGCTGGTTTAATGGTTTTCATGCAGTTATTTTTTGTAAAATATACTGACGTTTGTCTTAGTAAATTAAATTCATTATGACCAAAATGAAATATCTATTAAAATGTACACACAACAAGTTGTATAAACGTCAAGTTATTAACGCAAACTTGTAATAAAATAAATCGAATTTTTGTACATACTTGGACAGTTATGAGTGTTACAGGATTGTGTTGATGAACTAGAACCGACGCAGTTGGCACCTCCATATTGTGGGGCTGGATTGGTACAGGAACGGGACCTGGATTGTGATCCTCCTCCGCAAGACCTACTACACGATCCCCATGATCCCCAACTAGTGTATCCTCCATCAACTGTAGGAAAATATCATGAATGATATAAATACAATGTGTGAAAATGTTTGTGTTGTTTAATTTATTAATTGTGTAATATAATAATGTTGACTCTCAAGACAAACATATATATATATATATATATAGAGAGAGAGAGAGAGAGAGAGAGAGAGAGAGAGAGAGAGAGAGAATGTCTTTAAGTTTTCGCGACATTTTATATTGTTATTGTTTTTTATCTTCGTTTTGACAAATCATAATTGTGCAAGTTCGGACAATAAAAGCTGAAAACCATTCGGGGAAAATTTCCAATTTACAGTATGGGCTACTGGCATTTTACAAATCGGTGTGGTTTGAAGAAGAAACTTGCAACTGTGGAGTAGAATATTAAAAAGATATGTTGTCTATGTTTAAATACACACTGTATTAGTCCCATTGTTCAAAATTTGTCCAAGTAAATACTCATTAGAGTTCATTCAAGATTGTGATCAGTTTTGAATTTCGTTTCATAGCTAAATTGACCGTGGACATATAACATTTATTGAATAATGTTTAAATCTACCCGAGACATATTCTGATCATCGGTTTCATGGGTATTTAACATTTATATGCAGGTACATAATTTTAACTAGAACGTACTTGGGCATGCGCTTAAGGTACATGACGTTGAAGAAGTTGAAGATCCGGCACAGTTGTTTCCACCATATGCTGGAGATGGGTTATTACAGGATCGGCTTCGAGTCTTAGTTCCTGAGGCACAAGTTACAGAACATGATCCCCAGCTTCCCCAACTCCCCCAGTTACCGTGAACTGAAACAGAAATTACAAAATACAAATTCTTCTAAACAAACATATTTATAACAATAAAGGCAAAATACTATTGCATTTTAACTAGCGCACTGAATATAAAAAAATAATTACAACTTTTTTGTGCAATTGGAATAATACTATATAAATGTGCGTGGTTTTACTTCTAATTCACTTTATAAAATACAATATTGTATCATACGTTTGAACAGTTTGATCAAATAATAGACCATAGTAAGGATAATTCTTACAACAGAAACTCACTTGGACAAGTGGTAGAGCTAGAACATGACTGTGTCTCTGTTCCAGATCCAGAACATTGCTTTCCATCATATTTTGGTGCTGGATTATTACATAGCCTTGTTCTGGATCTTGTTCCAGTTGCAGTACTTCCTAATGGCTTACAAGACTGACTACATGATGAATATGAACCCCAATTTGACCAGGCACCATCAACTAAAATAAAAAAGAAAACAAAAATGTTATTAAGTAAGCAGGTAAATGACCTTGACTACTAAACTATTGTTTGTAACGTGGTTAAGCGAGTTGATAATAAAGCAATACCTGGTTCGATCAACATATCCAACACAATTAGAAAAAATAATAACCTCAACTTATCTCTTTCAAACAAGATGAAATGTTGTCTAGAGATCACAGCGAAATTTTCCAAATATTTTTGTGATATATACAATAAACGTGAACATGTAAAAATACTGTTATTGTTATTCTTGTAACACTACTCAATGTAACATGTTATTTTGTACTTAAGTTTCTTTATTTTTGTATTATTTATTTTATAAGTGGTATGTTTATGCAATGCAGAACTTACTCGGTGGAGGTGTTGCACAATCCTCTTCGGCGACTCCATCACCGTCATCATCTGTAAATATAATATTTGAATAACATAAATATTTCTGTATATTATTTCCTGTTTTCAATACTCTTTTAACAAGCAAATCTTATAAGCTACAGGCAGCTTATGATTTTACATTACAATATTACAAATGACAATGGCAAATTACTATTAAGAGCAAATATATAAAGATACCATACGTAATCTGCGGAATAGCTCTCCATATCATGGGTTCTCTTATGGAAATGAAGAGAACGTATAAAGTGAAAATGAGAAAAGAATGCTATAAAACATACCTGCTCCACGATTTTCTACTGTACACAGTTCTTCGTCAATAAGACCATCACAATCATTGTCGATACCATCACCTACTACTGTTGGTGTAGGTATACACACCTAAAGTATAGACAAAAATAATATATCCAATCAGTAAGAGGTAAAACATTAACTTAAAATAAAATATGAACAACAACCAACTCACTATAAGACACAAAACATATTTAAATGATATTCTGAAAAATATTTAAAAGGCCAGAACAATAGTCAATTCTGCAAATCAAAAGCTTACCATCTTAGTAGTCGTCGCTATGACACCTTCAAAGTTCGTAGTTGCATTCTTGCATTACATAGCAAGGGACCTGACGCCCTTTAGCATTCTATGCTATATTGTGGGATCGACCAATTAAAACAAACATATTAATCCATGTCCGAATCACAATCCAAAAAACCACCAGAGAAGTGAGGCCGGTGCTCCGGAAGGGTAAGCAGCTCCTGTTTATCCAACTACACCCGCCACGCATGTAATGAAATTTGTGTAAAAGGAACGTGGAACTATGGGATATCTCATATTTAGCTAGGGCAATCCTAGACACAGAGACAGCAAACTTATCAACAATACTGTGATGACGGCTAAAAAACTTTTTGAGGGACTTGATAAGCCTAGGCTTGCAATATCCCTAAGTCAACAATTTATTTGCAATATTTGTATGTATTTTACTTACACTTTTAAGAATCATATTACGTCAGATTGAACATGGTCCCATACTGAGTTTGTAAGCATGCAAATTTTATTGTAAGCATCTACTGTATCTTAGAATCGGGAAATATTTTTGTTTCAGCAAATTTTAGAATTTGAAAAAGCAGTGTTCATTCGCTATTCACTGGATTCAAATCAAATGCCGTCATCATTTCTATCATTTCTTCTTATTAACTTAATAATTTGGTTTTCAAATTCAACTCAAAAAACCGTTTAAGCTTTGCCTTGTTATTTAATATTCGATATTTTAATGAGCAAAGAGCAGCAGTAATAAGATAAGGACTTACTGTATTAATTGGAGCCAATCTCATACCAGTTGTAAAACCGTAAGTCTCGTAATTTGCTCTTCCATACAAAAATCCACCAAAAATCTTAATAGGTGATGTGTGACGTATTGTATGGGATCCTTCGGAGACTTTGATATAGCCTCCAACTAACGGTGGATTGGTGTTCGGAATATCGATATAGCTAGTTCCGGATGGGAAGGCTGATCCATCTAACCGAAGGCCAGATCTGTCTTGTTTGGTGATGATGAACATGAAGTAGTTGATATATGAACCAAGTGAGTACTTTGGTGTTGTAAATGTATAATCTGCTCCATACTGTTCAATTGGTGGGATCATCATCATCATAGGATCTGATTGTTCATAAGAAGACTGCTGGGATTGACAAAATTGTACCACCAGTATTGGTTTGTCAGACTCTATGTAACAATAGTAGTTATTTCCCGAGGATATCTGTTTTTCCACCATTCTTCCAGCATTTACTGTAAATGATGTGGAATAACTTCTGGACTTAATCGAAACGTATGTGTTATCTTCGCTTCCAACAAATTTCCATTTATCACCAACAGTTCTTTCTGGAACAGGTACGGTTGCAAATTTTTTACCCCAGGTTGAAACTGGTGGCCAGTGCTCTACTAAGTGATCGCTACTACCCCCGCTTCCTATGTTTGTCTTTCTGTTACCACTAAATACAGCGACGGGTTTGTTAGAAGTGACCTTTGACCCAGTGAGATCTCCATAGGTTGTAATTTGGAATGTACTGAATCTGTCAATTGTAAGTCTAATTTGGTTTCCTTTGTAGTACCTTATACCATTGTATGTGACGTAATAACTGCCAAGATGCTGACTTAGTGTGATGGTGACTGAAGTCGAGTCTTGAGTTCCGACGACCAGCAACTCGCACTGCCTAGACGGAGGCCACCAACAAGCTACATAATATTCGTCTCCTAAAACATCTACTGGAAGACCGAGGAAAGCGTCATTAGAATACGTTTCTTTATTCACGCCGTAAATAACCACTTCGTCATCAGCTGTGACCCATATGCCCTTGGTACCCAAGGATGTCCCCGACATTCGAATTTGTGGTTCAAAGAAAAGTTGTTTTACTTGCCCGGCTGTGATAGAAAACTGGTGATCTATAGATGACTTATATTTAGGGGCACGGACTCTGACATTAACCGTTGTCGTTCTCATAGTTGTGATAAAAAGTTCCACATTGATACTTAAGGCTATGTTTTCCATATAACCAATGATAAATTCCTTCCCTCTGTTGTCAGGCGCAGATCCTACAATTGACCATATAATAAAAATGATTAAGATAACAAGTTCCTAAACAAGGATTACATGCTGTTCCATAACCGTTTGAATTTCCCTGTCCCATTTGTTGTACTAAAACAATTCAAAATTACCGAAATTACTTCGATCAATGTCGTAAAAACCAGAATTAGATGTAATCATTCAATATATAATATGGATATACAAGCATTACATAATAATTGGTTTTAAAATAATGCAAAAAAATGAACAAAAATTCTCAAATTTCATTCTCTTATATTCCTTCCGTTACGACTTCAAAAGTAAGGAACTATTAGAAAACAATTCCGCTTTTATTTTGCACTTTGAATTTTTAACATAACTTTTCCGGTGATATGTATATTTTAAACTGTTTCTACTCACCAAGTGAGAGACTTGGCAACAGTGCCAAGCACAAAATAGTTGGCAAAAGAAGACCGGACACTGAAATGTAATAAAAATCTATGTAGTTAGTACAAATACACTATACATATGATATTTTTAAAATTGCGCAATTATTTCGGAGTCCAATATATTATCAGAATCAAATAGTTTGATACAGTGAAATAGCAAAAAAAATGGCTGATAATGTTTTGGCAAATAATGGTTCTAACAGAGACCTTTTTACAAAATGCAACCGTAGATATTCATATATGAGTAATAAAACTATTAGAAAATGAAATTGTCAAATGAAATTTTTTATCGTTTACAAAAATTTCTATAATAATTTTTGCAAAATAAAACACATGGACACTGTTCGTTCAAATACGGAGAGTACTATATCCACACCACTAATGTCCTTCCAAGTTCGGACATTTTATAGTAAGTGGTTTCAATATGCGTTTGTCTTGCCTTTGGTTTGTCTTGATCGTCTGTTTTATTAGTTACCCGTATCACGTTTTTTTTAGTTTTAAATCTTCTATTTATTGTATATCAATAAGAAAACAAACATACTAATCCAAGTGAAATTCACAATCTCGAAGCAAAGTTCAAAATTTTGAAACACGCAAACAAAGTTAAACACTCGAGCATCCACTAGAGAATTGAGGCCGGTTGATCTGGAAGGGTAAGTATTTCTTCTTTAGCTACCTACACCTGCCACATGTAAAATATTTTGATCTTTTTAAAATCTTTTTTAAAGTTTATCTTTCAAAAAATAATTAGAATTGTTGCAAAGAACCTTTTACTATTTTTTTTAAATGCATTCACTTTGTAAGCATTTAAATATAGGTTTAAATTTGAAATAAGACAATTTAAATTAAAAATGATACATTGTAACTAACTTGTTGAATAGTTTTATCCCATGAATGATGAAACGGTCCGTCTTGTTCCACTGCCCCAGAACCAATGCTTTAATCTTCAGATACAGTATTTAATATCACCTCACCGAGGGAGATTAAGGTTGCGCGGACACCGTAATGACGTGTTTGGATTATAATTTTTTGTTTTGCATCTTAATTACACTAAGGGTGTGCGTACTAATATAATAACGGCTATTTTTAAATGCACTACTTGTAGACCGAATCTTAATATAACGGGAAATATTTCACAATAAGTTGAAAAGTATAAACAGTCTTCAGAGAGATTACTGTTTTAGAAATGACCATACAATTTAAAACTCGCACACGTGAAATGCAAGCACTTGCACAAGGAAAGAAACTTTTGTCACAATTAATTAAAATTAATTGCATGTATAATAACATGTAACTTTGGACTTATGCAATCTAACCAAGACCACTGAACAACATAAACATGTACTCGGAAGAGCTAATTTTCCCAAGAACAACAAACAATAACACATAAAGTTAGACAAAATAAATACATCAGGAGATGTAATTGATTATATGATTATAAACTCATAATATTACTGTCGAGATGTCTCAGGTAAACAAAAATGATGACCAGAAGTGGTACTGTTAGCAATGGAGGAATGGCCAAAAGTGGTGTTGTTACGAATGGAGGACGACCTGATGTTGTACTGTTAGGAATGGAGGAATGGCCAAAAGCGATGTTGTAACGAATAGAGGGACGACCTTACGTTGTACTGTTAGGAATGGAGGGACGACCAGAAGCGGTTCTGTCAAGAATGGAGGGATGACAAGAAATGGTACTGTAAGGAATGGAGGGATGACCTTTAGTTGTACTGTTAGGAATGAAGGGGCGACCTGAAATGGTACTGTTATCGATGCATAATGACCTGAAGTGGTACAGTTAGAAATGGGGGAATGACCAGAAGCGGTTCTGTCAAGAATGGAGGGATGGCCAGAAGTGGTTCTGTCAAGAATGGTGTGATGATAAGAAGTAATACTGCTAGGAATGGAGGGATGACCTGAAGTGGTACTGTCAAGAATGGAGGGATGACCAGAAGTGGTAATGTAATGAATGGAGGTCTGACCAGAAGTGGTACTGTAAGGAATCGAGGGCTGACCTGAAGTGGTGTTGTAAGGAATGGAAGGATGACCAGAAGTGGTAATGTTAGAAATGGAGAGCTGACATAAAGTGGCACTGTAAGGAATGAAAGACTGATCATCATTATTAAATGTACATTGTTGTAAAACCAGTTTTCGCATTGTGCCTTTTTTATACGTTGTGAGCTCGCCTTTGGTTCGTTTTTCTAGTTTTCTTTGTATATTTTAATAATTTAATTTCTTTCAAAACCGACAAATTTAGGAATCAATAAGTAATTGAAGTTTACTGTTCTCCTTTTACAAATATTGAAGAATATTTTTAAAAAAATATGCCTTTGGTAACAGATATCGTCAAAAAGAATCCATTACGCAATGAAAAATGAGGACAGAAACGAACAGCTTAAATCGCATAACACTGAAAAGACCACGAGTTATCGAACTCCCAACTTCTGACTGGCAATACGGTCTTCAGCTTACTTTAAAGTAACAAGTTGCTTCGTTTTAAAGGTATTGTAATCGCATTTTCTTGTGGTTTTTTTTTAAATGCATGCGTCTACAATCTTTTCTTCACATCTCTATTTATGTCGCTAGCACGAATGACCCTTGACTTACTTAATGTAGCTGTATTGGTTATCTTTAATTATTTTATATTTTTTCTTATTTGTACCTATTGCAATTGGCCATGGTGTCTTCATTTTCTCAATATTATCTATCATTACCGTAGTATTTTATTAAAACGCGCCATTCATTTTTTTAACAAGTACTGTTGAATACAATTATTTTCTGTAATACTAATTATGGTCTTGTACAAAATTGTTCCAAAACCTTTGCGTTTAAGCGGCGGGAAAATTCGGTACATATGACCTAGTGAACGTCCAAAATCTATGTGACACATTGTACTTATAATTTTGGCACCATGCAGTAATTTCTTGACACATTAATTGGTAATTAATTTAATCCTTATTACTTTATGAGTGCAATGTATCTAAATGCGTTCTATACTTAATGGATTAACAGGAATTATGCATTGGTCGTATTCGTCTTTACGATTGTTTCATTTAGACTTACGGGTTAATGCCAACACTCTTGATGCCAATAAGCGGGATCATTCTTTTGCAGTATGGTATTGTTCGGAATTATCTGGTTTTGGGTTAATTTTGAGTTCATGTTCTCGGTGGATTTATCCAGTTTGTGTTAGTTTAAAGCTATCCGGTTAAGATTAGTTCAAAGCGGTCATCGATTCAAAGTAGCGGGTATGGTTATAAAATTCCAAACGTTAGCCTGTGATCGTTCGTCTTTGCTACATTTAAAGAAATCCGTAGATTAGATTTGGTGTTTAAAGGAAATCATATGTATTTTGAAATGAAATAAATGAAAGGCTTGCGTCATGAGATCCTTTAAAACAAGATCCCCACCGGAAACATCGGGCGATACGGATCTTGATCCACAAAATATATTATGACGTTTTCAATGATGCTAACCGAAATCGAAACTGATTTTCTT
>CM037869.1:8942703-9113970 GCA_021292105.1 Anadara kagoshimensis
AGGTATGAACTCAATTCATGCTGTATTTTGTCGGATTTGTTTCTTTATTTTTTTATGAAGCAGAATTTATACAGAGCCTTGTTAAATCTGGAGAGAAGATTGTCGCCAAATCATTCAACAACACATACATGGGCGTAGGAGGGTTTTTCATATCGGGGGGGGGGGGGGGGGGGGGGGCAAACCGAAGCTATGTCTATGTCGTGCCGCAGGTACGACCTCGTGCGGGGAGAGTATGAGAGGGGTGGTAAACCCCTCGCATAGGTGGGGAAATTTTCAAAACTAAGTCCTGTCTAGACGCATTTTCAATGTATTTTGCGGCGTTTTGATAGGTTAAAATGTTGTGATATCAAGGCAAGATTATATAAAATAACCGTATGACACAAGTTCCATATGGAGGTACCCCGGAAAATATTTACAAGTATAATGATGAAATTGATAATTGATTGGATACCAGATGGACATTTCCTGTTAAAGTTCTTGTTTTTTTTCCTTTTTTTAGCACTTACACTATAAACGTAAACTATGATACAAAATTTCACACAATATATTGCGCCCCCCCCTCTGCTCCGACGCCTATGAGATACATGTAGATAGATGACGTTCTGTTTCTTAATAATCCTAAATTTGGAGACTGTCACAGTGAAATAAAAGATACGACTGATTCTCAAGTTTTGCTTCATATTTAGGCTGACGCCCACGAAAGGCTACATTTGAAACTGTATTGTCAACTTTCCTTTTTTATTCAGCAATCATACAACGAAGCAAGCTGTTTACAAATCAATTGTTGACCCAGGGATATTGTAAGGCTTATCAGGGTCCTCAAAAAGTTTTATGGCCGTCATCACAGTATTGTTGATAAGTTTGATGTCTCTGTGTCCCATAGTCCCGTGTTCCTTTCACACAAATTTGATTACACAAGTGGTGGATGTAGTTAGCTAAACAAGATGTGCTTGCCCTTCCGGAGCATCCGACCTCATTCCATGGTGAATGTTCACGTGTTTAACCTAACTTGTCAGTTTCAAAGTTTATACTTTGCTCCTGGATTGTGATTCGGACATGGATAAGTATGTATTTAATTGGATCCATATGTACATACTTGCACCAAACGAAGCTTCAAAACATCTTAATTGACGACTTACTTTGTCCGTAAAAACATGCCAAAATCACAGTAGGTGGACAATCCTAAGGGTATGGAAAGTTTTGAAAAAGAGAAACAAAATGGACAAATAGTCAAATACATGTATGATGAACGTTCCGTTGGAAGCAGATTTAAGCACAGCATGGTTAATCTGTAGAGAAGTCTATCACCAAATCATTACATTGATGGCATTCTATCGCTTAACCACCAAAGCCCTGAATTAGGAGAATAATGTGAATGTGGTCTATCCTAGTGAGTTTGAAATAAAAGATACGATTGATTAATATTTGGGCGTATACCTCAGAACTACGGAATGCTACATTTGAAGCTATGAAGCTACATCAGTGACACACTTTCTATTGCCAACTTTCCTTTTCTATGCAGCAATTTACCTGGCCTCAGTTTCACAATCATTCCTTAGCTAAGATTTTCCTTAGCTTAAATCTTGCAAAATTTCAAATCTTTATAATTTTGTTAATTTTCAAGATCTTGAGGAGTTTAAGGTGTCATTTTTAAGATCACTTCTAAATTAAAACATTTGCATTTAGTTTTGACAAGAATATTCACCAGTAGTTCCAAAAATAGATTACAAAAACTTGCTAAATTTAAGTTAAGGAAAATCTTAGCTAAGGAATGATTGTGAAACCGGGGCCTGCTTCTCATGAGTGTGTGCTTCAGTTTATATGCTGTTCCAACTACAGGAATCTTATACAAGGAAGCAAGCTGCTTACAAATAAATTGTTGACTCAGGGATATTGCAAGCCTATGCATATCAGGGCCATTAAATCGTTCTATGGTTGTCATCACAATCATGTTGATAAGTATGATGTCCCTGTATTCAAAATTACCCTGGATATATTTAACATCCTTTAGTTCGATGTTCCTTTCATTTACATCATGGTGGGTGTAGCTAATTAGACAGGAGGTGCCTACCATTCTGGAGCACCGTCATACTTCCCTGTTGGACGTCAGTTTGCATATTTAACCGTTTGCCAGTTTTCAAAGTTTTTACTTTGCTTTTGGGATTGTAATTTGAACATGAACTGGTATGTTTGCCATGTTTGTGTTTGATAAACAATGCAGTCAACTGTTGTCTGTTACAATAAATCTATATCACAACATTAATATATATCTTACTATGTACAACATTTAATGTACATGACAAAGAAATCAAGTTCCAATGGGCTTGAATTAGTACTAATGTTTGTAGTGTGACAGTATCTGAAAAAATAGTTTTCATGATGAAACCATGGCATTGGTTTGTCATTGGAACTGGATTGCGTCATGCTAATAGAGGACATGAAAGCCTGGCATTGGTTTGTCATTGGAACTGGATTGTGTCATGCTAATAGAGGACATGAAAGCCTGACATTGGTTTGTCATTGGAACTGGATTGTGTCATGCTAATAGAGGACATGAAAGCCTGGCATTGGTTTGTCATTGGAACTGGATTGCGTCATGCTAATAGAGGACATGAAACCATGACATTGGTTTGTCATTGGAACTGGATTGTGTCATGCTAATAGAGGACATGAAACCATGGCATTGGTTTGTCATTGGAACTGGATTGTGTCATGCTAATAGAGGACATGAAACCATGGCATTGGTTTGTCATTGGAACTGGATTGCGTCATGCTAATAGAGGACATGAAAGCCTGGCATTGGTTTGTCATTGGAACTGGATTGTGTCATGCTAATAGAGGACATGAAAGCCTGGCATTGGTTTGTCATTGGAATTGGATTGTGTCATGCTAATAGAGGACATGAAAGCCTGACATTGGTGTGTCATTGGAACTGGATTGTGTCATGCTAATAGAGGACATGAAAGCCTGGCATTGGTGTGTCATTGGAACTGGATTGTGTCATGCTAATAGAGGACATGAAACCATGGCATTGGTTTGTCATTGGAACTGGATTACGTCATGCTAATAGAGGACATGAAAGCCTGCTGTTTTAAGGACTTTCAAACAACTGATTACAATATGACTGAAGATATATACATGTATGCAAAAAAATATTGATTGATTGGCAAAAATTTGGGTACCAGTATTATAACTTGTCACAAACCAGAAAATTAAAACCCAAGTAAACTATTAGCCCATTATGGTGGCTTAAATGATACAAATCCCACTAAATAGAATACACATCTACTGACTTAGGGATAAATAACTAAAAGTAAGTTTTAGACATTTTATTTCTAGTGTGTGTGTGTGTGTGTGTGTGTGTGTGTGTGTGTGTGTGTGTTCACAATAGTTTTAATCTCAAAATTTTGATTCTTAACATTCAAGTATTGCACACAAGTCAAGATGTATTCCTATTACAATGACAGTATCTTGGATTGCCACAAGTAAATCATCAGTATACAGCAATATCTAACACTATAACTACATAACTATAATTCAATGTGCCAGGAAATAATTATTGTGGTTTTATTTGCATTTTAAAATTTAGTAAAAATACTAAAATGTTGGCAAAATCTTTTTTTCATTTTATATGTATTATATAACATTATACTGTTATCATACAGTTATTGTACATTATTCATTATACCCCAAGGTTAGACATAGGGTTAACGCCCCTACTCCATAAAAATCCTTTTGTAACAGAAACTATAATCCTGTGATATACTTTAGTCATTTCATGATAGTCATATTAAACATACAAACATGTCATACATGCAGTAATTACATTCTTGTATCATCAACAAATATATAATATATATTTTATTTTCACATTTTTATTGTAAAAAAGGTTTAGTGTCATTGTCCCATTTACACTACATCTGTAACTTGTGTATTTCACTAATTTATCATTAATGGCATTAAAACAGCTTAGTTAAATAATAATAATAATAATAATAATAAACATCACTTTTCATCAGATCCATGTTCACATTTATAGGCTTGGTGTTGCTATACTCCTCGTCAATAGGGTTGTAAAGTCTTGTCATGTAACCAGCATGTTTTATGATTTTCAAACACAGTAAATCCTCAATTAATTGCCACCATTTTTCCAGCCTGATTTTGGTGTTATAAGGGATTTAGGGATAAATCAAGGAAGAAAAAAACATAAAAGAAAAATATTTTAGAACTTCAAATTACATGGCAATAAGTGAGGTGGAAAAATTATAAGGTGGCTTTATAATGAGATTTACTGTACATTGAAAAATTCAACATTTCAAAAAGTGCACATGAATATTTGTCAAAGTCTGGGTTGAGTTTAAAATGTGATTCAGGCATTGCCATGGAACTACTCAGTCAAGAATGTAGTTTGTTAGTTCTTTTTTTCCCCACTATGCTCTACTTCAAGCCACTGACATATTGTAATTCTGGCTTGTTAAAATTTCAACCCAGTTTTTGGACAATGGTCTTTTTCTGTAATATACTGGTAATACTGCTGGAATACTGTTATACATGTATATATCAAGTTGACAAGACATACACACCCTGTATAATAGTTCTATCACTTAAATACAAATATCTATAGTCACTCTGCATCAAAACGCCATCCCAAGTAGAAATCCACCAAAAAATCCTCCAGCCACAAAAACATTATTTCTCAAAAATATCTGAAACTGATAAAAAATAACAATTTTTTAAAATACAGAAAAAACAATGAGTACAAATCATATCCTTTTTTTAAAGTAGGCTGTTTTGTGGGTTATTTTGGGGCTAAATTTCAACCTAATATGACATACCACTTACATGGGTAACTGGTTAATAAAGACTAAAGGTCAAGATTCTTTTTTATGATTTTAAAATAACTACCGTAAAGAAAATGTGTTGATGAAATGATCAACAGTCAATGTCATTGCACACACACATTTGAATGTTGCATGCCGGTTATCAAGGAAGCAAAAACAATATTACACATAGGCAATATGATTTTTGCTGAGTTCTGGACCAAATATATTAGAATAAGGGTTGAGATTTCCTTATCTGGCACCACAAGTAGTGACTGATTCTATTTCATGCATCAGAAAGTACAATTTTTCAGTTTAAAACCAATTTCAGCTTTCGATACACCTCTGATTTTGTTGATAAAATTTTGTGGGAAAAACGGTATGTCTTGCACAGGGGTATACAAGATAGAGATATCTTGCACCTCTCTTTTTATGGATTTTTCTATCTGGGGTGCAAGAAAATATAATAAATGTACCTACATTTTGTATCACACCACCATAATTTCTTCTTGCTCTCCTTTCTATTTCCCGTCTTGCTGTTTCCATTTCAGAGTTTAATTTGTTCCAGTTAATTTTGATATATCCTTTATGTTGAGCTATCTGATAAATAAAAACATAAATTAACATACTGAAATCACTAAATAATAATGTAGTACACTTCATCACAGTCGTACTGTGTATATGGAATATTGCAGCATAAAGTGAACTAAACAGCCCAATGTAAACAACATATGAGTACCGGGTAAGTTTAAAACTGATTTATTTATTTATTTTTTTTTTTTTACATTTTTGTTCAATTTAAAATATGGTAGTGTATTGATTCATCAATCAGACATATCATGAAGAATAAACTTCGAAATACTGTAAACTTTACTATTTTTGAACAGGTGTAATTTTCACAAATTTGACGAAGGATACAATAACACAAAAATAACCCTAAGTAAAAATTAAAGCATTTTGTCTACAGAAAGGAAAGTACACAAAATCATCACGAAAATACCCCCATGTGTGGGATGTTTTGGAAATCAATAACATCACAAATTCCTGGCATTATGTGGTTTTTACGGAAAAATGTCAGCTGATGCATTTCATATCCATTGGAAATAAGTGTTCCACAGAAACATAAGAGAGTATCATGTGATACAGTGGTGAACCCTACTGATGTATATACAAACCTGAAGTATAAGAATTGTGGCCCCTAATGATGCTGCTGCTGCTTTACCAACTTTAACAAATAAATACCCGGAAACCCTAAAAAGAAAATGAAGGGGGACATGATTTAGTATATTCACAAATATATACCCAGAAACCCTAAAAATAGAATTTAAGGGGACATAACTCCCTTAAGTATAATAACAAATAAATACCTGGAAACTCTAAAATTAGAATATAAGGGGACATAACTCAGTATATGAACAAATAAATACCCGAAAACTCTAAAAAATAGAATATAAGGGGACATAACTCAGTATATGAACAAATAAATACCCGGAAACTCTAAAAATAGAATATAAGGGCACATAACTCAGTATATAAACAAATAAATACCCCGTAAACCCTAAAAATAGAACATAAGGGGACATAATTCAGTAAATTAACAAATAAATACCCAGAAACCCTCAAAAAAGAATATTTAAGAGGACAAAATTCAATATAATTAACAAATAATTAACCTGAATCCCTAAAAGGGGCAAAGAGATATTCTAAATATCTATAATTTGATATGTATTTCTTTTGGGGTTAGTCAAATTGAGATAACCCACTATATAGGTAATTATACCCTAAACAGGCTAATTTTTACCTATCAGTTTACTATATACTTCAACGTCGGTACTTCATAACATCTGCAAGCATACATCACATCAAAAGAGTTGAAAGGCATTGTACTCTAATAGTAGACCAATTCAATTAGTATCATCATCCCTTTACTGTGCAATATAAATATGTTTGAACAAAACAGACTGACATACCAGCCAGAGGCACCACCAATGACTACTTGTTTAGCCACAGATTGTCGTGATAAATCTCCAAACACTCTCTTAATCCAGTTCCTGTCTATTGATGTCAGATCCAGAACCTCAAAGTCTTCATTGTCTTCTGAAGCCATTCTGAAACAATAATAATACTGATATAATTATATCAATCAACCAACATTGTCTGGGCTGTCACGCCCCCTTTTTGGTACTAGGTTCTTGGCCCTTGAAATTGACAAAATGAATATGGTTTTATTTTGGAGCAAATCTAATATAAAATCATAAAGTAGACATTAAAAGATAGGTAATCAGTATGCTAGTAAATTGTGCCAACAACACTGTTAAATACATTATAGAAAGCGCAGCTTTTTCGCTGCAAAGGATAACTATAGAAAACGTGTGTACATAATTCTTAAATCAATCAAACTACAAAAAGTCCAATAATCCATCACAGCAATCCCTATATTGGTGAGTTGAAAAAATTGTGTCAAATTCATGTGAATTTTTCCACAATACGCTATATTGAAACGTGAATGAAACGGGATCTTGCGAGATCATTCTTTCTTAATAGAGATCCCGCCACTGTCAGGTGCGCCACTGTTAACAGTGTAAAAACAAAGTTTGCGTTATACTGTCAGTATCCAAATTTTTCTAATTATTTCTGGATTTTTCCTAAGAAATATAGAAAAGAAGATTAGAGTATCGAATGGTTTGAAATAGTAAATAAATTGCATTTTCATTTGGCCTATGCGGAAATTAGAATAAAAACTTCTGTCATAGAACTGAAGCGGTCAGGTAGCTCAGTGGGGGAGGAAGGGAGGTCCTGGGTTCGATCCCCTGTCCGACCCTGCATTTTATTTTTTCTCTTTCCTGTTACATTTGGGGGCTCGTCCGACCCTGGGAAGTGGTCGAAAAACAGGTAAAAACCTAGAGTTGAATCAAAAAAAAAAAAAAAAGAAGAAGGGAGGAATGTAGCAGTCCGAGTAGCTCAGTGGTAGAACACTCGCCTATAGTTCCCCGGACCGACCCTGCATTTTTCTCTTTCCTGTTACAGAACTTTGTCTGTTGCACTTTCTTAACGTTTGCACTGTCAGTCATATTAAGGTACATGTAAGAAATAATGGTAAGTATTTTACATGTCAGATACAGATGTATGGTGAATGACATTGCCTTTGGGATTTCCCAATCTGAATTATTGTTGTATTTTCTCTATTTCTAATACAATCATGATATTCCATCTAGATCTACTTCAAGGCAGCTATGGCATTGAAGTGTGATTTTTCAACCATTTTTGAATTTGAATAAATACTCCTATATCACACTGTCTATGACATAATTAATTTACTGTACCTTTCAGAACACTTAACTTTCTATTTGTGTAGTGTATTGCGTTATACCATCTCCTACTTATTTAAACGTACGTGTGCACAAAGCACTGATGTTGATATTAGGCAATTATTAGATCAAATGGTTTTAAAATAATTTTTAAACTATAAAATAGGCAGTTGAATTCATCGAATAATATTGTTTTTTTCGACTCAATTAAGTCGTTTTAAAACTGAAAGTTGACATACATCCCTGCTGATGTACACAAATACGTGTAATTATCTAATATCGAAACGGGCACTTGTTGCAAACGCGATATTGATTGGCTAGTTTTTGGAACTCGACCTTGACCCTTGTCAGCTTGTGAAAACGGAAGAGGCTGTGCTCTCTTATCCTGGAAATGAATAGCAGTCGCTTTATGTAGTTCTGCGTAAAATTCCAACGGATAAATTATGAATACAGAAAATCCAGATATAGTTTTATCAACTGAAGAAAGAGAACAACTCGGAAAATATGACAGGTTGTATAAAATCGCATGCTAGCAAACGTGGAGAAACTTGCCTTAGCTAGCTGAAAGTTTGTTCACTTTTCCCCATGTTGCATGCAATGGGATTTTTATTTAAATATACATCTACCCCAGTGCAACACTAGAAAAGCAATAAGTCATCGTCATCTAAATGGTGTGTCTTTTCACCAGATCTACCCAAATAGGAGATAAAAACTGCATGTGGTTTTTCTTCTCTGTGACTGATAACATTTGTAACAGGAAGGAGACAAAAATTCATGATCTGACCATGGATCATATCTTGAAATTTCTACACTGCAGACAATAGACGAAATTATTTTTGTCCTCAGCGACTCTTTTTATTGATGACAAAACATGCTCCCATACCATATATCCAAAATGCAGAAATTTGCCACCTCCAGTTGGAGGCTGCAACATCTACTTTCTCAACAAAAAATAATGGCATGGTGATCAAATCACCTGTAATTAAAGTATGTTTTATTATGTTAAATTCAAGTTTTTGTCTATCCTTCTATCTGTCTTTGCAAATTCTCCAAATCTGTGAAGCATTATTTCATGAAACTTGGTGAAAAGCAACAACACTGATAGGAGATTTACAGCATCTCAATGCTATGTAGGTCAACATATATCTGTCACTGTCTCAGTATATCGGATATGTAGGTCATCATACTTCTATCTCAGTGTCTGCTATGTAGGTCAACATACATCTGACCTAGTACCTCTGACATGTAGGTCAACATACATTTGACCCAGTACCTCTGATATGTAGGTCAACATACATTTGATCCAGTACCTCTGAAATGTAGGTCATCATACATTTGTCTCAGTGGCTGATATGTAGGTCAATATACATCGGTCACTGTCACAGTATATCTGGTATTTAGGTCGGCATACATCTGATCTAGTATCTGGTATGTAGGTCAACATACATCTGACTCAGTATATCTGGTATGTAGGTCAACATACATTTGTCACAGTACCTCTGATATGTAGTCAACATATATTTGTGGCTGTGTCACATTATACATGGTATGTAGGTCATCTGTCACAATACCTCTGGTATTTAGGTCATCATACATCTGACCCAGTACCTCTGATATGTAAGTCAACAGAAACACTAATTTCCTATTAAGTAGTTCACTGTAGACAGGTTTCAGTTTCAGCATTCATCTTTCCTGATACCTCTGACATGAAGGTCAACATAATCTGTTTTGGTACCTCTACCATTGTCTGGAATACTAAGCCCCATTGTTTCCAGTTTCAATTTATTATAAAGTTTTTCAGATGGGAGTTAATTATCAACATGTTTGTTGATTAAATGAGAGCAGTGGCCTTGGTTAAAAGGAAAAAATATTTACTCAGTAGTCAATAACACTGTCAAACCTACAAGATATGAAATTAAGATCTCTTTCAGTGGACAGTGAAACTTAAATGTCACAATCTACTCTGTAATATGATTGATAAAATGACATCTGATCACATAACTTTCACATTTCAATGCCTTATAAGATACAACAGTAACAGATATAATTTTCTAAGGGACAGGAGGGGAGATATTTCATGTTATTGTCTAGTGCCCTATCAGTTATACTGATGCCAATGCTTAAATGTCAAGTAAAAAAGGGGCTTCAGTGGCTGAGTGACTTAAAGTGCTGGCTCACAGATTGTAATTTCTCTTAAGTGCAGATCCTAGTGTAAGAAAATTTGTCTGTTTCCTTGCTGAAGGTCAGTGTTTTTCTCCATATACAGTTATACTGTTGTTTCTTCCATTATCCAATAACTGACTAAGTGACAAAATCGGGAAGGGCATGAAATACTATTCATTTATTCCACTCCGTCTAAACAAACTAGCCCCCTACGTTGGAATTTATATGACCACAGATAAATCCAGGTAAGTTTCATCAGAATTTTAATAGATAAAATACTTTTAATATTATTTATATTATTTATTTATTTTTTTTCAGTTGTTTGTATGGATTTGTTAAGTTTAGTTCTGGTGAAGGCCAAGACATTGAGAAAAGAGCTCTTATTGAAAAGGTATCACAATAGATTATATTTTATTGTAGCATATGTCCACAAACTTACGTACATGTTATAAAATCATAGTATTATACTGGTGTAATATAACTTAGTTCTCTTTAAGTGCACACTTACAGACCTCTACCTACCTAGGTTTAAATCACACTCTGTCAGATCCTAATGTGAGAAATTTTGCCGGTTCACTTGCAGAGGGTTTGTGCTTTTCTCTGGGTACTTCAGTTTCCTCCACAGATATAAGTGCAATAATCTTGACTTGGGCTTAAAACACTCTGGTTTCATCCACCATAACAGAACTGACCACCTTCATATAAGTAAGAGAATCTTGACTTGGGCTTTAAAACACCATTAACCCAATCCAATACAGTCCAATATAATTCGATCCAAATTAATCTCATCCTGTTGTTGTGATATTGTGATAATGTGTGACCTGTGTGTATTCCTGACATAGACTTTCCTGCATTGATAGTGGTACAGAAACCTCATTGAAACTGGTAGAAGGATGTCTGAACAAAACATTTTGATATTAGGTTCAGCCAGGGCTTTGGGAACTAAGAAATTCCATATCTGATAATGAGGTCAAGGTACCAAAGTCAAATATGAATTGTGGTTAGAAAGAGATAAGGGCATTTGTCCCTTCAGGATAATTCTAATTTTTATTTTGATTTTACAATAGGGCATAAAGTACTATGAGCAAGTGCTTCGTGATCATGCTAAAAAAGGAAAAGTCGCACCTACAGATCACGGAGATGTGGAATTGGCTGTTGATCCAGCAATCTATTGTCACCTTGGTCATCTTTTATTGCTACTAGAACAATATCCAAAAGGTAAGTAATTAATCAATAAGAGGATATATAGGAATCATCTTATCAGTCTGTCCCAATATCATATCTGCTTCATATATTCCATGCTTATGGATCGATTTTGATCAAACTTGGCAGAAACTTGATATTACAAATTTTACAAAATTACTACTGGTTTGTTGCAAAATAATTTGATAGCCATAAGTCTTCATTATATGCAGTGCCTGTCAAATTTGCCTTTGAGTTTGGTAAAGAATTTGGTGCTAATCAATGAATATTGTGAGTTGTCTCCCTTGGCATACTGTGAAATCATTAATTTTCGTTGGGTCCAATTTTCGTGGAATCGGTAAAAAATAACATTTCGTTGGGACGTAAATTCGTGGTTTTACTGTTATTTCAAAAATGTAGTTTGTCCTTTGAGCCTTGATAACGGGTAGGAAGTCATGCTTTGTTTGTTTATCGGCACCTATAGAAAAAGTTATTTGTTGAAATAAGAAAGCAATAAACCGTGACAGAGACGCGGATTAATGACTAAGTCTCGGGTAGGCGCTAATTACCTGTAATCATTATATCAGTAACAATTAACTACACAAGCGATGTGACACCTGGCCCGAGTAGATCTACCTGATACGTTATACAAATAAGCGGTAATTAATTTAGATTTAAAAGTTTATGCAAAGAACATCAATCACAACGTGTTTTATAATCACTTTACACGAAACTGAATGTTTTTCTGTGACATCGGTAACTTTATAAAAATTCTAATTATTGACCTCTGATGACCTAATCAGCTGTTTACGAGAGTAACAATGGCGGCTCTTACCGATTCGAATGAAGTTTCGTTTTTTTAGAAATCAAACAACTGACTTAGTAATAATAAATATAAAACAGGTTTATAGAGATTGTTGAAATGTTTATTCAATTAATATGTAATCGGATTGGAATTTAAATGAGACGGGTCATAATTGATGATGAAAGTTACGGTTAGAAACCTGTCTGTCCCCAGGTCCCTATCGTCCCGACCAGTTCCTAATTGAAAACAAACATTTAAAAAAAATAATGAAGAATTTATTAAACATAATATATGTACTTAAATAATTTTCATAATTAAATCAAACATCCACGCATCTATACCTTGTGAAAAGTTTGTGTTTATGTGTGAGGTACGCTAGAGCAAAAAATATGGTACATATATGCATGGCCATTAGTTATCATATATCTTGTCTTTTTACTTGAGGTTAATGTTTCGTGGTGGTCGTAAATTCGTGGTTCAGACTGTCCACTAAAACCACGAAAATTGATCCCCAACGAAAATTAATGATTTCACAGTAGAAATGTCCCCGTTCAGAAAACAATCGGCAGAAAGTAGAAAACTACGCTGATATGCCTAAATTTCCTAAACCGCGAAAATAAATATACGCTAAATTTAATATTTTACAGTGTATGATTCTTGTGTCTTGATTTTGTATTCTCTTTATTTCTTTTATTTGTTTCTTTGATTTAGAACTTTGAGTAAATGAACAGTTTATATGATATTAGAATAGATTTTACTATAATCAAAATATTTATGTCATATTTCAGCAATGTCTGCCTACCAGAAATATCATCATTTAAATAAAGATAACTGGAAGGTAAGTTATATGTAACCAATCTTTTTAAGTTAAAATCTGAAATCATGGGTTCAAAATTATGTTTTCTTATGGAAAGTCCAGGACCTTTTGACTTTATTTTTGGCAGGTCCCACATGGGGTTTAGTAAGTCCAATATCAACTTATGTTATCACATAGAAAACATGAATTTGTCCTGGAAAAAATGACAGGTCCATTGGGCTTTTACAGTTTGAATATCAAAGGTACCAATGTGAAATCAAACCATTTTCTAGTCGGAAACAAGTTCATGATGATTATATATTAATATTCACAATTATTTTGTCCTTGTGAAACTTGCTGAAGTTAATCGCACACAATTTGCAGTATTTGTCTCTTCCTCTGTATATCTACCTGTGGTATATCATTTCATAATACATGGACCACAGTTAACATGCAGAAAAATATATCACAAAGTGTCAAAGCCATATTTGTCACCAGTAGATGCTGATTATTTTGTAATCTACCACCTTGAGGCCACAGTGGCCTAATGGATAAGATGTCAGTCTACAAACCCAGGGTTTCTCACCACTGTGAGTTTGAGCCCCTCTCAAACCACATGTGGGAATGTAAATTTTCCCTGCCGTTGGCCTTTAATTGTTTACTTGGTATCAGTATAATGTGACTGGGAGAGTGGTACGCTTGTCTGCGGCATACTGACTCTTGTGAGCTAGCATGTTACAGGTGTCCTGAGTGCGCGCTATAACAAGGCAGATCATAAAACACACTCACACTTCACATGCATGCACAAACTTGTTCATAGATTAATCCATAGAGATTAATAAAAATAGTTCTCATCGCGAATAGCTGAAAAATTGCTGATGCGATGTTAAGCAAACAATTAACCAACCTACAGTTGTAATCTACCATCATACATATTGTAATATACTAACATAGCTTTGCAGAAAACATTGCAATAAATACGGAAAAGAACATACCGGGTACTATTTATTTGTAAAAAAGGTTCATTGATACAGTTCTATTGTTGCAAATACCTCTATTAAAAAATTATGAATGAAAATGATATTACTCCACTCTCGTGGCACATAGCATGACATCACAAAGTGTAACTCAGTAAAATAGAACTCTCATGGTTGTATCATTTGTTTTTCCACTGCTGGCTGTCTTCATGTTTCATATAAAGGAAAAGCAGGTCTTGTTAGAATAGTTCTTTATCAATATACAGTCAAACCTTTCTTTAAAAGCCACCCAAGGAACCAGTAAAATAGACTTTATTGGCAGGTAGCCCTTGTAAACAGGTTTAAATAACATGAACAAAGAGCAATTTGGATACTATTTAATGGGCCTTTATAATCAGGTGTTCCCTTATATAAAGATGCCCTTTAAGGCAGGTTTGACTATAACATTGTATTGAGTTATTGTGTATTTTGTATCAAAGCAGGTCTAACACATAACAGTAATGTATATTTATTATATTTCAGGATGCCTCATTTTTATACGGACTTGGACTGGTGTATTTTCACTTCAACGCCCTCAAACTGTAAGTTATGTTTATAGTAATATTATTTTAATTAGGGATGATAACAATTAATCAGTTAATCAATCAATTACACATTCCTCTGATTAATTGAGTAAGAAATGGATAATCAGTCATTATCATTCTTCTTTTTGCGTCCCACCAGCCAGGTATGCTTGTCGTCTAGTCAACTATGTCAACTGACCTATGTCAGCTTTGTCAGACATGCTTCCATTGCAAGACTTAGAAAATTTGATTGGTCAGTCAGGTTTGAAATATTGTTATTGACACCAGTGATGATTGGTGGGGTATGAATATCAACCACATACCAAGCTGAATTGTGTACATGTATGTCAGCAGTGAGTAAAAGTGATCATGTGAAGATTATCTATAATTAACCTTAAAATGACAAACATTCTCATTTCTTTAATGTCTTTGGTCTGTTTACTGTAATCATTAATGATGAAACGATTATTGGCAACAATAAAAAAAATAGTAGTTATATTTCAATAAAGGCTTTAAAGTTGGCTGATTTCATTAAATGATTAATAGGCATTACCAGCAAGCACTGTGTGTTTCTGAAAAAAGTGCTCTGATTGTGGAGGGAAATACAGATCAACATTAATCAATGATCAATCCATCTTTGTCCACTGATTATTATTCCATGATCAATTTTGAAAATGTTCTGATTGTTCAACACTAATTACCATACAAACATTTCACTAGATATGTAACAATTAGTCACATTAGGCATTCCTAATAATAAAAAAAAAGAAAATTTATAGGAAATATAAATTAATATTTACAATAGGAATTGACCTTCTTTAGATGAACCTATTTGTTTTTGCTGGCATTCAATTGCTCATAATTACGATGTGGGTCATGACCTCTGATGACATAACATTCGAATATGATGAATGAGAGTCAGGAATAGCATATTTAACATGAACTGCGAAGAAAGTTATTTCTAAATTGATAGATATAATAAATTTGGTTAATGTTTGGGGACTGTTGTGATACAGATAAAAGAAAAAACAACATAATTTGCTTGATCTGTTTAATAATATCTGCCAAATGGCAAATATTAATCTTTTAAATCTACCGAAGGATTCATGATTGAAATGATGACCATTTTCATATAATGTCATAATTTTCTCTGGTCACAAAATTATACAGCTGAATCTACTGTAAAAATTCATCTAATTTGTAATGGTATACTGATATCAGCTTATAATGTTCTGTTTAATCGGAACAAAGTCTTTGATATGGAAAGTATTCTGTTTAGACAGGTTTCACAGTAAATTAAAATCTGCATATTTTGAGACTTTCATTTTGGTCTGGAATGTATCCTGTTTTCATTTTGGTCTGGAATGTATCCTGTTTTCATTTTGGTCTGGAATGTATCCTGTTTTCATTTTGGTCTGGAATGTATTCTGTTTAAAAAGATTTTACAGAACATTTAGGGAAATTTATTAATTTGATTAGAATATAATATTTTACTTTTCACATTGATTCTGATAAAGAATTTTTTGTTGACCCAGGAATTGTTTTGAATGCTATGTTTCCTTTCCTGGTAGCCAAAATTCCCATTGCCTTCTACTTCTGGGAATTTCTTTCAGAAAGTAAGCTATTGTAGCAAATCTGTGGAAAAGATACTTTGAAAGTAACTATAATTTCATAAATTTTGGAAATTTGGTTCTAATCATTTTAAATGGGATGGGTATTGTGAGTTGTCTCCCTTAGTACATCGGAAACTCATAAACAGTAAGTGGCAGCTTTATTTCCATAAATCGACAATTTAATGTGATCACTGTTTCATTTATTTTTATATTTAATTCAGATATATGTATTTTAAGAGTAAATTTTAATTACCAGTATTGTTATTAAAACAACTTTATTTAATTTATTTAAATTGAATAATGATGACGTTTAAATCTATGCAGTTTTATGGGAGTATAACATATCAGATTGATTGATTTATATCCCATTCAAGAATATTTCACTTAAGTTGAAACTTCTCCAGCTATAGTTAAAGGGGCAGAAATTTTTACTTGCAGTGTGCTCATCCAAAGGACCCCATGACTTCCATTTCTAAATGCCCAGTGCTTGGCAAAAGAACAGTTACTTCTTATTTTCAAGTCTTGGTCAGACCTAGCTAGTGTTCGAACCCACAAACTCCCACGGAATGAGGACTATACCAACTAAGCTGCCATAGTGGTCTAACTTATCTGATGACAGATCACAAAATTGAACAAGGTCACAGATGTTTGATTGCAGAAGAGTTTGAAAATGGTCATCTATGATTTAATGGAGAAATAACTTGTTACTTAACAAAAATGATGCAGTAGCCCAGTTGGTAGAGTGCTGACTTCGTAAGTGGGAGGTCCTGGGTTTAAACCCTGACCTTGTCTGAACCAAGACTTGAAAACGGGTGGTGACTATTCCTTTTTCCAAGCACTCAGCATTAGAAAATTAAAGTCACATTCTTTCATATGGGAACTTGATATAAACGAGGCCCCCTGTCATTGTAGGCATTGCACAATAAAGAATCCTGCTATATAATGCCATCAGCGCAACACACAGGTAAAATTTTGGCAACTTCGCCTATGACTGGTGAAGTCTCGATATAGTGAAATATATTTGACTAGATCGTTGAACACCATCACTCAACTAAGGACTAGAGTGATATTTAGCACATGTTTATGGATCACAGCATCTAAATTCCACTCAGGACAGATTCTAGTGTGAAAAGGTTGGTGGTTTTCCAGGCACTGTGGTTTCTTCCACAATTCCTGAATTGATAGTCTTGATATGAGTGAAAAAAATTTTGACTGGGCATAAAACTCCAAATACCGATAAATAATACTCACATAATAATATCAATAGTATCCATTTTTACATTAATATTTGTGACAGTGTAATTTGCAAGTAAGTCAACAGATAATTGATCATTTGAATGAAATTTTTTATACAGTCAAACCTGCCTTAAAAGCCACCTCTATGTAAGGGCCACCTGCTTATAAAGGCCAGTAGAATTGTATCCCAGTTCTTCTTTATTCATATTTTTTGCCCCTATATATATAAAGGCCACTTTTACTGGTTCCCTTGGATGGCCTTTATAGACAGGTTTGACTGTATTTACATGTACTTCAGCTAGCTATCAACTTATAATTACAAACTTCATGTTGTTACACAATTTAGAACATTTTCATTGGTTGTTGTCTTGCAAAAACACAGTGTTATTTTCCAATAACAACGTTTTCTACCGAAACTACTTTCGTCCTGTTTCAGGGATTACCCTTTGAATTCTATTAATAACAGCCATTTTAAGATTGTAAACAAACAGGAAAATCGGGAAAAATTTCACATAGAGACATTAAAATACTTCCATTTTTTATAAATGAAAATTTTGAAAAATTAATTCAAACATGTTTTGATTAATTATCACCGATATTTTTTAATAATTTACATTTAAGATTGTATATTCAGTATATGAAATATTTTTCAAAATCAATATTTTACCGCAAACATTAAAACATTAAAACCTGTCTATTTGCCTAAGTATAAGCAATATGGCATGCACCATGGTATTCTCGGATGCCAAACCTCAGTTTTTGTTTGAAATTCATCACATATGCAACCTTTTGAAAGCAAAGACATTTTATTTCCCCACGACAGTTATAGCCGGGGATCAGGATAAATATTTTTAGTAATGCAATGTCAGTGTGCAGATAAGTCAGATGGTTGAGCCTGAACTGGATCTTGTTGATAATGACAGTGGTAGACCTGCCAATAATAATTTATTAAAATTGATAACATACTATATTCTAGTCTAATATTCACCGTACTGCTTGTTTACCTTCTCCAAATGTCCCTGATCAGCCCAAACAGCTACCACCGGTGACAGAATCCCTCATCTCACATCCAGTCCATAGGTGGTAAAACATGGATTCATCCAAGAAAACATTAATTCCATGTCAGAAGTTGGTTTCAGGTTTTGTTTAACATGCTGTTCATTCAACCAATGCAGTTTTTCTTATGTTTTGGGTAAAAACAACATGTAAACACGCCTGTCCTACAAACGTATGGCCGTCATGTATGACGTTGTACAAAGTGTTGTTTGTTTTCATGATTACAAGCCATAATATAGTCCCTTTTTGTCGATGAATTTAATTGTAACATAATTTATATATTGACTAAAAAATAACTATAAGATTAATAAAAACATTTAAATTAAAAAATATTTCAGCTTTTTTATCGGATATTTTATCGTTTCATAAAGATGTCATTTATTGTATTATTACGCAGTTCAACCTTGTAACGCCGATTTTCTGAAAATCAGGTGATCAGTTCAGAAAAAACTGTTAGACTTTGGGTTTGTAATTATAAGAATTGAATTGCACTTTTTACGTTGTTATCGGGATGTAACAACGTGAAAATTATCACAAATTTTGTAAAACTGCTGTGCTGAGCTACGCTACACGGTTTTACACAATTTGTGATAATTTCTCGTTATTACACCCCGATAACAACGTAAAAAGTGCAATTCAATTCTTAAAAGTCACTCTTTACATCCTAGATTACCAATTTACCCACACAATATCAATGATAGCAATAAAAGGATTTTGTACATGAATACCATAGCTATGTTTATACCAGGAGTGATGGTGCTGTTGTAATTCTGTTTAAGGTTACATCAGTTATTTACAGATTTTCATAATAATAGAGAGTTTATTACCGGTAATTTATGCAGATTAAGAGTTTAGTTGAGTAATGGTGTTTAACGCCCCAGTCAAGAATATTTCACTTATATTCAGACCAGGGCCTCGGAAACTTTGGTCGGACATTTTTTGTACAAGCAAAAAAAAAAAAAAAAAAAAAGGTCTTCAGCACAGGGCTGTCTATGCGTGCATGTTGTGGATTATTTTGTTATTTTGTCAACCAACCAAATTTTTTGAGCTACCGTGATTGCCAATTTTAATCCATGTGCGTTATTAGACCACAATGTTTATTGCATGTGTATTAGGTGAAATCCAAGACTAAGACATTTACTGCTTTTCTAAGCTTCCGCGATATGCTGTTATTATCAATATGCGTTACTGTCCACGATGCTTCATATTGCACGTCTGCCATATTGTTTACTAACAATCGTGAACTTTCATATTCCGACGATACACAAATTGTAATTAGAATTATGGCGAGGTTCTAAATAGGAATTCAGGTATTACGAATCACGATATAACGGGAACGCCTTGACGAGGTTCCAATATATTTATGTGAATGAAAGATGTTAATGGCTAAAATAAAATTTAATCGCGTTTCTGTTTTTATTAATAAAGAAACAGTTACGTAGTGCGTAGTAGGTAATTTTCAACACCCCGCGTAGAACCTCTTTGATAACAAACCGTCACCCTTGACCGACACTCGTTATGGCTTCCGTAATCAACACAGTTACAACCATACAAACACACGTTTAAAGAAAGTTATTATGATTTGGCCTGGGAAACAAAAGAAATAGACACGCAGCACGTGACTACTTATAAGTCCACAGGTATTTACTGATTAATAAACAATCACCTGATTATTAGATCTTACTGTTGTTGACAGGTAAACGTGTGGTAAGGACAATACACTTAGTGAAGTCAGGTACAGTTTAAAAGACTGACAGACAGACTAGCGGTAGTTTACTTTTGTCAGACCGAAAACTGATTTGTCCGTTTAACAATCCTGTTGTAAAATTGAAAATGTCCGAAAACAAAAAATGTCCGACTGGTGATTTTTCATGTCGGTCAAAATAAATTTTTGTTGGACATGTCCGGTAAATATGACCTTTTCCGGACCTCTGATTCAGACGTCAAAAGCTATAGGTGAATGTGCAGAAATTTTGCCTGTGCGTTGCGCTGATGTCATTATACAGCTGGATTCTTTATCATGCCTAGTACTTTGTGACATGGGACCTCATTCATTTTAAGTTACCATCCAAAAGAACTGACTTTCAAATGTCGAGTGCTTGGCAAAAGAACAGTCAATACCCACTTTCAAGTCTTGGGTCATATCAGGTTGGGGTTAGAACCCACAATCTCCCACTTACGGAGGGAGCAATCTGCCAATTGAGCTACCGCAGTGATGAGATTAATTTAAGAACAGGTTCATGTATACAGGAGATGTGTGATTGTGTTTTAATGGTCTGCCTCTTACTAGCATGCACTCATTACACTTTAAGGTGCTACCTCAAATAGTCAATATGTCACAGACAAGTATACCACTCCCCATTCACATTATACTGATATTAGGTAAACCAGTCACTGCTACCTCAAATAGTCAATATGCCACAGACAAGCATACCACTCCCCAGTCACATTATACTGATATTAGGTGAACCAGTCACTGCTACCTCAAATAGTCAATATGTCACAGACAAGCATACCACTCCCCAGTCACATTATACTGATATTAGGTGAACCAGTCACTGCTACCTCAAATAGTCAATATGCCACAGACAAGCATACCACTCCCCAGTCACATTATACTGATATTAGGTGAACCAGTCACTGCTACCTCAAATAGTCAATATGCCACAGACAAGCATACCACTCCCCAGTCACATTATACTGATATTAGGTGAACCAGTCACTGCTACCTCAAATAGTCAATATGCCACAGACAAGCATACCACTCCCCAGTCACATTATACTGATATTAGGTGAACCAGTCACTGCTACCTCAAATAGTCAATATGCCACAGACAAGCATACCACTCCCCAGTCACATTATACTGATATTAGGTGAACCAGTCACTGCTACCTCAAATAGTCAATATGCCACAGACAAGCATACCACTCCCCAGTCACATTATACTGATATTAGGTGAACCAGTCACTGCTACCTCAAATAGTCAATATGCCACAGACAAGCATACCACTCCCCAGTCACATTATACTGATATTAGGTGAACCAGTCACTGCTACCTCAAATAGTCAATATGCCACAGACAAGCATACCACTCCCCAGTCACATTATACTGATATTAGGTGAACCAGTCACTGCTACCTCAAATAGTCAATATGCCACAGACAAGCATACCACTCCCCAGTCACAATATACTGATATTAGGTGAACCAGTCACTGCTACCTCAAATAGTCAATATGCCACAGAGAAGCATACCACTCCCCAGTCACATTATACTGATATTAGGTGAACCAGTCACTGCTACCTCAAATAGTCAATATGCCACAGACAAGCATACCACTCCCCAGTCCATTATACTGATATTAGGTGAATCAGTCACTGCTACCTCAAATAGTCAATATGCCACAGACAAGTATACCACTCCCCAGTCACATTATACTGATATTAGGTGAACCAGTCACTGCTACCTCAAATAGTCAATATGCCACAGACAAGTATACCACTCCCCAGTCACATTATACTGATATTAGGTGAACCAGTCACTGCTACCTCAAATAGTCAATATGCCACAGACAAGTATACCACTCCCCAGTCACATTATACTGATATTAGGTGAACCAGTCACTGCTACCTCAAATAGTCAATATACCACAGACAAGTATACCGCTCCCCAGTCACATTATACTGATATTAGGTGAACCAGTCACTGCTACCTCACATAGTCAATATGCCACAGACAAGCATACCACTCCCCAGTCACATTATACTGATATTAGGTGAACCAGTCACTACTACCTCAAATAGTCAATATGCCACAGACAAGTATACCGCTCCCCAGTCACATTATACTGATATTAGGTGAACCAGTCACTGCTACCTCAAATAGTCAATATGCCACAGACAAGTATACCACTCCCCAGTCACATTATACTGATATTAGGTGAACCAGTCACTAATACCTCAAATAGTCAATATGCCACAGACAAGTATACCGCTCCCCAGTCACATTATACTGATATTAGGTGAACCAGTCTCTACACTGTCCTCATTGCTACCTCACATAGTCAATATGCCACAATGACAAGCATACCTCTCCCCAAGTCACATTATACTGACACCGCATGAACCAGTCGCTAAACTGTCCTCATAATATCAAGATTCCAATGAAAAAGCAGTATCTAAAATTTTAAAGTCTTGAGTATTTTACAAATGGAGTACATGATGATGGCTGTTATTAATGTATGTGTAAAACAATTTCATTCATAATATTTGTCAACATGTAAATAAAACAAGATTGTGTTATTTCTCAGCTATTTTAAAACTGTATTTTTCAAATTATCCAATCTACCGTAAATAATCAAAGTGAATTGGATTCATTTAATAATTTGTTTAACATTTTTCTCTTATGCTATATGTTTCCATTGCCATTGGCTTCGTATTTATGAAAATTCTTTCAAGTAGTAGCCTTTTTAGCAAATTTGTGAATAAATACTTAAAAAAGGGCTATATTTTCACATTTTTTGGAAATTACTTTGTGGAAACGTAGTAATTATAATATTGATTGTACAAGTCAGTACAAGCATGTTTATGTATATGATGATAAAATGATAAGTTTTATTCACATAAATCTCTTACATTAGTATTACTATAGCTTCCTGTAGTAACATATGGGAAGTTTGTGGTTTCCTTTGTCTCTCGATAGGTCACACGGGAGCATGCCTATTGACCTATCAACTTTGACCTTTACCATATATGGGTATGTGAACTCTGTTTACCTTTTGCCTTTTAAAATATAACAACCAGCTGAAATATAGGCAGAGTTTGATCCTTGTCGTATGTAATGTGTGCTATTTTTTGTGTGTCACAGACATAGACTGTGAATAATTACAATTATATTTGTGTTGTATAGTTATAATTTCATTCTATTATTTGGATTATTTATGTGTTGATTTTTCTTTATTAACAAAAAAAGAAAAACAAAAGAAATTTTTACAAAATAAACTTTTTATCAGGATTTTTATATTAAACATTGACAAGGTAAGAAATTTTATGTTATTTTGAAGGTTTTTAAGCATGTTTATCTGTAAAATAATTTGACAGATATATTTGACCTCATTAGAACAGGCATTGCTACTTTGAGGGGTGTTTGACCTGGAAATCATTGAGCTGACAAAGAAGTTTCTAATTATATCTGACTTGACCTTTGACCTATATTTGGTATACATATTTAGTAGGCATCGGAGATAAGCACACATAACTAATCTGTAACTCTTCCTTTGTACTCGCTCTCTTCTCTCTATCTCTGTTATGTGTAATTCAGCACGTACACACTACAGTCGTACAGAGAGAAAAAGAGAGTGAAAGAAAGAGAGAGAGAGATTCCATGTGGTAGACATTTATTATGTGTACCGGGCACATATAGTACACTGTGAAACTCGGATGTATGAAAAATAATAATAGTTATAATATAATAATCTAATATTCATTTATTGCTCATCTTACAATGTTTTTTTTTTTTTTTTTGGCAATTTAGCCGTTATCTCAAGTACTTATGAAAAGGGCTTATAATTGCTGAAAATTATTTGTAAATAATAATAATAATGATAATGATAATGATATTTCACAAACACATATGGTTATGGCCAAGCAAAGTATTGCACATGTATTTTGTAAAACAGATATATAAGAGATATATATTACATGAGATTTGACTTGAGGCATTCACAAAAACACCAAAAAAAATTTAAAAAAACCCATAAAACAAAAAAAAAACCATTATTTGTTAAGGATAAACTAATGATTTGAGTTATACTTAGTTCTACTGTATATAGTTTGAATGATAAAGAAACTTTCACATGCATACATAAACACCCCTTCACACACACACACACACACACACACACCACAAGAACCATCCTCCTCCTCACACACATGTGTCACACACACCACACACACACACACCACACACACACACACACTGTATTACGAGATAGGTATACATGTTACAGTGCTATTGTACCTTATTGTACAAGAATTATCATATTATTAGTCAGATTATGTAGTAGCGTTGGCGTATTATGGATTTCAAATTACGACTCGGCTGGTTTTAATTCATTCTTAAGAAGATGATAATCCTGTGGTTATGACCATATATGGTTAATAAAGACGAGACGTAATATTAACAAAATCAATACTAAGATTTATAAGATTTCATGATGCACACAAAGTGACTCTACAAACACAGGAAGGTGAAGGCTTTAAATAAAAATATTTTCTTATAAATATCAGAAATAATGATAAATAACAACAATCGGGGGAGGAATTATTTTTTTCAATAACATTAGGGGGAGGAAATCCTTTTGAAATAATATTAGGGGTAGAAATTCCTGTTGTAGCCCTTCCCACCATTACACATTCAAATCGAAAAAATTATTTTCAACAGAAAAGTGCAAAATGGCTTGATTCTGTTACATAAAGGCTTTTTCATTCAAAATTAAAATATTAGTGGAGGTTAAAAATGGAATTCTTTACACAACTAGGTGGTAGGTTAGTGGATGTCACTGTCTGTTCAAGTAGCTATAGTCAAATTTATTTCCCTTTTATAGAGGGAGTCAACTCTGAAATGTTTAGGAAACCAGAATGCCAGAAAATCTGGGACAGACAAGTTCTCAAACTGGTTTAACCTTGGTGAGAATTGAACCTATACCAGTTGACAATATAAATTCAGTAAAATGTTTTGGTAAACAGTTGGTAAATCTTTTAACCCTAATTTCTTAATTAAATGTCCTTTGCTGAAGTTACAAAAAAACTGTCCCATTACAAAACTGAGTGCAAATATTTGTTTATATCATTACAGTGGCAGATTGGAACCAAGTCACATGTCATAAATTGTGTTTTAATTATAAAATCAGTAAAAATGTGTAATTGGAGAGGTAGTTAAGTAATTGGAATTTTGTTGATTTTCTTTGACAGGAGAGTTCTCATGGGTTAATATTAAATTCTGGGATACGTCATGCTGTGTCACCTTACCCCAGCAGACTCAGGGACTCTAACTTTGTAAATCTTTGAAGAGAAAAATTTCTATCTCACATTAAGAAGAAATATCTTTTCCTTCATGCTTAGCTGTTTTCATCATAAAAATACTTTATGTGTTCTAAGTTAGTGGTGAGCCAAATGGTGATTCATGAATCAGGATTTGGGTTGGTTGTTGCATGGTTGTTACATGTTGTTTAACATCACAGCTATCTCTGACGAGAACAAGTTTATTAAATTCTGAGAATTGATCTAAGAACGTGTATGTGTGAGATGTACCAGTGTGTTTTATGGTTTGCCTTGTACTAGCACAAACTTAGGTGCTAACTCACAGGGTCTCTACTCTGTAAACAAGCATACCACATTTTATGTGGGAGTTCATGGGTTTAAACCCTGGCAGAGTCTGACTTAAACGTGAAAATAGGTACCGGTAGTGACTTTGACAAGCATTCAGCATTTAGAAATGAAAGTCACATGTGTTTTATGTTTTGCTCTATGGGATGACCTTATATAGAGGTGGCCTATAAGACATTTTTGACAGTGTTTACCGTACAAGGTAGTCTTTTACCTGATTTAAAATCTGCTTTAAATCTGATACGTTGTTTGATGTCGTCTGATGCAATATAATTATGATGAGATTACAGGTGATATACAGGTGTTGTATTAACTTACAGGTATCGGTTATCCAGTCATATCAATTTAATTGTCAAATGTTACAGGTACGTCAGATGTTACTGTTACCGGTGGTTAACTGTATAACCAGTAATACTCTACCAATCAGCTGATGTAATGAAACAGATGTCCCATTGATATATACGTGTTGTCTGTTGTGTGCGCGCCATGCATGTGCCACGGTTTCTAACCTTTTGTGACGTCTGCAGCATCCTACAGAAACATGACACTGCTTTGTGGAATTGAAGATGGTTCCCGGAAATTTAATAAATAAATCTTTTATCATTGAGGTTACATAACCGTAAATAATTACACAGCTGATGATGACAAAGGGGAAACTGTGGTTTCATTTCTTATTACATTGTTTAGCCATAAGACTGGGCAGCCTGGTGGGGGGGGGGGATGGGGTGGGGGTCTAAGTGGATTTTACTGATTATACATCTGATAATGATGTTGCAATTGTTTACATTCTATACCTACTATGATAGTTGTGAGAGAGAGAGAGAGAGAGAGAGAGAAACAGAGAGAGAGAGAGAGAAAGATTTTCACTTCTAGGATCTGTTACAATGTCATGCTAAAGTCACTAATTGCTGACTAGTATATTGATGATTTAGTATTTTATTTTTAGTATATAGGGTCACCATCGGTAACCATCGGTAACATAACTGGGTCCCAGTCCGTCTGGTACTATACAATGTAGCTGTAGACATTATTGTGTACTACCATTGTGTATGTTTAATCGTGCTGTATGTACGAGTGCATTATACCTTATACTGTTGTGTAAGAATTTATTCACGGCACACAGACAAACATTTGTTTGATAATAAATAACTCTGGATGATTGGTTTATACTTTGGTCTGGTGGGTACTCAGTTAAATCAATTAGATATCATTGACATTTTCTTGTTAAAGAAATTATGTCAAAAAAATTATTTTAAGGTATTTTCCCCCACACAAGACTATGTTTTTGAATGATTCTTGATTTTGAGAAGGAAGCAGTGAGTTGTTTTTTAGGCATTTTGAAAAAAATTCTTGAAAGTCAAAGTTCAGAATTAAAATCTTTGAAGTCACATTTTGTCATATGTTTTAAACAGTTGGAATGATGGTTGATGGATCATGATCTGATTGAAAATCAGCATTAGTGATTGAGCCCTTCCAGTTAATTTTCAAGTAAAAAACAAATTTCTTACAGTAGACAACTAGTATGGAGTAATATGTATTGTAAAACACATTTGAAAATTGTAAACTTAGTGGAAGTAGGTGACAAACTTAATCTAAATCCTAGAAAGTAGCAGATACAATCAAACCTGTCTATAAAAGCCACCCAAGGGAACCGGTAAAAGTGGCCTTTATGGGCAGGTGGCCTTTATATACAGGTTCAAATAATATGAATAAAGAACAATAGGGATATAATTCTGCTGGCCTTTATAAACAGGTAGCTCTTTTGTAGAGGTGGCATTTAAGGCAGGTTAGACTGTAACTTTCGTCACCTTGTTGGCTTTATTGAAACCACTAGTGATTGATTGACTGATTGATTGAGCAGGGTTGAACAAACACTACCAATGTGTATTTCAGCCCAACATCAGTGTGTAAAGGTTGATCACCCCTACCAGTGGCTGTTTTATTGATCTTTGTATCAGTTCAATGATCTGATTTGTTATTTATTAGTGGACTTCAATGTTTTATCTCAGGACAATCACTTAGATGAACTTTATATGATAGTGTGAAAGTTATGACCTGCCATTTTAACCCTGATAGTGTGACCTGTTATTAATAAGGTCACATTTATTAGGTCATAAGTGTAAGGTTGTGTGACAGTTATAACCTGCCCCTTTAACCCTGATAGTGTGACCTGATATTAATTAGGTCACCAGTGTATGATTTACAGGTATGGCAGGTCTTTTACTCTGATGGTGTGACCTGCTATTAATTAAGTTAGTGTATGATTGTGTGACAGTTCTGACCTGATACTTTGACCTTATTATTGTGACCTCTTATTAATTAGGTCACCAGTATATGGTTGTGTGAGAATTGAAACCTGTCGCTTTTACCCTGATTTTGTGACCTGATATTAATTAGGTCACCAATGTATAGTTGTGTGACAGTTATGACCCGATACCTTGATATTGACAGATGTAACCTGTCATTATTGTTGATTATTGATGTTGTGACCTGCTATTGATAATGTCACCAACATATAGTTGTGTGACAGTTGTGACCTGATACTGTGACATGTGACCTGTTATATCAATCCTGATTTTGTGACCTGCTATTAATTAGGTCACCAGCATATAGTTGTGTGACAGTTGTGACCTGAGACTTTAACTTTGATAGTGTGACTTACTATTAATTAAGTCACCTGTATATGTTTTACAGGTACTCTGATCATGTGCTATTAATTAAGTTAGTGTATGGTTGTGTGACAGTTATAACCTGATACTTTAAACTTGATATTCTCTTATTAATTAGGTGACCAGTGTATGTTTGTGTGAGAGTTGTACCCTGTAATAATTTGGGACAGGAAAGATATTCATTCTTTTGTACAATTCGAGTGGACTATGCTCCCTATCATTATTGTGTGTTTGAGTGTTTACCTCTATTTTATGAATATCATTCTGTTACTGATTTAGACATACAATCAGCTGGAAGATCATTGAACTAAGGTATAAATAAGAAACTTGAGATTGTAGACCCCCTCTCCCACACCTGGGATGCTATAATAAGTGGCTGTTCAAATGTGTTTGATTTCAGGATGGTTTCAGTAAAATCTATTAATAGAACCATGTTGAAAATCGAGATTTCATACACAAAAATTGATATGGCTTTTTATCTATATAAAAGGTATATAATGCATCATTATCTTAACCTCTATTTTGGGACCACTGCATTAGCTCAGTTGGTAGAGTGCTCGCTCCATATATTGGGAGGTTGTGGGTTCGATCCCTGGCCGGGTCTGATTCAAGACTTGAAAGCAGGTAGTGACTGTTCTTTTGCCAAGCACTCGGCATTACAAAATGAAAGTAACGGTTCTATGAGATGGGAACTTAAAACAAACGAGGTTCCGTGTCACGGTGGGCTTGGAAGGATAAAAACCCTGCTGTATAACGCCATCAGTGAAATGCACAGGCAAAATTTTTGCACCTTCACCTATAGCTGGTGATGTCTTGATATAAGTGAAATATTCTTGACTATGATGTTAAACACCATTACTCAACTCTATTTTAGGAATATCATTCTGTTACTGATTTAGACAAACAATCAGCTGGAAGATCATTGAACTATAAATAAGAAACTTGAGGTCGTAGACCCCTCTCACACCTGTGATGCTATAATAAGTGACTGTTCAATTGTGTTTGATTTTAGGATAGTATCGGTAAAATTCATTAACAGAACTCTGTGGCTTTGGTCACTATATAGACATTTTTCATTTACATGTTATTGGATAGTTGTAAAAAAATGATAATAATAAAAAAAATTCAAAATATGAGAGTCAGACAGATCACATTAAAAGTACATGTACATGTTGTATACAGCCTGAGATTTATGTGTGGAATTTGAGACCATTGGCCTTAATTAATTATTGATTTTTAAGACAAAATGTCTGTAGTTGTTCTGATTTTAGAGATTTATTGAGGCATTAAGGTGAATGCTCTGGCCCATTTTTAGGACAAATTATCTGGAATTGTTCCAGTAGCAGTAGGGTTAATGATCAGACCTGGAGTAGGTAGCAGACATCCTATCAGTAGGGAAGCAGACGACCCATGTCAGTAGGGAAGCAGACGACCCATGTCAGCTTGTTTTACTTGTACTTTCTGCTGATTTAAATCTGTACTGATTAAACTTTTAACTTAACTTCACTTAATTTACAATGGTTTGATCTGTTTTCTTTTGTTTTGGAACATGCTACTGGTTTCTAGGGTGGAAAGATTGAGTGTGTAGTTTATGCCCCAGTCAAGATTCTTTCACTTATATCGAGGTGATCAATTCTTGGATGGCAGGGGAAACCAGAGTGCCCAGAGAAAACTAACAACCTGCAGCAAGGGAACTGACTTTCTCACATTAGGATTTGCCCAAGCGGGAATTCTAGAGCTGTGGTCTGTAAATGCGGGTTTCAGACCACTTAGCCTAGGCAGTGAGAGGTACTGTGATCCATAATCTTGTGCCTTACACCACTTAGCCAGCCAAGGTCCATTTTAAATTTAGAGTTTTCATCTCTTTTTCCATGCATTTTGGTAAAAACCAAACTAATATGATAGGCATACAAGTATATAAGTTGTTGAAACTTGTGGAACTTTGGTGATTGCACGTTTTATAAAGGTGGCATATAACTGTAGCAACTGTCCTTAAAATGTGATGATGGAGAGAAAAAACTGTGTTTTGTTACCATAGTGACAGGAAAGATCACATAAAAGATTTGATTAAATCTTCCATCTTGTCTGAAGTTGATAATACTTGTGCAGAAAAATTAACATGAAAATAACTTGAACTGAAGTGTTCTGTTGGCAGATGAAGTGCTCTGTTAGCAGATGAAGTGCTCAGTTGGCAGATTTGAAAGACAGGAGTACAAAGCATACTTCTGGATTACAGTTAGCCCCAACCATGACATGAATTATTCAGACCTTATATACCCTTAGTCTATTTATATCACTTATATTGTAAATGTCTTCTGTAGCAGCCACATGGGTAATTTTGTTTTCAAATTCTATAGAATTGTTTTAATGTTTACTGAGAGAGGAAATCAGTTTTGAGTCATTGTACTAGAAATCTTAGCTATTGTTAGCTTTACTGTTCGTTTTGTTTGGAATTGAATGCCTTACAGAATTATTATCCCCTTGCAAACAAAGTTTGGGGGGATATCAAATTTGTCCCGTATGTACATACGTATTCTATACATTCTATACGTATTGTTGCATGTATGTTTGTATGTTACACTTTCCTTGTCGGTGCTCTATCAACTTTATTTTTTAACAGATTTTAATCAAACCTAATACAAGAGTTTATCATGGTGATATCTCTGAACAAGTTTGTGTTTTGTAACTGCTGAACCTGATTTGGCATAGTAATTGCCCTTTATTACACAAAACTTCATTGCGAGGGGGTAAGTTGTTGTTTTTAGATTGTTGCCTGGCAGTGTTATTGTTCTTGAATTATTACTTATTTGATGTCTGGCTGAATAACTGTTCCAGCAGAGTTCTTGTTCTTGAATTGCTGCCTAGTGGAGTTCTTAGATTGTTGCTTAGTGAAGTTAAAGTCCTTAGATTGAAAGCTTAACAGAGTTATTGTTGTCTATCAGAGTACTTGTTCTAGTTGAGTAATTGTTCTTAGATTGCTGCCTAGCATAGTTATTGGTCTTGGATTGCTGCCTAGTGGAGTTATTGTTCCTAGTAGATTATTGCTTGGCAGAGTTGTTGTTCATTGATTCCTGATTGTTTGAGTTATTGTTCATCAATTGTTGTCTAGCTGAGTTGTAATTCTGTGATTGTTGTCTTCCAGCTCTTGTTTTTAGATCAACAATATACATTAATAAAGAGTTGTTGACGTCTCATTTCAGGATTTATGCATTTGGTTGCCATTGTCATGGTTACTTAATGTTATTACATCACAGAATATAGTGAAATAGATTTGATTTAGTTTATATTTATTGATTTAATTCCTGGTTACATGTACCACATGTCTGAGTTTATTGCACATATACAACCTGTCATGACCTAGTTTTAAGTAATGTCATGGATATATAGACAGAACAACAGATGGTTGACTCTCAATCATGTAAAATCTATAATATCTCTCATTGTTTGATTTCCTAGTAGTATATATTGATCTCCAGAATACAACAGCTTCTGTATCACAGATTTTGTTGTGATTACACAGGTAGTCTGTTTATACAGGTTATATCCCTAAAGTAGTGCAGTTCAGTTTAGACAGGTTTTCTGTATTACAGTTCAGTTTATACAGGTGGTTTTCATTAGTTCAGTTCAGTTTAGACAGGTTTTCTGTAGTTCAGTTCAGTTTAGACAGGTTTTCTGTATTACAGTTCAGTTTATACAGGTGGTTTTCATTAGTTCATTTTAGACAGGTTTTCATTAGTTCAGTTCAGTTGAGACAGGATTTCATTAGTTCAGTTCAGTTTAGACAGGTTTTCATTAGTTCAGTTCAGTTAAGGCAAGTTTTCTGTAGTTCAGTTCAGTTTAGGCAAGTTTTCTGTGGCTCAGTTCAGTTTAGACAGGATTCCTGTAGTTCAGTTCAGTTTAGACAGGTTTTCATTAGTTCAGTTTAGACAGGTCTTCTGTAGTTCAGTTCAGTTTAGACAGGTTTTCATTAGTTCAGTTCAGTTTAGAAGGTTTTCATTAGTTCAGTTCAGTTTAGACAGGTTTTCATTAGTTCAGTTCAGTTGAGACAGGATTTCTGTAGTTCAGTTCAGTTTAGACAAGTTTTCTGTAGTTCAATTTAGATAGGTCTTCTGTAGTTCAGTTCAGTTTAGACAGGTTTTCATTAGTTCAGTTCAGTTTAGAAGGTTTTCATTAGTTCAGTTCAGTTGAGACAGGAATTCTGTAGTTCAGTTCAGTTTAGATAGGTTTTCTGTAGTTCAGTTCAGTTTAGACAGGTTTTCATTAGTTCAGTTTAGACAGGTCTTCTGTAGTTCAGTTCCGTTTAGACAGGTTGTCTGTAGTTCAGTTCAGTTTAGATGGGTTTTCATTAGTTCAGTTCAGTTTAGACAGGTTTTAATTAGTTCAGTTTAGACAGGTTTTCATTAGTTCAGTTCAGTTTAGACAAGTTTTCTGTGGCTCAGTTCAGTTTAGACAGGATTCCTGTAGTTCAGTTCAGTTTAGACAAAATTTCTGTAGTTCAGTTTAGTTTAGACAAGTTTTCTGTAGTTCAGTTCAGTTTAGACAGGTTTTCTGTAGTTCAGTTCAGTTTAGACAGGTTTTCATTAGTTCAGTTCAGTTTAGAAGGTTTTCATTAGTTCAGTTCAGTTGAGACAGGAATTCTGTAGTTCAGTTCAGTTTAGATAGGTTTTCTGTAGTTCAGTTCAGTTTAGACAGGTTTTCATTAGTTCAGTTTAGACAGGTCTTCTGTAGTTCAGTTCCGTTTAGACAGGTTGTCTGTAGTTCAGTTCAGTTTAGATGGGTTTTCATTAGTTCAGTTCAGTTTAGACAGGTTTTAATTAGTTCAGTTTAGACAGGTTTTCATTAGTTCAGTTCAGTTTAGACAAGTTTTCTGTGGCTCAGTTCAGTTTAGACAGGATTCCTGTAGTTCAGTTCAGTTTAGACAAAATTTCTGTAGTTCAGTTTAGTTTAGACAAGTTTTCTGTAGTTCAGTTCAGTTTAGACAGGTTTTCTGTAGTTCAGTTCAGTTTAGACAGGTTTTCATTAGTTCAGTTCAGTTAAGGCAAGTTTTCTGTAGCTCAGTTCAGTTTAGACAGGTTTTCTGTGGCTCAGTTCAGTTTAGACAGGATTCCTGTAGTTCAGTTCAGTTTAGACAGGTTTTCTGTAGTTCAGTTCAGTTTAGACAAAATTTCTGTAGTTCAGTTTAGACAAAATTTCTGTAGTTCAGTTTAGTTTAGACAAGTTTTCTGTAGCTCAGTTCAGTTTAGACAGGTTTTCTGTAGTTAAGTTCAGCTTAGACAGGTTTTCAAAGATTCAAAACAAAAACTAATAATTAGTAGGAAAAAGTAATTTATTTTACTGGTAACAGAAATACATAACCTGTCTAACTGTTAAAACTTGTGATCTTGAACAACTAGAGGTGAGTGGAAAATTAGACCCAGGGTTAAAACTGGTGACCTTGAACCTTGCATGAGTGAACATTTAGACCAAGGGTTAAAACTGTTAACCTTGAACCAGAAGTCAGTAGGATTATGAGCCCTTTATTCAAATATTTAGTCCATCCGCTTCTCATTATTAAAGCCTGTAGACTCAACTGGCTTTGGCTACTTCCAGTGTCATTGGGATGGAATGATTGAGATTATCCCTTGCTATTCCATTACAAGTTTCACTCAAGCATCTGTGACATAACCTACCGTATTATCTTAATTCAGTTGTACTGGAGCAGTATGGAATTTAATGTTTTGAGTTCAACACAACAAACCATAAATCATGAGTTTCTGACCTTTACCACTCTACCACTCATCTCAAACACTTTTAGTGGAGGAAACCAGAGGGCCAGAACTTCTCACAGTAGTTTTTTGTCTTGAGTGGAATTTAATGGCAATTACAATCAATATTGACCTGTTAGATAACAGTTTGGATATAAGTGTGGAACTAACAGTTTCAATATTTTCAGGTGTGGAAAAAAGGTTATTTTTTATAGAATTTATAAAGTGTTAAATGTGGAAAATAACAATAAACATATGGGATAAAAAATGATTGACTACCAACATGTAGTAGTGACCTTAGCCTGACCCATGTCCAGTCAGATATAGCTACGGTGAGGGGATTGACCGCTAGGTTGATGTATACAGTAGTCAGTAGCTGGTAAATGAAACATGTTGATGTGATCAGATAAGAACAAATGTGGAATACAAATCATTTGTTATAGTTATGGGGTACTTACAGTCCAACTGCCTTAAAGGCCACCTCTATATAAGGGCCACCTGCTTGTAATGGCCAGTAGAATTATAACCCAATTGTTCTTTATTCATATTATTTGAAACTGTACATAAAGGTCACCTTCCTAAAAAGGCAACTTTCACTGGTTACCTTGGGTGGTCATTATAGACAGGTTTGACTATTTGTAATATTAATGTTGATCTGATATTGATGATAACACACATTATCATCATCATTGGTAATTTGTGAAACAATAGTCCTTTTTAAGGATTTTTTTTTTTTTTTACAAATTTTCTAAAATAGGTTAATTTTATAAAGAATTTCTCAGGAATTAGTAGCCAATAGCCATTTTGGTTACCTGGAATGGAAACATAGTAGTACTTTGTAACGGTGACACTTTAAAGTCTGATGGACATCTTCTTGATTTGTAAAGGCCCAAGAGATTTACTGATCACTTTATCAAACGAACAACCCAGACTGCTACACTGTAATTGACAGTTAGATTTACTGTAGGATATTGTGCATCAAGTATCTATAGAAACAGTAGTTGCTAACAGGGAAACAAGGATAACAATTTAACAAGCCATTGTATTGTTTTATTCCTTCAATTTTCTTTTTGTTTGTTTACTTTTCCTGTTCCTATCTTTCCCTGAATGTCTCTGTATATGTTAACAATATTGACATGTCCGTTTGACCTTTTATTAGGAATATTCATATATGATGATCCACACATGCATGTATCCATGATGTAGACAATATAAACACATAGTCCCCATTAAAGGTCAAGCAGAAAGGTCAAAGTTGTTTGCCGCTACATATCTATATGTGGGTGTATGAGGGAGTGAAAGACTGTATGTGTCCTTGTGTTGTTTTTTGTCACTTGTATATATATTGTAAAATGTGAAAAAATATAAATAATAAAAAAAAAAAAAATATAAACACCTGTGTTATCTATGCCTAAATGCACTGGTCTGTGATAAATATATGAATTAAAGGTCAAGCAGACAGGTCAGTGTTGTATACCTATACCTGGCTGCTGAGTTCAGGATGCATTACAAAAAAGATACCCTGTAAATTCAGATGTTGTGCTCATAATGATGAATTATATGCTAATTTAAAAAATAAAAAAATAATAAAATAAAAAATCCATAGTCATTATGATATAAAAGTAATTTACATAACATTGATCACAGCTTTTATCATCAGGCACCCAATAACAGACTTATCATCTGTCATTTAATAACATTAGACTATAGTCTGTTTCACAAAAGTTATCAGTAGCCCAGCCTGTACTTGTATTTATAGATTTTCTGGAATTCAGGAATGAGGTATAAGAAATGTTTGTATTGATCAGTACATAGGAGATTTGGTTTATACTACAACCAGCTGTAGTCAGGCATCTGATCTGACTGACTGGCTGTGTCGTTGTTGTGCTCGTTGAATGAACGAACGACACAGGGCTGGAGGAGTTGTGAGCTGTGTGGGTTGACAGGATTTGAGGGGGATTTGCTTTATGTTGAATACTGTGTGTTGGTGGGGCATTGGAGTAGGTGGCAGTAAGGAGGAGTATCCTCATTAGAGGGGAAAATATAGGTATGCATATTTATTTTATTTGCACTCTGAGTTTGACAGTAATAATGCAAGTTGAATATGCATATTTAGCAGGTTTAGCTGTGTGATATGCCGTTTTAGACAGATATCCATGGTAACAGTTTTACTCATTAATTAATCATTTAGATTACTTACATAAATCAGTATAGGTATAGTCAGTGGTGTGTTTATTTCTCTGTAAAATTTCTTAATTTTTGTTTTTATTTTCATAATTCATGTGGTAGACTCAAGGGAGATAATTATGTGTATTTTTGTCTTTTCACTGGTAAGAATTTCTAATATCGTTAATTGTTCAGTTTATTTACTAGTATTTATTTATTTATTTATTGTATTTTTAGTCATAAACTGTACATGTATTTACAAACTAAAAATGTAAAATTTATGTTTTATGGTATTACTTTAAGTTTACCTCCCATTTTCACCTCCGCCCACGACAGTTTTTATGGTTAGAACATTCCATAGTTTATATTTGATTCAGATATCACATATACCTTACAGGTATGATATATGATATGGATGGTTTTGCGTTTTTCTATTTTAATGAGAAATAATTCAAATTTTAATATAAAAAGATGTTGATATATTAAAATTTTGAACTTGACACAAAAACATTGTTAAGATTATTTACCTTCGGTTAGTCTTAATATTCACTGTATAAATAAAAATGAATTTAGTGGTAAAACACCTGGTGTATTTTGTTACAATTACACATTGGAAGGAAATTTTTAAAAAAATGAAAATGACAGAATCAAGCCATTATAAACATTTCTGTAAATAATTTTTTTCAAAAATTATATGGAATATAATCTAGGGGTGGATAGGTGATGGGTTTCAATTCACATCAAATTTTATGGGTGGAGGGTATGAAATTAAAGTATAATGTCCCCATTTCCTGGGTTTGGATTTCATGGGTGGAGGATATAAAATAGGAGTCTTATGCCCTCTATTTCCTTGGTTTTAACTTTATGGGTGGAGAGTACATATTTGGAGTCTTGTGTGCCTTTTCCTGGGTTTGTGAGTTGTATACAATATAATATAAGCAGGATTTATATTCAATGTGTGCCTGGTTTTGTATACAATATAATATAAGCAGGATTTATATTTAGTCAGTACCTGGTTTTGTATACAATATAATATAAGCAGGATTTATATTCAATGTGTGCCTGGTTTTGTATACAATATAATATAAGCAGGATTTATATTTAATCTGTACCTGGTTTTGTATACAATTTAATATAGGCAGGATTTATATTCAATGTGTGCCTGGTTTTGTATACAATATAATATAAGCAGGATTTATATTTAGTCAGTACCTGGTTTTGTATACAATTTAATATAGGCAGGATTTATATTCAATGTGTGCCTGGTTTTGTATACAGTATAATATAAGCAGGATTTATATTTAGTCAGTACCTGGTTTTGTATACAATTTAATATAGGCAGGATTTATATTTAATCTGTACCTGGTTTTGTATACAATATAATATAAGCAGGATTTATATTCAATGTGTGCCTGGTTTTGTATACAATATAATATAAGCGGGATTTATATTTAGTCAGTACCTGGTTTTGTATACAATTTAATATAGGCAGGATTTATATTCAATGTGTGCCTGGTTTTGTATACAATATAATATAAGCAGGATTTATATTTAGTCAGTACCTGGTTTTGTATACAATTTAATATAGGCAGGATTTATATTCAATGTGTGCCTGGTTTTGTATACAATATAATATAAGCGGGATTTATATTTAGTCAGTACCTGGTTTTGTATACAATTTAATATAGGCAGGATTTATATTCAATGTGTGCCTGGTTTTGTATACAATATAATATAAGCAGGATTTATATTTAGTCAGTACCTGGTTTTGTATACAATTTAATATAGGCAGGATTTATATTCAATCTGTACCTGGTTTTGTATACAATTTAATATAAGCAAGATTTATATTCAATGTGTGCCTGGTTTTGCATGTTTATAAGAGACCACTTTCCTGTTAATATCAGATCGTCTATAATGTAAATTTGTCTTATTATAACTATATGATGGTATATGTACAGTAAACAAACTCACTGTATGAATCTACACTAGCCAGGAAATTTGATGTCTAATAGTATTATTCTCTCTCTCTCTCTCTCTCTCTCTCTCTCTCTCTCTCTCTCTCTCTGGGAGTTTGATATCTCTCTCTCTCTCTCTTTCTCTCTCTCCTAGGGGGAATCTAATGTGTTCTGGTATTGATCTCTTAATTAGTCTCTGTCTTTTTCTCTCTCATTTGATTTCCAACCATTTGATTGAATGTATCTATAATTGGATATGGAACTATATCACCTCAGAGTTCCCTGTTAATTCAGTGTTATTCCTTGAATTTGGGCCATAAATGTCTCTACACAAATGTTAAGGGATATTTATCATGGTGTACAGCAGCAAACCCTATTTAGTAACATTTATTTATAAGGGTTTATGATACTGATTTACCTGTATGTATGGTGAACATGAAATAATAAAAAAAACTGTAAAACAGTAGGAAGATTGGAAGTATCAACTTTCATTTATACTTTCCACGTAAATTTTGAATTTGACTAAAAAACAAAATCAAGTCAGTTTGAACATTTCTGTGAAAAATGATATTTTAAATTTTTACATAAAAAATAATTAGTAAGTGGGTTTGATGGGAGGGTTTACAACAAGAAGTCTTACTAAACAGTATTCCTCTGTAAAGTACATACGCGCGGTATATACAGTCAAACCTATTGACAGGCCACCCAAGAGAATCAGTGAAAGTGACCTTTATGGGCAGGTGGTCCTTATATACAAGTTTAATCAACATGAATAAATACTATTCGGGATACATTTTTACAGAATCTCAAAAGCAGGTGTCCCTTATATAAAGGTGAGCCTTAAGGCTGTTTTGACTGAATATACTAAAATAAAAGTTATAAGAACATGATATGTAAAAGATGAACAATACAGATGTATTATCTTTATAGTGTGCCTTAATAAACAGAGATTTTAATAAATTGTCTATTTTAATATTCAAAGTAGGAAGTACAAGTACATGCATATGTAGATGTGTGAGGATATATATATAAATACAAGGTAAACATGTTCAGGGTTGTCGTCCATCTGTTGACATGTACGGTGTTCATCGTGACTGGTGTAACACAGTGTTTTGAATTTGTGACATTATACGGATGTTATGTCACATAAACCTCGTAGGTGTTACATAAGTATATAAAATAGGTACACGCTTACATGTTACATCTTATACAGGATATATATATACAGAGTAAGTATGGATATACATATATATATTATATGGATTGTTATACATGTATAATATCCATTAACAGCTTGAAGGTGTTTGATGGATTAACGATTGATTGATTGATTGGTGGGTTTGTTGGTTTATCAGGTTTTGTCGGTGGGTCAGTCGGTTGATTGATGATTGATTGATTGGTGGGTTTGCTGGTTGGCCGGTTTTGTCGATGGGAAAGTCGATTGATTGATGATTGATTGATTGATCGGTGGGTTTGCTGGTTGGTCAGTTTTGTTGGTGGGTCAGTCGGTTGATTGATTGATTTTTTAAGTATGGTTGATTGATTGATTGCCCAATACATAAATTGTTGGATACAATGGATGGGTAGATAAAAGGTGATTGATTGATTGATTGATTGATTGGTGGCAGGTTGTCTGACTTTGTTATGGGATTGATGTTTGATTGATTTATTGATTTATTGATTGATCTATCTGTGGCAGATTGTCTGATTTTTTGATTGGATTGATGTATGGATAAAAATCTATAGGATTTATGAGTGGATGGGGTAAAATGGCTTGGTGAATAGCTGGAGATGGATAGGCTGGTGGGTTGATGGATAACTGAATACATGTGGTTGTATGAAAAGATAGGTGGGTTGGTGTTTGGGTGGATGAAAACATAGTTTGAATGATAAGTTGATAGTCGAATCAATTGAAACCATAGTTGGAATGAAGGGATAGGATAGTTGTGTTTTTAGCTGCTACAGCTGATGCTAGAAGTAACTTTATAGAGAAGGTAAATGTACAGTGGTGTAGTCATCCTACCTGATCTATGTCTTATCCTATAATATTGATAGGTTTCCTACTAACTCAATCAGGACTGTAAAATATCTGAATAATGATTATAATATCTGGGTTACTGTATTCATGGTATATATAGTTTATGATTTCAGGTAGTGTGACCTTGTTGTACCTATAATAAGGTTACCTAGATAGGCAGTAATAGAAATAATAAGCCAATACACACAGAGAGATAATAAGCTTTAAATTTTACAGTCTAATACACATAAATATAATACATATATATTACAAAATAGCATCATTGTTTATATGATTTATCTGTCTGTGTATAGTGATACCCGCTCAAATGTTACCTGTATGTAGGTACAGGTAAACAACACTGACCTGTCTGCTTGACCTTTCATTAAGATTACTCATATCATAGTTAATTGGAATGGTGTTTAACATCCTAGTCAAGAATATTTCACTTATATCAAGACGTTGCCAGCTACAGGCAAAGGTGCAGAAATTCTTCCTGTGTGTTGAGCTGATAGCATTATACAGCAGGGTTTTTTATTGTGCCATGCCTATCGTGACATGGGACCTTGTTTATTTTAAGTTCCCATCCGAAAGAACCACAACTTTTATTTCGTAATGCTGAGTGCTTGCGAAAGAACAGTCACTACCCACTTTCAAGTCTTTGGTCAGCCCCAGTCTGTGTTTGAATCCCAGACCTCCGACTTATGGAGCGAGCACTCTACCAACTAAGCTACCACAGTGGTCATAGTGGATGGGCTTTTATTGGCAACTCTGACTAGTGTCAAGTACATTCAGCTGCAAAATTCTTTATTTTTATTCAGTTGTTAAATGTGTAATAAAATAAAATCAAACAACAAAGCAGGAACAAAAGAACAAAGAAATACTCAATTTATTATGATTAAAATATAACCAATTAGAGATTTCCTGTATGCTGAAAATAGAGGCTGGCATAGTGAACTACATTTCTGGCTACTGATAACTAACATGGTGACCTACATTTCTGGCCACTCATTACTAACATTTTTTTTTTTTGTAATTGATATTTTTTATTGGCCAGACTTAACTAATGGATGAATGATGCCAGGGTTGGAACCTGCCCTGGGTTCATCATACTTACAAATTTTAGCCACAAAATATTTTTAACAAAAATTTACATAATATTTGTATATATACTAGGTATATTTAACATATACATACTTAATATATTGTCAAATTTGGTACTTTACATTTTATATAGCATTTGGCAAATAAAGCTATTTCATGCAGTCTGGTTTTTTAAATTTGTTTTGGTATGCATGCATTTGTGTGTGTGTGTGTGTGTGTGTGTGTGTGTGTGTTCATGTTAGCATATGCATGTGTGTGTGTGTGTGTGTGTGTGTAAGATAGATAGATAAAATGGAGATTGAGAGATAGGTTACCAGAAAGAATGACAGTGTAGCATAATAGCGAAAAAAGGAGAAAATCTGGTAACAGGACTAGAAAACTAGACTAAGGAAGGAAGGAGGAAAGGAAGAAGTACTTGTCATATATTTTGTGTTTGTTTATATGCATACATTATCAATATTAAGCACAAAAGATGGACAGTTCACAGCATTAATCTTAGAGTGACAACAAAAAAAGAGAAAAAACATATCTCATAATTTAAATTCTGTTATTACAGTTATATCTAACAAAGCTTGAACCATGGGAACCACAAAGTGTAAAATTCATCATAACGACAGTTTTTAAAAAGGATATAACGTTCTATTTCCAAATTCTTTTTTATTATGTTTTGAAGAGCAAAAATATTTAACTGATGCTTTTGTATTTTAGTTCTATATATATATTGTTTAATATTTAGTATTAGCCAGTTAAGCACTTTGTTTTGTTTATCTGTATATCCTAATAAAATTACTTTTTTACTTAATTCTATTTGTTCATTTTTTGTGTTAAAGATCCATCTTTGGATAGATTCCCATAGTTCGTACACTTTATAACAGTCATAGAACAGGTGTTCCAGTGTTTCAACTTCATTGTTACAAAATGTACACTTATCCGAGTCAACATAATTGATTTTATATAAGAATGAGTTTGTAGCTAAGATTCTATGCAGGATCCTGTACTGAAACCATTGGGAAGTTGTATTTTTTGTAATTTTGAATGGTAGAATATAGTAATTTCTCCATTCTAATTCAGAGATGTTATAGTTTAAATTTGCATATTTAGTCTGAGCTTTTGGATGGATATCGGTCCGCTTCAGAACCCCATAAATCTCTTTGCAACCTTTTTCATCTTTAAGAATGGATTTTAAATTATATGACATTTTAGGTCTATTGAGATTCTGAAATGGGCAGACATCCAATCCCAAAACTTTTTTTTGGTATGATTTTACACTACTTATTAAAGAATTATACTCTAGAAAATTAGAGTCTACATCATATCTTGCAATAAAACTTTCATACTTTAAGAATTTTCCATGAACATCCATTAGATCATGTATCATTGTTATATTCTTTTCTATATATTTTGTATAAATAATTGGTTTAAAATCTTTCCTTATATTACTGTTATAGAAAATATTAACACTTGCCATATCTTCAAAATTTTTTGGAATTTCTTTTTTTTGGAGAATTTTCCAACTTTGTAAAACATCATTCCAAAAGTTGTTTATGATTTTTCTCTGTTTTATATCAATAAAATAATCTCCACAATTGTAAATTTCATCCAGATTTATATTTGTTATTACTTTGCTAAGTTTCGCCCATTTTGATTCACTATTTTTAATAATTCTTCTAATCCATGTACATTTCAAAGCTGTAAAGAATTTTGGTAAACTAATCATTTTTATGCCTCCGTAACCATAATCTTGAATAAGTATATCTCTTTTTATCTTCTCTGGCTTGTTTTCCCAAATGAAATTAAAAAATAATTTCTCTAGATCTTTTACTAGTTTCTCATTTGGATTCGGTAGGGAAATAATTAAGTGGGTAATTTTTGGAATTATTAGAGTTTTTAATACAGTATTTCTTCCTAACATCGTCAATTTTCTATGTGACCAATTTTTTATAGTACTTTTAATTTCTTTTATTTTTAAGTCATAATTTTGATCTGTGATCTGATCTAAATTTACTGAAAAATTTATGCCTAGTAATTTAAAGTTTGTAACTCCCCACTCTAGTTTCCATTTATCTCGGTGAAAAACTTCGGATGAAAATTTTTTACTCCCAATCCATATAACTTTGGTTTTTGTATAATTAATTTTAAGTCCAGAAACTCCTGCATAGTAATCTAAAACTCTTAGAGTATTGTCTAGGGAACTGGGAGACCCATCTAACATAAAACTAGTATCGTCTGCATACTGGGATATTAAATATTCTTCCCCTTCAATTTCTATTCCTTTTATTTCAGGATTTGATTTTATCAAAATTGCTAGTATCTCTGCACACAATATAAAAATATATGGTGATAAGGGATCACCTTGCCTGCAACCTCTTTCTAATTTAAATCTTTCCGATATGAAACCGTTTTGTGTAACTGCAGATTCTGCATTATTATATAGAGTTTGAATCCAACACTTAATAGAATCCTTGAAATTAAAAATAGATAAAACTTTTTGTATAAATTCCCATGAAACTGAATCGAATGCTTTTTCAAAATCAACAAGTAATAATAAGCCTGGCATATTGTTAATATCAGTATATTGCATTATATCATATATTAACCTAATATTTTCTCCTATAAAGCGACCTTTTATAAATCCTGTCTGATCTTTTGAAATAAGTGTATCAAGTGTTTTTTTAATTCTGTTTGCTATGCAGCCTGATGCAATTTTGTAGACACAATTTAATAAACTTATTGGTCTCCAGTTTTTTAAGTATTCTTTTTGTTTATCCGGTTTTGGTATACAAGTAATTATGCCTAGTTTCTGTGTATTGGACATTTCTTTTATGTTGTAACTATAATTTATTGATCTTACTATAAAGTAACCAATGTCTATCCAAAAAAATTTAAAAAATTCGGTGGTAAAACCATCCGAGCCAGGACTTTTGTCATTTTTCATATTCTTTAAAAAATATTTTGCTTCAGAATAGGTTATCTCCCCTTCAATCAGTTTTGCTTCATCATCTGAAAGTATGTTGAAATTTAAGTATTTTAATTTTTCTATAATACAGTCCTCATTTATTTTCCTAGGTTTTGAATAAAGTGTCTGATAAAAATTTTTTGTTTCCCTTAATATTTCTTTTTGGTCTGTTATAATTTCTCCATTTTCTTTTTCAATTTTTGCAATTAATTTACTGTAGTAATTTCTTGACTCCATATTACAGAAGTAATTTGTGGGTTTTTCGCCTTCTTCTATCCATTTTGCTTTCGCCCTTATAAAATGTCCCTTTAATTTTTCTTTTCTTAAATTCAAAAGTTCATTTTTTTTATCTTCTAAAATATCTATATTATTTTTGTCTTCGTTTTCTTCTAAAGTTTTAATATCTTCATTTAAGCACTGTTCTAATTTATTTTGTTCTTTTTTCTTGAAAGATGAATAGGATATAGTTTTGCCCCGGATTTCCATTAATAAGGTTTCTAAAAAAAGTTGGTCATTTACAGTTAATTGTAAATTTTCAGGATCTATAATATTAATCTGATTGATGTTATAAATGGGCACGGCATATTGTAATTTAGTATTTTTTATTACCTCTTTAATACAATCAATATATTTGGAATCTTTTAGTAAAGAATTATTAAATTTCCAGAGACCTGGTCCTTTTTCTATATTTTTAAACTTCAAATTTAATACCACACCAGAATGATCAGATCTATAACTGTTTTCAACTGTTACTTTTTCTACAAATTGCATTAAATTTTTTGATATTAAATGGAAATCTAACCTGGCTTGTTTAATTGGATTTTTTTTCCTCCATGTATATCGTTTCAATTTTGGATATAGTTCTCTAAAGGGATCTACTAGATCGTATGTATCTAAATTGTCTAGTATACAACTCTGCGATTTTGGATTGTTAACATGTAAATAATAATTTGTATCTAAATTCTGATTTAATACAAGATTGAAATCTCCACAATTAAATATTTCTCATTTTGGAATTCCTCTAATTGTTTGAAAACATCGAGATAGAATTCTGCATTATCCTCATTAGGCCCATATATATTAACAATAGTAATTTTTTCCCCTTCTATAGTCATATCTGCTAATATTAAGTTTCCATTATTGTCACATTTATATTTATGAATTTCACACTCGAAATTATTGTTTATCATAATTGCAACGCCTCGTGCATTCCCTCTGTATGAATTAAAAATACACTTGTACCCCCATTGAGCTTGAATGTATGGTTCCATTTTCTCAGTAAAATGTGTATCTTGCAGACAATAAATATTGTAACATTTAGATTTCAAATATGAAAACAAATCTGTACGTTTGTGTGCGTCTCCCAGTCCCTGACAGTTTACGGTCATGATCTTAATAGAAGTCATTAATATATCTATCAAATTTTAGTACACTTTGTAACATATTATTTATGCGATACTTATCACAATAAGTTATGCTGTAAGCATGGTAGAATGAATGGCAAAAAAAAGATAACAGGGATAGTATTGTTAAGCATTTAAAATTACAATTAATATATAAATCATTATTACTTCTTTTCTTTACATTTGTACCTAACCATAGACAGTTACTATCCCTGTGATGAAAAAAGGGACAGAGATAATATAGAACAACACAATTTATGTAACATATAAACAGCACTGAATGCAACCATATATATTGAAACGTGATTAAATATAGAAGAGAAAAGAAAAAGATAGCAAGAATGAGAATAAAGTATAAAACAATCATTATTTCCAGCATTGGTCAAACTGCAGCACCTGGCGATAATATGTTCATATTTAAAATGTCATGTCTTACAGGTTCTCACAGTATGTACATGATGTATGTTACATGTAATATGAAAAAATTCTAAAAAAACATCCTTGTTTAGCATAAATTCTCAAAATTATCTTTATCTTGTTTTCAAACACAATGAAAACTCTGTATTGACACAGAGGCATATAAAACCCGAGATACTTGACTGTCTGAAATCCGTAACATTGATTTAAATAGGTGTTACCAATCTCTGTTTTATATGTCTCTGATTGACATAAACATGTATCAAGTGTCAGATTTTACCATTTAGAGGGAGACAAATCTTACGTCTCTATCCCAGGCAAATAGATAGGTTAGTAAAGATTATCTCCCTTTCCTTTACTATCAATACCCAATACATATTTTTTTTTTTTTTTTTTTTTTTTTTAAATGTGACAAATACTTGGGGTTACATATAATATACATAGTGTTATAGTAAGAAAAAATATTTTTTGGACAAATAATTTATCCAACTTTACAAAAAAGCTATATATATTTTTGTATGTTTTTGTTGTATACATTCTTATACATTTCTGTCTCTCAGTTTTTCTAATATCTTGCCCATCATATTTTTTCCGTCATAATAAAGCCCTGTTCCCCAAAATGGATTGGGGTCATCATGTATTATTACTTTATTTTTACACTTACTATTTAAATAAGTATAAAATTCTGGGCACTGTTCTAATTTTGTTTCTAAAATTTTTTCCATTACTTTTACTTTATTATTATACCAGGCCGGAGCAGTGGCGATCTGTAAAGATATATTTTTCACCTCTCTGGCTGTGCTTGCCTGCATTATTTTATCTAATATATCATAAGCCTTGTGGAACTCTGCCTTTTCAAGCTGGTACAACTGTTCAGCAGACTGAAATGTTTTGCCTCTACTTTTTAGAGTACACTTGTAAAAGTTAGACAAAACACAGCCTTCACTACGAAAATAAATAGCCTCTAGATCCTCTAGATCCACCTGGCATTGATCTATAAATAGACAGAAACCATAAGAATGTATACAAGGGAAACTACTTCTTGTATTAATAATATAGTGACATCATAAACTATCACATTTCGTCTCAACACTGACAAATAGAGCAATCAATTTCTTTAAAAAAATATATTACGCCTGGCAAAACACTATTCAGGGGAGGTCAGTTTTTTTTTTTTCAAGACTACATGTACCTGTCAGTGTCCTACCAAACATTTAACTCCAAGATTTAATGTTTGTACTCAAAGTAAATAAGATAGATACCCTCTCAGATCATTACTTCCTCCCAATCCGCTGGACAAGTTCAGCAAACTGGGGAAAAACAAAAATCTGCGAGTGTATCTACCCTATTCAATTACAAACTATACAGATCTGAGTATCCAAAATGATTCTAAATGTACCAGTATATAATGCAGGTTGTTAAGACAAAAACATTAACTGAGTGTTTTAATTAATACATTTTCTAAACGGTTAAAACAGTAACTAGACCACCTTCTTACAGTCTAATATCATCCAGTAGAGAGCATAATCCCTCTACTGGCCTAACTATTTACTGACTGTATGATTGTATTTTTCTAAATCTGATGCGACCCGATAATAGGTACTTAATACCGGTCAAAAAGGAACCCCCTTTTTTTTCTACGAGCCTCAGATATACATATTTACAGTACTTATAAACACCAAAAAGTAAAATTTCTCAGTCACCCATCACCATCTGTAAACTTATTGTTACAGAACAATATTCAAATTCAAATATTCAAATTAGAGTTTATTCGTCTGAAGATAGTTGAGTTAGGCTTCATATCTTGACCATGACGTATCCCCTGTACTGTTTTTAAATTCTAGGAAAACATTTGGGCCCCTTTCACGAAGTCTGGTAACTTTACCCTCTTTCCTCATGTCGAATGCTACCCTTAATAGTCTATGTCGCAGTTGTTTCAAGTCTGCTGGGAGGTCTGTCACTATTCTCATTTGTTTGCCTTTTAGCCTTGGACCTCTGGATAACACTAAATCACGATCTACTAACCGGACAAACTTAATAATCACAGGTGGAGGTTTGTTTTCTGAAGCACCTAATTTATTGGAGAAACTATCACTATGCCGGACAGGCAATATATGGGCATTGGCAATCACAATCTTGTCTGCTCTATCTGGATCAATTTCAAGCTCTTTCACGAAAAAATCATTCAAAGTGCTCATGATATCTTTTCTTGCCCTTACCCCATAGATAATTAAATTATATTTTCTTGATCGCCACTCATTATAGTGCATCCAGTCGAGCGCATTATTTAAAGTTTCTTCAAGGACAGAATTTTTTTTCACACTTTCCTCTAATTTACCTTGCAAGTCACTAATCTGTCGGTCTTGGAATTCTTGTGACACTTCAATGTCGTTTACTTTTAAATTCACTTCATTTACTTCATTTCTCATTTTATCAATGTTCTCAAACAACGGCTTTACAGCACATTCTATCGCATCTATCAGGTCTTTTCTTACAGTCGTCTCGTGAAAATCACTTAATAGTTGTTTTATTGCTGTTATTGTCAATGTTTCCTCTGTATTTGCACTTGTTTGTGCACCAACAGACGCAACTGCGTCATTGTTCATATCTAGGTCACCGGGGGGGTTACCTTCTGTGTTAGTGGACTGTGACATCGAACGGCCGGTCTGTGCCCTAGTTAATATTGTTTTTATGTCCGTCTGCTTTGTCTGTTTTGTTTTGTCACTTCTGGACATCTTTATGTGGTTATTCACACTGCACTGACACTACCACAGCTTTTTTTTTACCAGAGCTGAATCTCACGTGTATTCAGTCAGCCATACTACCGGAAGTCCACTCATTACTAACATGGTGACCTACATTTCTGGCTACTGAATACTAACATGGTGACCTACATTTCTGGCTACTAATTACTAACATGGTGACCTACATTTTTGGCTACTAATTACTAACATGGTGACCTACATTTTTGGCTACTAATTACTAACATGGTGACCTACATTTCTGGCTACTGAATACTAACATGGTGACCTACATTTCTGGCTACTAATTACTAACATGGTAACCTACATTTCTGGCTACTAATTACGAGTACAGTGAAGTTGAATGAAGAAATGGTGTTTTATGCTTCAGTCAAGACTTTATCACTTATATCAAGGTGGTCAGTTCTAGAATGGGTGTGGAAACCAGAGCACCCCAAGAAAACTATGACCTACAATTAAACTGATGAACTTTCTGATGCTAGGAACTGCTCAAACAGGATTCATACCTAGGTGGTGAGAGGCTCTATGATCTGTTTGTATAAATTTGTTTTAGACCACTTGGACACCAAAGACCCATACAGACTAGTATACCATATATTTCTAACTGCTGATTAACAAAACAGTGACCTATATTTCTTACAACTAGTTACCAGTACGGTGACCTACATTTCCTACAACTAGTTACCAGTACAGTGACCTACATTTCTTACAACTAGCTACCAGTACGGTGACCTACATTTCTTACAACTAGTTACCAGTACAGTGACCTACATTTCCTACAACTAGTTACCAGTATGGTGACCTACATTTCTTACAACTAGTTACCAGTATGGTGACCTACATTTATTACAACAAGTTACCAGTATGGTGACCTACATTTCTTACAACTAGTTACCAGTATGGTGACCTACATTTATTACAACTAGTTACCAGTACAGTGACCTACATTTATTACAACTAGTTACCAGTACAGTGACCTACATTTATTACAACTAGTTACCAGTACAGTGACCTACATTTATTACAACTAGTTACCAGTACGGTGACCTACATTTCTTACAACTAGTTACCAGTACGGTGACCTACATTTCTTACAACTAGTTACCAGTATGGTGACCTACATTTCTTACAACTAGTTACCAGTACGGTGACCTACATTTCCAGTACGGTGACCTACATTTCTTACAACTAGTTACCAGTATGGTGACCTACATTTCTTACAACTAGTTACCAGTACGGTGACCTACATTTCTTACAACTAGTTACCAGTACGGTGACCTACATTTCTTACAACTAGTTACCAGTACGGTGACCTATATTTATTACAAGTTACCAGTATGGTGACCTACATTTATTACAACTAGTTACCAGTATGGTGACCTACATTTATTGTTACTAACAACCAGCTGATATATTGACTTTCACATCTTGCTTCTGAAACACTGACATACTGACTGTCTTTTTTGTTTATCCTAGGATTTTTTCAGAAGGGACATTTTCAAGAAACTTTCCTGTAAAGCACTAAAACATCAATATTTTTGCTTTCTCATAATACTAAAAATATGGCTTCTGAAGACCTTAACAAAGGGGTCATTTGGCAAAATAAGTGACCAATGGTCCCCTGGTCGCATTATAGAATGAACACTGTTGCAACTTACCAGGTGACCTAATTCTGACTAAGTACAGACATACAGAATAATTAACTACTTCTGACTACTAATTATGAGATGACCTAGTGCTCTACATTACTGATTATTAATTAATTTCCTGCAGATATTAATACTGACATACATTTTTACCTGTATTATTAGTGCATGTGTTGGGTTCTAGGTTGGGTATATACGGTGTTAAGTACTTGTAATTATTAAGACAACTTTTGGTTGTCCAACCCTGGTATTTGAAGCTTACAGATCACAGTGCCTGTGTTCAAATCCCACTTGGGACAGATCCTACTGTAAAAAAAAGCTTGCCAAAAGTTGGTGGTTTTCTCCAAGCACTCTGATTTCTTTCACCATCCTTCCCTGACTGTATCAATAAAATTAAAAGAACCTCGACTGGGGCATAAAGCTCCAGTACTCCACTATTTGAAGGGTGCCTGATAAGGTTTAGAACAGAAATTTTGGTACATACAGTATTAGGGTTTAAAACAGAAAGTATGGTACTTTTAGGCTCTTGGGACTCGTAATGAGTTTTGACAATAAGCCTGGCATTTTTAGGGCACCTGTTAGAGTTAGAAATATTCTTTACCAGACCTGTATCTTTTATCTGCTCATAAAACTATTTGCAGTTAATATACTGTAATATGTTTATCAGTGTACAGTAAGTGGAACCAGAATTAAGTCACTGTAGAGATTGACAGGACTTGAAAATATTCATTATGTACCTCTTCTGTTATGATCACCTTTTTATACAAACCACCTGTCCATTATAAAAACTACAGTGGATTTTTGCAAATGTTATAAAGGAATCCTAGGTTACTCTGAATTATATACTGGTACCATTTGTTATATCCCCTGCTTAAAAAGGGGGGGGGGGTATATAGTGATAGGGTGTCTGTCCTTCCGTTACACCTTAGGGTGCCTATCTCTTATCCGCAACTCCTCCTAAACCCTTCAATGGATTTTCATGAAACTTTCACACAATCTTTGTGATATAATGTAGATGTGCACCTCCTATTTAAAAATTTGATCCGATGGATTTTTTTTATATGGGGGGAGTGGGGGTATTTTTTATGAGCTTGTGGCTCACAGTTTTCTAGTTTCCATGGTGTTCTTTGTATGTTACTCTGAATTATATACCATTTGTATATTCCGACCACCATCCAATGTTTAGATCTTTGTGGTAAGGGGATTGTCTCTGTAATTAAGACGAATGTAAAGTCTCATATGAATACAAAAAATGTATATGATACCAGCCTTGGTTAGAGAAAAGATTGACATATTTCTATATTTGAGGTAAACCAATATTGATGAATTAATCATATTATGTACTACATAGTATTTAGGGCACCTGTTTGGATAAGTATTGAGATGTATGGTATATATTACTCTATATCATCCTATGGGATAGGTCTTGTTTGAATTGTAAGACTAGGATAGTAAGAGGATTTAATTGATACAGGATTTACATTGCAGGTAAGTCTGTATTGGAAAAACTTCCATTTTTACCTGCCACTAAATTTTAATTTCAATAGAAAAGGCCTAAAAATGCAGAATCAATCCTTTTGAACTTTTCTTTGGGGCTTAATCTTTGGGGTACAAAAGGCAGTCTTACCTCTGTATCTAGATTATCATACAAATTGATGTGACTTTTGAAATTTGACGTCTACATGTGGGACATTGGCCAATTTGTAGACTGGATTGTATGAATACAGTCCAACCTGTATATAAGACCAACTAAAGATTCCAGTAAAAGTGGCCTTTATGGGCAGGTGACCCTTATATAAAAGTTCAAATAACAGGAATAAAAAGCATTTGAGATAAGTTTACTTTATCGTTAGAAGCAGGTGGCTCTTCTATAGAGGTGGCCTTTAAGGCAGGTTAATGTGTCACTTTCAGTATCATTGAGGGACTGATATAGGTCAATAAGGATGATAAGGATGCAATACAAAAACACTTATAAACTTTTAATCATGTTTGGATATTATGAATACAGAATACAGTGTTGAAATATGAAGCAAAGAGTCGTCTTATTGAACAGGTGATCTCAGAGAGAGAGAGAGAGAGAGAGAGAGAGGAGAGAGAGAGAGACAGAGAGAGAGAGAGAGAGGTAGAGAGGGGTAGAGAGGTGGTTGCTTATACACATGCATGTATAACATTTGTAATATTATATGTATGTTATATTAGTTATTTACTTGTGTTATATAACAATATGATATGAGTTATATAATTATACAATTCATTCACAATGATAGATATAGTATTACAAGTAACAATTATAAATTGAATGTACGTAATATCCCTCCATTAAAACGTCATTACAAAATTCTCTTAACCTCTTCACCCCACCCACACTATACATATCATGTTTAAATACAAACAGTTTGTAGTAATTTCCATGAATCTATAAGTGGTATAATATTTCCTAGTTCAAAAAGTATTCATTTAAATGATCAGATTTTACGTAATTACCCCACCCACCTTGTAAGTCTTACTTTACCCAATTGTCCTACCCACCCACCCACCATTTTATACTTTTTTTTCATAATAGTGTGTAAAATAAAGTTCCCCACATTTAGTATAGAGTGCAGTGAAGTGATCACTAATGGTACTTTACAGGCACCTGTCAAGATTCTTTCACTTGTATCAAGGTCAGTTCTTTATTGGTGGAGGAAACTGGAGTGCCCAGTGTAAACCACCAAACTCCAGCAAGTAAACTGATAATAATGCCCCTCAACAAAGTGCCCAGTATAAACCACCAAACTCCAGCAAGCAAACTGATTATTATGCCCCTCAACAAAGTGCCCAGTATAAACCACCAAACTCCAGCAAGCAAACTGATTATAATGCCCCTCAACAAAGTGCCCAGTGTAAACCACCAAACTCCAGCAAGCAAACTGATAATAATGCCCCTCAACAAAGTGCCCAGTATAAACCACCAAACTCCAACAAGCAAACTGATAATAATGCCCCTCAACAAAGTGCCCAGTGTAAACCACCAAACTCCAGCAAGTAAACTGATAATAATGCCCCTCAACAAAGTGCCCAGTATAAACCACCAAACTCCAGCAAGCAAACTGATTATAATGCCCCTCAACAAAGTGCCCAGTGTAAACCACCAAACTCCAGCAAGCAAACTGATAATAATGCCCCTCAACAAAGTGCCCAGTGTAAACCACCAAACTCCAGCAAGCAAACTGATAATAATGCCCCTCAACAAAGTGCCCAGTGTAAACCACCAAACTCCAACAAGCAAACTGATAATAATGCCCCTCAACAAAGTGCCCAGTGTAAACCACCAAACTCCAGCAAGCAAACTGATTATAATGTCCCTCAACAAAGTGCCCAGTATAAACCACCAAACTCCAACAAGTAAACTGATAATAATGCCCTCAACAAAGTGCCCAGTATAAACCACCAAACTCCAGCAAGTAAACTGATAATAATGCCCCTCAACAAAGTGCCCAGTGTAAACCACCAAACTCCAGCAAGCAAACTGATTATAATGCCCCTCAACAAAGTGCCCAGTATAAACCACCAAACTCCAACAAGTAAACTGATAATAATGCCCCTCAACAAAGTGCCCAGTATAAACCACCAAACTCCAACAAGTAAACTGATAATAATGCCCCTCAACAAAGTGCCCAGTGTAAACCACCAAACTCATGCAAGTAAACTGATAATAATGCCCCTCAACAAAGTGCCCAGTATAAACCACCAAACTCCAACAAGTAAACTGATAATAATGCCCCTCAACAAAGTGCCCAGTATAAACCACCAAACTCCAGCAAGCAAACTGATAATAATGCCCCTCAACAAAGTGCCCAGTGTAAACCACCAAACTCCAGCAAGTAAACTGATTATAATGCCCCTCAACAATTTTGCCACCTAGCTTATTGCTTAAGTATTTTGAGATCTCAAAATCAGTTTCTTCTATGTTTTTCTTTATACCTCTCCCTGGATATGTTGCCAAAATCCTTTTCAACACCAAATTTTGACTAAATCATTTATCTAAATAACATAAATATGTTACATAGACAAGCCCTGGGCTTACTATAAGGTATCTACTTATAGTAAATAAAGAATTACTGTCTTAAAGCTATACATTAAGTAAGGCTGAAATTTGATAAAAAATATCAATTTCTTATTGGTCTACGTGCAGTTACGCAAATATCTCTCACCATTTTCCTTGCTTTGTAAAGTGATTGGTTTTGAGTGGTCTTAGCACTATAATTTTTAATTTTATTTCCTTTTCCTTTAAATTTCCTTATTTAACTGAACAAAATATATAAAAAGAATTTTGTTGATAACATGATAATATTTTAACAATGGAAAAGGGAATTTTTGTTTTGTAAAAACCACATTTTGATGTTGTTATTGTTGTTATCGTAATACACCATAAAAACCATGGTTTTCTAAAAATAGAAATAATTTTATAGTAGGGGAATTTAGTTTCGGAAAACCCACATTTTGACCATGTAGTAATACATCATAACAACACATGTGTGTAGTTGATCAGAACATGCGTTACACAGACAAAGAAAATTGAATATTTACAGATATTAGTACTGGTAGGTATTTCATGTTATTTATTATTCTTCAAAACGTACTTGCTCTTTTTCATTGTTTTTAATGATAGGTATTTCATGTTATTTATTATTCTTCAAAACGTACTTGCTCTTTTTCATTGTTTTTAATGATAGTACCTTTGAAATCTTAACTAGTTAATGTCAATTTTGTGTTCCTGTTATAAAAAAATGACAGGTGTCTGTCTCACAGTTATATAGGAGATGATAGTTTCTGTTACTGGGTATATAGAGAATAGAGGTATAGGTGCCTGTTATATGGGCAGGTGTCTGTTATATAGAGGTGACAGGTGTGTGTTTATATATATAGAGATGACAGGTGTCTGTCTCACAGTTATATAGGAGATGATAGTTTCTGTTACTGGGTATATAGAGAATAGAGGTATAGGTGCCTGTTATATGGAGAGGTGTCTGGTATATAGAGGTGACAGGTGTGTGTTATGTATGACAGGTGTCTTAAATTGAAGTTACAGGTGTTTGTTATATAGATAGGTCTCTGGTATATAGAGGTGACAGGTGTGTGTTATATGGAGGTGACAGGTGTCTGTTCTATAGAGATATAGAGATATAGAGGTGACAGGTGTGTTATATGGAAGTGACAGGTGTCTTTTATATAGATATGACATGTGTGTTATATTGAGGTGACAGGTGTCTGTTATAGAGACAGGTGTCTTGTTATTTAGAGGTGACAGGTGTCTGATAAATAGAGTATTATAGAAGTGATGGTTTCTGTTAATGGGTATATAGAGATGAAAAGTGTTTGTTATATAGAGATGACAGGTGGCTTTTATATAGAGATGACAGGTGGGTGCCACTGTATGTTCTTTATATATATAGATAACTATTTGAAATGCATGGAGAGATATTGTCATGCCCTGGGGTGTGCATCAACATCAAAGTCCAATGTTTAGTTTTTAGGGCAACCAAGACATGGGTCATCAGTTTTCTGTTTTCGTGCTTTACGTGCTTCAAATCAAGTTTCATAGCAGTACATGCAAAATGGTAGACTTAGCGACTCATCATGGCCATGGGATTTTAAACATTTTAAAATCACTTTATTATGATATATTTATTTGAATATCATTCAAGTTTCTTATATATATTTACTTTTTCAATAATGAGTCATGTTTAAAGCTTTGTGTATTAACTGGTAGTCACTTTGGCTACAAAACCATGGCTCACCTGCCGATAATGTAACATGATGGAGCCTGTCATAAATATTTGTGGTTTTTATCATGATTACCTCCCTTTGAAGCTTACACATACTTGTGTGGGTGTTATTTTAAACACATTTCTGAATTCTAAAAATTCTGTAATCTTCACAAGTAAAATTAATTTACATATTTTTTTCTTTTGATTTACGATAATTGGGTTTTAAATTAAACATCTTTGATTTTACAGTGTGTCATGACATGGCTCATTCATTGAATTTGAAATATTTAAGATACATGTATTACACTGCTATTTGCAATAGTAGTACAATTTAGGCATCAATAAGATGGGACCACCCATTAAGAACTTTGGGATGAATAGGTTGAAGAACCTGTATTTGATATGTTACCTGAAGATTACCTTCAAAAACAAAGAAATAAAAGAAACATCACATCCAAAGCTGTAAAGTCTTAAAAACTACTAGTCCCATAAAAAAATATAGTAAATAACAGCCACAGATTAGTAAAACCAACAGCTAAAAAACAACAACTTCAAAATTCTCTATTTGTCAAAACTGTAGAAGACTGGAATCAATTACCAGACAAGATTGTCACATTAGACAGGTTCAAAGCGGTACTACAGGACTATTTGCACCAGAACTAAATGCTCTCCCTACCCATCTCAAATATACCAGTATTAATCTCTAGACTTGTGATATTGTCATTGTTAAGGCTTCATTGTATTTCTTTCTTGTTAGTAAATGATTACAAAATCTGTAAACATGTAAATGTCCACATGCTGTTACATGTATTATATAGTAATTATGACACATAATTACTGGTTACCTGTTTATTGCCTTATATAAATCAAAATAGAAAAGATGGAATCTTCAAGACCAGGCCCTGGTTTCACAATCATTCCTTAGCTAAGATTTTCCTTAACTTAAATTTAGCAAATTTTTGTAATCTCTTTTTAAAATTACTGGTAAATATTTTTGTCAAAACTAAATACAAATATTTTAATCTAGAAGTGATCTTAAAAATGACACCTTTAATTCCTCAATATCTTGAAAATTAACAAAATTATATCAATTTGAAATTTTGCAAGATTTAAGTTAAGGAAAATCTTAGCTAAGGAATGATTGTGAAACCGTTATTTTGAACACTGATGTATATACTTGTGATAGAATCCACTGGTATAGTATTTTGTGTTGCAGAATGTATATTAGATGTTAAGGGAAAATGTCATTTTACAAGAAAAACAGCAATTAAATTGTGCAGTCATGTTATTATACAGTATGCTCATGAAGCCTGTCACTCTAAAGTAATGTATGTAAAAAAAAATGAAATAATAAATGATATGCCAAAAAGTAAGCTAAACCTTAAAAGACAATTATGTCATTCATTGGTGGTTTAAATAATATGATTAACCATTGACAGATTTTGAATCATCATAAACTCTGGTCTGATAGGGGTTGGTCAGTTTATTGGCATTATTCCTTTACCCTGTTTGCTACTACAACCTTTATTTCCACTGTTAGTGATACTGACAGTAAAGATTCAACCAGAGGGTCAGTGCTCAATCCTGCCGAAATCAGCCCTAGTGATTGTCTAAGAAATGTCAGCATAATGTTTTTCTTAAATATATGTTTAATGTTATAGTGACATTGATACTAATCCATGTCCAAATCACAATCCCAAAGCAAAGTAAAAACTTTGAAAATGACAAATTTAGTTAAACATGTGAACTTCCACCAGGGGAGTGAGGCTGGGTGCTCTGGAAGGGTAAGCACCTTCATTTGGTTAAACATGTGAACTTCAACCAGGGTAGTGAGGCTGGGTGCCCGGAAGAGTAAGCACTTTTTGTTTAGTTAGCTACACCAGTAATCAACATTTAGAATGAAACGAACATTGAACTATGAAACGTCATAGGGAAATCATTGACACAGACATCAAACAAACTATAACTTTTTTTGCTATTAAAAGATATATTACAAATTGATGTTAATATAAACACACACCATAAATAACTTTTTTGGCAATAAAAAGAAAAAAAATCTCTCACAAAAATCATGTTGATATAAATACATATATTTTGGTCTTACTTTAAGTATGACTAATGTTATAATAATTCCTTATGTAAGAGTGCATGTTGATACAGATTCATATTTATATATGTATATAATAAGATTGTGGTGTATTTTACGTAATCATAAACAAATCTTTATTTTATACATTTTTTTGCAAAGGGGTTTTTATCATTACCTTTCTGAAACAGACTATAGTATATTTATATGCGTTATTACTAAGGTATGCCATTACTATAATATATACTACTGTTTACTTATTTAAAGTCTATCATTGACATTTTTGTAACACCTTTGATCTTGCTCAGGTAAGATGTTTAGTCTATAGTTACCTGAAGTACAGGTGCAACAAGACAGGACAGGTACATACCCCATGAATACCTGGCTAGCTAAAGTCAGTAAGACCTTGTGGAAGATATAAATAGCTGAAATAGTTTATAGCTAATGTCAGCAGAAAATGTAGTACTGTACAACATAGCTCCATACCACATCTGTCTGCTGAGGTCACTCGGGTTAAAACTAAACACAGCCAGGACACAAAGCAAAATGGACAGTTAAATAATGGCCAGAGACAGCCAGTGGACAGTCTGAATTTTTGTGGTTTTTGTATAGTTTGTAGTGTTTAAATGGATATATTTGTGCATAGTGATAAGATAAAGTTTTTGTAGGATCTATATATATAGGCAGTGTTTATATTACCTTTACCTATATTATATATACATACTGAAGTTTTGGTGGTTACCAGATTGGATTTATTCATTCATTCTGCATTCTTTTAGTGGAGGTTTTAATTCTTGGAATTGTTTATTGGATTGTGTTGTATTGTTACCTTGACTTAAATACAAAAAAGTGATATTTACTGAGTTATTTATAGTCCTAACTCAATCATTAGTGTTACTATTTATATTATTCTAGGTAGGTATACATATACTAATGAAATGTTTGTTAAAAGAAAGACCTCCATTTGTACTATCCACAAAATTTTTAATTTCAATTGGAAAAGCTTAAAAATTACCAAACAAAACAGTTTTAAATGTTCTTTAAAATTAATGGGTAGGTATAAGAAATATAATTATACCTCTGGGGAATTTTTTAGAAACAGTGTCATGAAAAACAACAAGAATAATGAAAGTTTTATAAATTTACAAGAACATGCTGAATTAAAAAAGCCAATACCTGCCTATATTTAGGCTATAATCTTGCAAATAATATATATATAAATCAGTTTGTATTTAGTACGGTGATTTGCAGTTCATGGAAACCTGCAAGCATGTCACCTTATAGGAATCTGAGAAAATTCCTGTCATTGAAGCCTTGATCTTTGACCTGCAGATTTTGGATGTTTGAGCTGCTTTGTGATGAAGATAAAGAAATGGGTTATGTAAAACATCCGGTGATGGCGGCATCCCCCTCTCCCCTGTAGGCCCAAGGGTAATCTGACCATTATGTGACCATAGACACTTTAATTGACTGTTTAACTTGACCAGCCTTGTAGAAGATAATGCTGGAATTTTCATTCATGTTGAGATAGGCAGGGTCATTGATAAAGAGAGTTTTGTTGTTAAGGATATCATACAAAGCCTTTATATCACCCAGATTTATGACCTAGTCACAAAAGCTCTTTGATTTAGGGGACTCTCTCAGTAATTAATTTTGATGATGAACACTAATCCCATTGATAAACACAAGGTCACCTAATTGAATGACCTCTCTGTGGATAGATAGCGTCATCATAGATCAGTTTTTGAAATCAGTTTGAGAAAATGTTCTCCAATGAGGACTTGAATTTTGGAGTGCATTCTGCATACATGTTTATGTCTACAGGTAATCATTGTTTATCAAACTCTTTATTCATCAGTAGTTTTTCCAACTCAGGTTAGAAATAATTTGGTATTCAATTTGGCTGCAAGCGAGAAAGGGGTTTTTTCCTACTGGTTGGTACGATACCAGTATAATTGTAGATGATCTGTGATGTAAATGATAACATATTTATGTAGCATGCTAAAGGTCCAAATAAGTGACCACAAGTAGATCAGGCGCACTTGTGGAAAACTTAATGTCCAACATATAAACTTATATTTAGATTAATCCTTGAGTTTGAAAGGAAAACATTGTCTCATTGTGGATAGCTGAAAAATTCCTGATGTGACAATGTCACATATAACACCATTGATTTGACCAGCCTTATAATTATGTTGGTAAATAAGGGAAGGAATTGTCCAGTTAATTTCATTTTGAAAAGTCCATTTTGCATCTTCCAATAAAATTTTTTTATTTATATAATTCATTCATTGAATAAAGTTATTTGAACATTTCTACAAAAAGTGATTTTCCAAAATGTCTTGTCGTAACCCTAACCCTATCCTTAATTCACCAGTCCTTGTAATAAAAAAGGTCTAAAGAACTTGATTTTGGAACTTGAAAAAAATTGAGATGACAGGATTTATATGGTATTATGGGCGTAAGGATTAAGCCATTGTTTTCCTTAGCTGTCATTAGGAATGACATGTTAATTCTATAAAATGTCACAATTTTCTGGGTCAAGAATTTCTAAAAATGAGGTCATGTATTAGTGTTACGGCATGCTAATTTAAAGAAGGAAACCTATACCACCCACCAGGGTTGATAAAAAAATGTTGATATATGATATAATTTTGTGGTAGTGCCTGCTGACTGACATCTGGGGGAGAGATGCATGCACTCCTTGTAAAAAAAATCTTACTCACTACATGTCCAACCAAGACTGGGTTGGGGTTTCTACACCGAGAGAAATCTCTATATTTTGACCTATAAAGTGAGGGTCCTACATAGTTCACATCTTGAAGATGTTGAGATATGCACTCCTTGTAAAAAAATCTTACTCAGGGTTTGATTTTTGTTTTCATTCACATTGACACATAGAGAACTCTATTTTTGATCTACAAAGTAAAAGGGTTACATATTTGACCTACAGTATAATGGTTTACATCTGGGGAGAGATGCACTCCTTGTATTAAAAAAAAATAAAAAATAAAAATCATACTACTATGTTGGAGGCTGCAGTTTGATCTTAACACATAATGTGCTGCTTTGATATAACTGATTACGAAAAAGGAAAAGTCAAATCAGAAAAAGCGCAGGGCATAATGAACATTTTAAAAATGACAACAGGGCACTGGAATAAAAAGGGTGGGCACTTCATTCTGTGAAAACGGTCTAGCTAGAACACTGGCATTTCAAACTAAGAATTATATCTTCCTAAAAGTTGGATGTTTTTAGAACTCATGCACATGCTCATCGGCATGCAGATTCTAGTGTGAGAAAGTTTGTCAGTTTACTTGCCTTTGGTCAGTGTGCATTCCAGTTTGCGCCACCACCTTTAAACTAATGCCTCAATATTAGTGAAAGAATCTTGTCTGGGACATCCACTCCACAAACTTTAACATGCCATGAGTCAGGACATCACTTATCATCAGAGGGGGGTAATGTTATGATGCTTCTCCTTGCTGAGAGTGTAATACCTTATTGAAGTCAAGCATTTTATATCTGCTACATAAATTAAAGTAAAATATTTGAAACAAATCTTTAACCTCATTGTAAATCAAATTAAATCTTTTTTATGTTTGTCTTTTTTATATACTTTAAGCCAGGTGTAAAAAGATGTTTTTTACCTGGATCATCATGAGTCATAATTGACCCACCTGTACAGGTGACAAACCTAGTTTATTTGTTTGAAGTGGTGACAGCAAGACGACAACAGAGAGAGAGTGTGTGTGTTATGGTGAATTTAAAAATTCCAGTTACTGATAAAAAAATATCAGCAACGGATATCAGCAGTTCCGTTGTGACCTTTGAACTTTATCTGATGGTATTATGATGGGGGGTATATATGTCAAAGACCATGACAGGAAGCTGGGACAATATGATATGTGGATTACCTAATGTTACCAGATTATTTCAGGTTATTTCAAGCTGCACTTTACCTTCCCTTGAGAGGATATTGACCTACATACCAAATTAAACTCTTATTCAGGTGAATTTTTTAAACTCTCTGACCCTATATCCATACAATGGGATAACTCATTCTGTATTAAAGTCGAAAATAGAAAGTTTTCCAGTCAAATAAGTTTCTCCAAAATGACTAATGTTGTCTCAATTTAAAATTAGGGGAGGGGGAGGGTCTATGTGTGTGTGTATGTTTGCATTTGTGTGTACATACATGTAATTTTATGCATGTTTATATGTGTACGGCGTGTAAAGACTGTACACATGTCTAGCTCGACACAAACTGCTTCCTACAGGGTTTATAATAACCCAAGTTTGAACCTTTGATTATTCATTATTTATTCCACAAATCAGCTGTATGATTGCATAATTAGTATCATAAAAACTATTGGTATAGGCAAACAACATTGACCTGTCTGCTTAACCTTTAATTTGAGTATTTATCATGGCATAGTACATATATGTATAGAGAACACAGGTGTTTATTTCGTCTGCACCATGGGGAAACAATTCACTGTGAATCCTAACACTACCCATGTATTAGGGTGGATTATCATATAAAATATATGAATATTTGTAATGAAAGGTCAAACAGACAAGTCAACATTGTTTACCTATAATGCATATTTATATGTATCCCAATCTGCTTCCTGTACTGTCAGCCTGCCAGCCAGCAGTGATTTACTCTATAAATAAGTTTTAATGATAGACTATTTCCCAGTAACCCAGATTACATGACTTGGTACTGGTATTTAATGGAGCATACTGTATCAGGAATGTTCACCAGCAGAGTCTATACAACTGCCAATTATTGATCAAAATAAATCACTACTTACCATATATACATGTCTGTATGTATGTACTTTTAAGTTTATATACATGAGTACAGTGTGTGCCAAACTTCGTCGGACCGTCGGACAAGTCCGATAAAATTACCGCTGGTCCGATAAAAAATCAGATTTTTCCGGACCGTATGTCCGGTAACCAGTTCGGAAAATAGAGAGCGCCAAAAATTCGGATTTATAGTTCCGATCCAATTCGAATTTTATTATTGCCATCCGACTTCCGTTATTACAAAAATGTTTAACCTGAAATATACGTTCCAGGAGCTATTCCAGGGAAACCAATAAAACGGAAAGCAACAGGAGGCACAAATTATGAAGAAAACGTGAAAGAAAATTTAAGCAGCATTGGATGGAGGGGCGACCATGGTTGCAATTTGACGAGGAGAAATGTGTAATGAAATGCTTTGAATTTTACGGGTCGGGAGGCGCAGCACACAATAATAATTTAAAAGGCCAGAATACATTTATTTGTACTTCCATAAATAAATGTATTCTGACCTTTTAAATTATTATTGTGTGCTACGCCTCCCTAACTCGACCCGACCCGACTCGTTTCTCCTTCACGGTCAAATTGCAACCATGGTCGCCCCTTCATCCAATGTTTCTTAAATTTTCTTTCAAATTTTCTTCATAATTTGTGCCTCCCGTAGCTTTCTGTTTTAAAGGAGAAAATAAGTAAATATTTACAAAACTGAATAATTGTTTTCTTTTTATTGAAGAATTTTTGGTCCAGTAAAAAACTTTACGGTCTGGTAAAGTTTCTAGGTTTACCAGACCGAATGTCCATTAATCATTTTGAAAGTTTGGCACACACTGTGAGTACATGGTCATTTTGGATTGTTTATTTTCAAATATTTACAATTGCAATATCTTTGCTTTAATAAAGTATTTGACATCAACTATACTTTGCAACATAATAAAGACATTGCTCCACGCGCTGACAGATGACAAATACTCTCGTTGACTAACAGGAGACGACCCATTTTATGAAAAGGTGCTTCACCTTTTATGCAATTTGTGACAGCCCATTATACTTTGCAAGTTCATAAAGACATTAGAAAATTACCTTATTTCTTATATAGTTAATGTGTTCGTGAAGGGCTACTTGTTGTAAAATAGATTCCCCAGTGGTACTAAAACCACACCACCTGAAACACAGGATACATCAAGTGCCTGTCCCAAGTTGAGAGGATTCTTTAGAGTACCATGCTGACCTTGACACATGGCATGTTTTGAAGGTCTCTTCCAAAGGCCTTACAGCTTTCATTTTTAGCTCACCTGACCGAAGGTCATGTGAGCTTATGGCATAGCGCAGCGTGTGTATGTGCGTGTGTGCGTGTGTGCGTCGTTAACACCTATTTTCGACTTCTCCTCTGAAACTACTGGACAGTTTTTAATGAAACTTTGTCATAAGTATATATGGGTCGGTGCAATTCAGATTTGTTCGTGGCGTTGCCATGGCTACCATAACTAGGTCAAGGTGACCTAGGGGTGCAAAAATCTTAAAAAATCTTCTTCTCCGAAAGTACTGATTGGAGAAAAAATCTGATGTGATATTTGGCTTCTCTAGGGTCTTAAGCCTATAGTTTGTTCATTTTGTGAAATTCGGATAAAAAATAGGTTACGCGTTTTTGCGTTTAATTTTGAAAAAATCGTAAAATAGCTTCAAATTGTTATAACTTGACTATTTGACCAGATAATGACATGGGGTTTTCAGTTTTGACATCTTCTTGTTAGTATCTTCAAATTGAGGTCAAGGTCAATTGTGAAGGTCATGACCTAATTTTTTTTACCTCTGATTATAATTATTATCTCGAAAACTATAAACTTTTTGTATAGGCATGTATATTAGAATGTTGTAGGTATTGATACAACGATCATTTTGATGTATAGAAAAAGGTCATGGGTTCAAAGGTCAAGGTCACAGATGTGAAACAATACGAAATGGTTAATTATCTTGAAAACTATCAACTTTTTGTATAGGCATGTATATTAGAATGTTGTAGGTATTGATACAACGATCATTTGATGTATAGAAAAAGGTCATGGGTTTAAAGGTCAAGGTCACAGATGCGAAACAATACCCAAATGGTTAATTATCTCGAAAACTATAAACATTTTGTATAGGCATGTATATTAGAATGTTGTAGGTATTGATACAACGATCATTTTGATGTATAGAAAAAGGTCATGGGTTCAAAGGTCAAGGTCACAGATGCGAAACAATACCCAAATGGTTAATTATCTCGAAAACTATAAACATTTTGTATAGGCATGTATATTAGAATGTTGTAGGTATTGATACAACGATCATTTTGATGTATAGAAAAAGGTCATGGGTTCAAAGGTCAAGGTCACAGATGCGAAACAATACCAAAATGGTTAATTATCTCGAAAACTATTAACATTTTGTATAGGCATGTATATTAGAATGTTGTAGGTATTGATACAATGATCATTTTGATGTATAGAAAAAGGTCATGGGTTCAAAGGTCAAGGTCACAGATGTGAAACAATACCAAAATGGTTAATTATCTCGAAAACTATAAATTTTTTGTATAGGCATGTATATTAGAATGTTGTAGGTATTGATACAACAATGATTTTGATGTATAGAAAAAGGTCATAGGTTCAAAGGTCAAGGTCACATATGCGAAACAATACCAAAATGGTTAATTATCTCGAAAACTATAAACTTTTTGTATAGGCATGTATATTAGAATGTTGTAGGTATTAATACACAATCATTTGATGTATAGAAAAAGGTCATGGGTTCAAAGGTCAAGGTCACAGATGTAAAACAATACCGAAATGGTTAATTATCTCGAAAACTATAAATTTTTTGTATAGGCATGTATACTAGAATGTTGTAGGTATTGATACAACAATCATTTTGATGTATAGAAAAAGGTCATAGGTTCAAAGGTCAAGGTCACAGATGCGAAACAATACCGAAATGGTTAATTATCTCGAAAACTATAAACTTTTTGTATAGGCATGTATATTAGAATGTTGTAAGTATTGATACAACGATCATTTTGATGTATAGAAAAAGGTCATGGGTTCAAAGGTCAAGGTCACAGATGCAAAACAATACCCAAATGGTTAATTATCTCAAAAACTATAAACTTTTTGTATAGGCATGTATATTAGAATGTTGTAAGTATTGATACAACGATCATTTTGATGTATAGAAAAAGGTCATGGGTTCAAAGGTCAAGGTCACAGATGCGAAACAATACCGTAATGGTTAATTATCTCGAAAACTATAAACTTTTTGTATATGCATGTATATTAGAATGTTGTAGATATTGATACAACAATCATTTTGATGTATAGAAAAAGGTTATGGGTTTAAAGGTCAAGGTCACATATGCGAAACAATACCGAAATGGTTAATTATCTCGAAAAACTATAAACTTTTTGTATAGGCATGTATATTAGAATGTTGTAGGTATTGATACATAGGTCATATTGATGTATAGAAAAAGGTCATGAGTTCAAAGGTCAAGGTCACAGATGTGAAACAATACTGAAATGGTTAATTATCTTGAAAACTATTAACTTTTTGTATAGGCATTTATATTAGAATGTTGTAGGTATTGATACAACAGTTATCATGATTTAAAGAAAAATGTCATTGGGGTTTAGTATTTATGTTTTCTTAAATCTATCAGCTAGCCATTAGTTGTCAGGTGAGCGTATCAGGCCCATGGGCCTCTTGTTAAATCCTGAGTACATGGCAAAAGAAGTTGCAACCTATTTCAAGTCTTAGTCAGACCCGGCCAGGGTTCTACATCCCCTAACCCCCGACGGAGCATATATTCTATCAACTGAGATACCATAGACTTTCATTATTAGTGGTCCCCTATGAGACTTACAGACCCTTTTATTTAGGATTTCATACATTCTATATGGAACCTTTGCTTTCCAGAAAAAAATTACTCTGACATTATATACTGTTACATTTTAATGGAGTTTGTATCATATATGAATGACATAATAAAGACAGTAATGTAAGCCATGTTATCATTTATTCAATTGTTAAGACTTCCCCACCCCCTTGTTAAATTCTATGAAAAAATAGTTGAAAAATTATCATTCACAGAAATGTTTAAAATGGCTTATATCATGATAATTTTTGATCCAAATTATACTATTATATTATATTATTAATGGAGGGTACAAATGAAAGTCTTGAACATTTATTGTTTAGACTGAAGCATTGTAAATATACATCAACATTTCTGTACTATTTTTACACAAGTTAATTCCGGACGTGGAATTTAAAAAAGTGCTAAGTTAGATAATTACAAGTTTATTTTTGTCTTATATTATGATGGTATGTGTACTTTAGATTATTGTTGTGCTATGATGTACCGTGGTTATGTCTTCTAAGTTCTTACTAGTGCATATGCTGATATTCAATCCAGAGATGATCATCCTGACCCAGAAATTGGAAAGAAACAGGGGCCCATGTGTCCAAAGTTTGACTGACATAATAACATATACTTTGAAGCACATTATTTGAAAAGATCAATATTTGGTTGAAGCAAAAATATATAAATGATAAAGAGGTAGATGTGAGCTTATTTAAAACTTGATCAAGACTAAAAAGATAACCCAGGCTTGGCCCAGACAGTATTTTTTGTGGGACAAAATTGTTATTCTCGTCAATGGCATCAGGGTTTCTTTCTAGATTGACTGAGCATGGCATATGGCTCAATCAGTCAAAAAAAATTTCTGATAGTCAGTCAATTACCAACTGACAGTTGGATTAATAATACTGCTGGGTATTTAGAATATATCAATGAAGTACTGTAGAAATGTTTTAAGTTGATACAAGATTCAGTGTTCACAGGTTGCACTGTAACATTTTAACTAACAAGATTTAACTGTATATGTCCGTACAAGGGTAACTGTATATGTCCCTACAAGGGTATTACATTTCATCTTCAATCTTTGTATTTATTTACAGGATACCTGTCTATCAGCTGTTTTAATGTTTTTAAGACAGGTGCCCCATTAATTACATTAACCTTTGACCTTTTAAGTGTCAAAATTGCTGTCAATTGAGGATTTTGTTTGAGTGTTATATAGGATTTGTCAATGATTAAAGAATAGACAAGTTGGCTTTTTGATATTGAATATTTAAATAGACAGGTGTTATATGAATCCAGTTAGCTGGGTGGTCAGATTTTATTTTCCTGTCAAGATTAGGAGTGGTACAATTAAAAAATAACTATATTTACGCACATTTTCCTTTGAAACCTTTATAAAACTAACCACTACCTTGGTAGCTCAGTTGGTAGAGTGCTCAGTCTCGTATGTGGGCGGTTAGGGTCTCACCAAGACTTAAAAAGAGGTAGTGTCTGTTCTTTTGTCAAGCACTTGTCATTTAAAGTCACATGAACCTTCAGAAGAGACTTTGAAAAGTATTGTCACATGTCACTGTAGGTGTGACATGCTAAGTAACACCCAAGCACATTGTTCTGCGAGTGCAAAGCTAAGGTCAAAATATCTGCCATTTCATCTATAGCTGGTGATGTCTCAATATAAGTAAAATATTTATGACTGGGATGCAAAACTGCATTTCCATTTATGAAACTAAAACTTATCCCAGTTATTTTTATGAATTTTAAACATTATTTGTAACTCTAAAATCAAACAAAGCATGTAAAATAACACATGTAATTTTTTCCTGTCGTGCAGATTTGAAAGAAAAATTCTAGTTTCATAGTGATATTGCAGTTAGATATTAACAAACACTATAATAGCTGTTTCTATAAAGACCTTTAAAACAGTTGCTATGTAGCACAGTAGGCAGTTACCATGAGAACGAACCTTTGCTAAACATTCCCATTAGTACATTGAAAAAGTGTGGGGTTTTTCTACTTGGCCTATATAGCACATGACATCTCAGTATTACCATTAGGACTCATTTCACTCACAGACCACAGTTACCAAGTGGTCAAGATGTTGGCCTTCTAATGGTTGATCCAAAATTTCTGGATGGTGGTGGACTTGTCTGTGAACAGAAAATAACTTTTCATTGTCTATATTTGACTTTGATTTCCAGAATATAAAGAGATATTTTGTCTTTTGTCTACTTACAGAGCCACGACAGCGTTTAAACAGGTATTATACATAGACCCAGGATTTAGCCGTGCCAGTGAAGTACATGTCCGTCTTGGTTTGATGTCTAAAGCCACAACAGATTATGACTCAAGTTTAAAGGTAACGTTTATAGTTTATCACTTTTATACCAGTTGGGGCTGTAATATTTTGTGGTCCAGCAGCTGAATGGTCTAAAACCCACTCTTACAGATCACAGAGCCTCTCATCTTCTTGGTTCAAATTCTACTTTTGACAGATCCTAATGTGAGAAAAAGATTGTCAGTTCCCTTGCCACTCTCTTAAGATTAGTGGTTTACCCCAGGCACTCTGGTTTCCTTCACAACAACTAAACTGACCACCTTTATATAATTGACAGAATCTTGACTGTTGCATAAAACTATGTTATGTTTAACCACTCCTCAGTTATCAACCTTTCAAATTACTGACTATCGTGGGTTCAAACCCGTCAAGTCTGACCCAAGACTTGTAAGTGGGTAGTGATTGTTCTTTCGCCAAGCACTCTGCATTACGAAATGAAAGTCATAGTTTTTTCGGATGGGAACTTAAAATAAATGAGGTCCCATGTCCCGGTTTGGATGGCACGATAAAGAACCCTGCTGTATAATGCCATCAGCACAATACATATGCAAAATTTCTGCACCTTCGCCTATAGCTGGTAATGTCTCAATATATAAGTGAAATATTCTTGACTGGGACCTTAAACACCATTTATGCTACTATAACCCATGTTTAATGATAGACCAAAAATAAAATAAAAACATATTGAATATGTACCATCTATATTGATTAATGTTGCCTGATTTTAACTTTGTGAGTCTGTAAACATTTATTGAGAGTCAAGTATACATTCCTCCATACTACTTCCACCAGATTAATTTCACATTGTAATGTTTGAGATAAATTTTAAACAGTTTTATGTTTACATATAAAGTAGAGTTATGTTTTCTGGTGCCAGGTATGATAAGATATAGGTAAATTTACCTGGCCTAATTAATGGGCAGGTAAATATGCTTTGGCTCCTAGTAGGAATTTATGTCATTCTGTCTAGACATATTAATTAGATTAACACACACACACTCACACATGCACACATGCACATACATACACACACATGCACACACAGGCACACACATGCACATGCAAACACACACACACTCTTCCTCTCTTATACAAATATGGGCATGGACATGATATACATATCAGCTGTCTTTTGGCTTATTTACCTGACGTTGGTACTCTCTCTCTCTCTCTCTCTCTCTGTATGTGTACTAACACATGGACATGATGTACTCATGAGCTGTTTTTTGTCTTATTTTACTGACTGTTAGTAGTTTTACTTTGATAATGAAGTAATTTTTTACCTGAAGGGAACATTAATTAACAACAACTATCCACAGGTAGATAAATTAGATTTTAATTAAGACATCCACACCTGGACATGAGGTCAACTACCTGTACTTGTTATTTATCACACAAGGCCAGGTGATTGTTAGTGGTTAGTGGTTAATTGAATTTTCAAATAGAAGTCACTTGATACCCAAAAGGCAATTTTTAATTAGGTACATGTACCATCCAAAAGCCTAACAGTGTGGATAACCTAATTAAAAACATGAATCCATTTAAGTTCACTTTTCCCCTTAGGTTTGTGCAATTTATTTTGAAACTTCTTTAATATGAAAGTACTTTTTCCTTGGGTATATAAAACAGTGACTCTTCTTATAGCTTGTAGAAAGGACAATTCCACAAACACATTTACAAGAATTGCATGCTACACATTGTGTTAAATGGTTAACTCCAATTAAAACAAATTTGGAATGATGTGCTTACATTTTTATAAACAATTATGGATATTGTTATTTCACATAGAAGTGTTTATATGTAATTTTAATTTTTTTACAGCATTTCCGTCAAGCCCTGGCAGACTCCAGCCATTGTACTTTGTCTAAATCTCAAAGTAAGTAGGGTGGATTTTGGGGTTTTTGTATAATATATGTATATAACTTTGTAAAAGTATTGCTGATATTGGGTTTTTGTTTAGTTGAATGGATTTTTTAAAACTGAAGGTATAAATGGACCTTGAAATCACCCTCAATTGTACTGCTATCACATCTAGAAGCTGTGGTTAGTGCCTTGTTGGTTGAGTTGTCTAAAGTGAGTGCTTACATGTGACAGTGCCTCTCACTGCCTGCTAAGCAAATCTTGCTCATGTCAGAACCCAGCAGGAAAAAGTTTGTTAGTTTGTAAGTTCGCTAGTCCACTGTCAATGGTTTTCTTGGGGTACTCTGGTTTCCTCCACCATTCATAGAAAGTTTGTTAGTTTGTAAGTTTGCTAGTCCACAGTCAATGATTTTCTTGGGGCACTCTGGTTTCCTCCACCATCCATGAACTGACCACCTCAATATAAGTAAAAGAGTCTTATCTGGAACATAAAACTTCATACATGTAGTTACATTCTACTTTTCTGGGTTCTTGCTTTCCCAGTATCCTAAATCTCTAATTTACTGTTCACAGCCCCTCTCACTGCTAAGTTTGAATCAAATCCCACTTGGACAGATCCTACAAGTTGCTGGTTACCTATAAACACTCCAATTTCCTCCACTATCCCAGAACTAACCACCTCAGTCTTGATTGGAACATTGCCCCTGTTTTTTCCTAGAAATGCTGTTAAGCTGTTTATTTATATCACACTCAGACAATGAACAGGTGTGTCTGTACTGTTGTATGTCATCAGTTGATGTTCACACATTTACCGATACTGTAGTGTAAAGAAAAACAGTAGGACCGAAATGACATATCAAAATATTTAAGTCGTGTGAGCAAACTCGTGTCAGCATTGAAATGACCCATTTTTGTAGATTTTGGAATCTAGAATTTTGTGGTGTATATGTTAAAATTTATAAAATGATGATCAGGTTATTGGGTTTCTTTTGAAATTAATTGAAATATTCAATTTTATTTGGAGATTGTATTCATTAAATATTAAAATATGAATGACGCTTGGAATATTGGCGTTATAACAATAATAGACCATTATCGATATTTAGAATTATGATACAATTATATGTACCAGTATTGGTACAGTCGCGGAAAAATCAAAATATCGGCACTTTGTATTCCGGATATTTCCTTGTTTGGTTTGACTTCTATAAACAGCAGAAGCGATGATATATCATACATGTCATATTGCAAGCAGTGTTGTATTGTGACATGTTTGTATTGCCCCAGCCCTACAGATATAATATACATATGTAGATACATTGATAAATTACAGGTCAAGTTTGAATTTAATTATATTTAGTTAAGGAGTTCTGTGGTCATTACCATTATCTGTATGTCAAATCTGGTACATGTATTGGTAATTCGTATGTTTACTTAGTATGTGCTACTCTTGTTTCAGTTTGTTTTACCTTTTTTTTCATTTTTCTATTTCAGTTCATCTACAGATTGCTCATTTGTTAGAAATACAGGTATGTATATATAAACAAAAAGTCTGCAGACTGCTTATCTCACCTTAAATTATGAGTTTGAAATTGAAAAGTTGTGCAAAATGGTTGATGGATCCACTTGCCAAAATAACTATGTCAACAGTATCTGTAAAAAAAAATTTCAACTGTCTTGAATTTGAAGTTGCTGACATGTGATTGTTTTTTAAGAGAATTTGAAATCAAATCTTTTTATTTTTCAGGGAAAACACAAACTAGCCAAGGAATCTTATGAACAATTTGCTAAGTTAGAAGATATTGACAATACAGTCAAAGCCTCTGCTCTTAAACAACTGGGTAAGTATTGTTTGTAAGAATGACATAATCGGGTACAAAGTTTTAATTCTTTACCCAGATATTAAAATTTTGTCCAGACATTAGAGGTTTGAAATAGACTTTGTCATCAGTTAATTGGACTCAACAGTGTACAATGTGATAACCCATAAGATTTCTGTGGAACAACTTTTTTCATTGAAGATGGAATTGCTTCAGTTCATGTTTTCTCATAAAAATAATATTACTCTGGGAAATTTTAACATACCGGTAAACGATTTCCAAATTAGTCTGCACAAATGTTAAGAGTATTGATCATCTTGTACGCTGGCAAACTCCATTAAAAGATTGTTTAATGGTGTCATTTTGCAGTTCAAAATTATGCTATAATGTAGCAAAACTTATACAACTTATTCCCATACCATGGTAGAAATAACAAGAAGAAATTCTGAAGACTCAGAATCATATCATACAATAGGTGTTTAGAACCACCATTGATTGTTGGATTGATTAGTTAGATGTGCTGACCTTTTAATAGCTCTTGTTTTACACTTTTACTCCTGTGGCAATGACATTTTAGCTCAGCTTCACAAAGTAAAAACTGCTATTGTTGTCATTAACCCTGCACCCACCCTTAAGAAGAAACCTCTTTAAAATGATGCATCTATACAGTTGAGCTGTCAGATGGCTTTCACTATCCTTTGGCTCAAGAAGTATGTTTATACCCAGCTTCGAAGAGGAAGGGAGTATAATAGTTTACCTTTCCTTCTGACCAAAACAAAATTTTTGTAACAGTTTTCTCAGCAACTAATAAAAACACAGCCACTTTAAATTTTGTATGTGAGTTCAGTGTGAGGTTCCATGCCACAGTTACCAATTTCAAGTCTGCCAGACATCTATTTCCTGTTTACAGACTTAGTTTATTTTTTGACATTTACGGTCAATGGTTGAAGTTAAAATCAGGGATATACTAAGTAAGCAGTGGCTTAAATATTTCTTGTTTAATTTTGCTTTCTGCATTTCCTTAAAAAAGTAAACATGAAATAAAAACTGTTTACCATGAATATCATTGGTTTGTTTGATTTTATATAATAAGATAATGTTTTCCTTGAAATTGTGAAATGATGTAACAAAAAGTTTTATTCATTATTTTTTCACTGAAATATTTGTTTTAAAGTAATAAATAATGTTTCCTTAGAAAAATACAACACTACATTTCTGTAATATATTTTCACTGAAATTTGTAATTTATGAATAACTGTATATAATGATATTTTCCTTTAAATTGGGCTGAAAACGTCAAGTCATTTGTTGATAAAATCGTGTTAAAAATTAAAGATTTTTAATATCGAGTTGTGACATCATAAGGAAATGTTAAAATTACCGGTACTACTGACTCACATGAAGTACATACTTAATTGTTCTGAGTAACTTTGATAGTTAAGGACTTTAATACCTGACTTCATTATCTCGTTAAGGTTACACATTAGGGACACACACTACCCAGATTTTCTGACGAGATCGTTAAGGATACACACATGTTTTTTATCAGATATAGATAAGAAATAGGACCCATTTTGATACAAAGGAAATACTTATATGACACTTAACAAGGAAATGTGTATTATATCAGATATACTAAAGAATATATAATAAACATTTTAATTGATCATATTTGTCAACACAAGTTTTTCCAGAAGTGTTCAACTTTTTTCCCGACTTAAGGTAAGGGGAAGATTATGGGTCAAGATTTTGACATTATCTTCATGATTTTTGTCCTGACTGTAGATAGGAGGGAGGCCATGGGCCAGAACCTGGGCATGATCTAAGACTTTAAAATGAGTTTGCCAGCACCTCAAGTACAATATTTGCCATTTATCTTGAGAGAAATTGTAATGTGACATCATATGTTCATTATGTATTTTGCTTTACAGAAAATTCATTGCATGTCACGGTAGTTTCTATGATTTATTTGTTACAGTAGGTATGTCATGAAAAAAAAAACCAAAAAAAAAAAAAAAAACAAAAAAAAAAACAAACACCACACTGATGGTCTTTTTGTAATATTGACTTTTTTAGAAGCTCTTTATTTCAGTATTGTTTATTTTGTATTTTAGGTTGGTTATTTCACACTTCAGAACATTTAGGGGACAAAAATACTCGACAGGGAACAGCTATCCATTATTTAAACAAATCTTTAGAAGCAGATCCAACTAACGGACAAACCTGGTATCTACTTGGAAGGTATGTGTAATACTGATGGTAACGGTTATCCATTGAACAGCTTGACAAGTGAAAAACTACTTCTGGAACTGTTGGTCATCAGTTAGAGAGTGGAGTAATGGTGCTTTATGTCCCAGTCAAGGTTCATTCACTTATATCAAGGCAGTCTTTTCTGGGATGGTGGTGGAAACAGGAGTACCCAGAGAAAAATCCACCAAGCTTTGGCAAGCAAATTGATAAACTTTCTCACAATAGAATCTGCCCTGAATGAGATTAAAACGTAGATGGTGAGAGGCACTGTGATCCGTAAGCTTGTGCATTCAGCCACTTGACCACTGAGACCCTCATCAAGTAAAGATTTTACCCCTAGTGATGTTTTAAGTAGAACACTAGGCCTGTTGTAGATGAACTCTTTTTTTTATTTAAAAACATTTTGTTGATGTAATTGTGGAATTTTCAAATGGTCTATGCATCTGGTAAGAAAAAATCTTAAACCATTGTATTGCCTCTTCACAATGTTGTACACTTGATTGTACAGGTATACAATATTCATTACAGGTGTTTCTCTGGATTAGGTAAAGTTCATGATGCCTTTGTGTCTTACCGTAACTCCATTGATAAGTCAGAAGCCAGTGCTGACACCTGGTGCTCAATAGGGTAAGTAAAAAGTCCATGATGCTTTGTGTCTTACCGTAACTCCATTGATAAGTCAGAAGCCAGTGCTGACACCTGGTGCTCAATAGGGTAAGTAAAAAGTCCATGATGCCTTTGTGTCTTACCGTAACTCCATTGATAAGTCAGAAGCCAGTGCTGACACCTGGTGCTCAATAGGGTAAGTAAAAAGTCCATGATGCCATTGTGTCTTACCGTAACTCCATTGATAAGTCAGAAGCCAGTGCTGACACCTGGTGCTCAATAGGGTAAGTAAAAAGTCCATGATGCCTTTGTGTCTTACCGTAACTCCATTGATAAGTCAGAAGCCAGTGCTGACACCTGGTGCTCAATAGGGTAAGTAAAAAGTCCATGATGCCTTTGTGTCTTACCGTAACTCCATTGATAACTCAGAAGCCAGTGCTGACACCTGAAGCTCAATAGGGTAAGTAAAAAGTCCATGATGCCTTTGTGTCTTACCGTAACTCCATTGATAAGTCAGAAGCCAGTGCTGACACCTGGTGCTCAATAGGGTAAGTAAAAAGTCCATGATGCTTTGTGTCTTACCGTAACTCCATTGATAACTCAGAAGCCAGTGCTGACACCTGAAGCTCAATAGGGTAAGTAAAAAGTCCATGATGCCTTTGTGTCTTACCGTAACTCCATTGATAACTCAGAAGCCAGTGCTGGCACTTAGTGCTCAAAAGGTTAGGTATAACATGTTATTGTTAACTGACATAGATAAGAGAACTTGTTTGCTTATGGTATAAAACTACTGATTTAATTTGCATGAACTTTATCTACAAGCATGTTGTAAGTCATTTGGATTCATGTTGGTCCAGTATTGTCAGAGTAGATAAAAGTATTTCATTGACCTAGGAACAATAAATCACTTCTGAAATTACATGCATGTTGATTAGAGAAAAATTAACAAATTCAAACGAATAAAATAGTTCCTTCTTCTGTTGACATAGCACCAACAGTTTGGTGACAAATTGAAGGAGATTTATAAAGAAAAAAAAATGAGACTATAAAAATGGCAACATGGAGGTAGCACTTTATTTAGAGATGACAACTACAGATAGGTTTAACTGTATTGATGTTGTTATTGTTTATTTTACAGAGTTTTATATCAACAACAGAATCAGCCTATGGATGCTTTGCAGGCCTACATATGTGCGGTTCAGTTGGACAAGTCACACACTGCAGCATGGACTGACCTGGGAATTCTGTATGAAAACTGTAACCAGCCAAAAGACGCTCTTACATGCTATTTGAATGCTACACGGAATAAAGGTTTGAATCTTACTTAGTTTTGATTAGCTATTATCATGTGGGAGGCGCGATATCTCACTCTGAGAACCACTGCGGTAGCTCAGTTGGTAGAGTGCTCACTCCGTAAGTGGGTTCGAACCCCGACCGGGTCTGACCCAAGACTTGAAAATGGGTAGTGAATGTTCTTTCGCCAGGCACTCGGCATTACCAAATAAAAGTCACAGTTCTTTTGGATATGAAGCGAGGTCTGTAGTGCTTGGCACGATAAAGAACCCTGCTGTATAATATAAGTGGAATATTCTAGACTGGGACTTTAAACACCATTACTCAATTCAACTCGCACTCTGAGGGCACTGTTCAGATTATAATTTTAGAAACTCACAACTTCACCTGTTGAGTTACCCTACTATGTACATATGCCTGATATAGTGATTTTGAGAACGCTAAACCAGAATGCTGCTGTAGTTGTGATCTATCCCTCACGTGGGCCTCTGTGTCAGCCTACCTTTCATGTCGGCCTTTGTAGGACATAGAAGGTGCGAAAATTCAGGGCACCATTTTTATTATCCTCAGTGTGATAAGCGTTAGTAATGTCACCTTTTAAGTTATTCTGTTGTATGGTAATTCATATGATTGCCACCAGGTGACTTTCCTTTGTCATTGTGGTTCATATGGGAATAGTTCCTCAATGGACAATTACAGTGAAATATGGATTCATTGCCATCATTTGTTCAGTCAGCTTTTGCATAATAAAAGGGTTTTGCAATAAATAGACAATAAATAGAGATAGGTGTATATAGAAATACATAGGAGAAAGAATGGATTTTGGGACTTCAAATTGTGTCGGGGATTTAAGGTGGCAAAGTTATGGAGGGGCACTATAATGAGGTTTTACTGTACTTATAACATGGAGGACTTTTGCTTAGTGGTGCCTTTTTCTAGCTCGCCTGCAGGAAAAAGTGCAATAGTTACAGCAGGAACTGCCAGTATCTGCTTTATCAGTATCTAAATGTTAATTTTTTGGACAACCTTTATAAAATAATACATTCATACAGGCAAGCTATCAAGTTGTTCCCCTCTGATTAATACCACTCCTTACATGGTAAAATCTGCAACATGAATTTGTTAAGTGGTTATCTGGGCTTCATCAGTGTCCAAATGTTATATTTATACATTCATAGAGACAAGCTATCAACTTGCATGTGCCCCCCAAACCCCTTGGTTAAAACCATGCCTCATACTATTGAGTCTGGAAGTTAAATTGATTATATGGTATTCAAGCCATGGTACATTGAGCCACATGTATGATTTTGATTGATGGAACATCTTAAGGCACTGGATGCCAGGAAACAAGTGTATTACCCTGTTCTTATTGAATATATTTCTCTCTTATATATTTCAGGTGGAGTTAACTCAAGTTTAGCAGCTAAAATTAAATTTCTACAACAAAACTTAGATAGTATTCCTATACAGCATCTAGCCAGCAAGTATGTATAACAATGAAGAGAGAGAGAGAGAGAGCAAGAGAGAGAGAGAGAGAGAGAGAGAGAGAGATTCCTATACAACATCTAGCCAGCAAGTATGTATAACAATGAAGAGAGAGAGAGAGAGAGAGAGAGAGAGAGAGAGAGAGAGAAAGTCCTATACAGCATCTAGCCAGCAAGTATGTATAACAATGAAGAGAGAGAGAGAGAGAGAGAGAGAGATCCCTATACAGCATCTAGCCAGCAAGTATGTATAACAATGAAGAGAGAGAGAGAGAGAGAGAGAGAGAGAGAGAGAAAGTCCTATACAGCATCTAGCCAGCAAGTATGCATAACAATGAAAAGAGAGAGAGAGAGAGATCCCTATACAGCATCTAGCCAGCAAGTATGTATAACAATGAAGACAGAGAGAGAGAGAGAGAGAGGGAGAGAGAGAGAGAGCGATTCCTATACAGCATTTAGCCAGCAAGTATGTATAACAATAAAGAGAGAGAGAGAGAGGGAGAGAAATTCCTATACAGCATTTAGCCAGCAAGTATGTATAACAATAAAGAGAGAGAGAGAGAGAGAGAGGGGGGGGAGAGAGAGAGAAATTCCTATACAACATCTAGCCAGCAGGTATGTACAACGATGAAGAGAGAGAGAAATTCCTATACAGCATCTAGCCAGCAAGTATGTACAATGATGAGAGAGAGAGAGAGAGAGAGATGCACACAGAACTTTGAGTGTCCCTATATACTTTTAAGCCTGCAAGGCCAGGGCTCAAATTAGATTTTGAAACAGGGAGAAGTGACTTCTCCCTCAGCCAAGATTAGGGAGAAGTTTTTCAAAACAGGGAGAAGTTTTTCTGCCGTGAGTGAAATTTACGTGGCAACGCATGTTCCCAATATGTTTGACTTTAAATAATGGGAGTATCCCTACAGAAAACTTTAATATTACATAAATTGTAATATTACTTATTGAATCCAAATAAATCATAATATAAATTTCTTCATAATTTTTTTTTTTTTTTTTTGCTACGTGCAGAATTATTATATGTATAAGCTTGGTGTAGCAGTACTGAAAATAATTCTAAAAAATTATTGTACTTTTTTTTTTTTTGTTATTGAAGCAAAATGCATTGATCATATCACATCACTAAATGCTAATGTCTTGATTTCAATGTAAATTTGAAATACATGTACAATTTTCTTTAACACATTATTTTTTTAAAAATAATTTAAAGATTAACAACATATTAAGAAGTAAAAAAAATATATATATATGCACCATTATTTTTGAGTTATCCCCTTGTCAAACGTGTTGATGGCAACAAACATGGCTGCTGTGTCTGACTTCCAATTTCTAGAGATGATACTACTCATTTGCAATCATTCTATCAGAAAATGCTTTTATTTATGGATTCCTTTGTGAAAAGGCAACATTCTGTGAGGGTCTGTTATTTTATTAAATTTTCATACAAAAAACGATCTACTATTTTGTTCAATACACCCCCCCCTTTTTAAAACAGACGTTTTTTATGGCAAATATCCGAGTTTCACCAAGATTGCTGTTAATTACATCAGTCAACAGGTTGATGAATCCATGACATGCATGGATGATCTCAGTTTAAGCTAATTATCGGATTAAAACACCTGGATATATCGGAAGTTACCTGTGTTTACCGTTGAATGTGTGTAATAAATAAGAGGCGCCTTAGGGGTTAAATATACTTGTCAAAACTTAGGGCGACTAGAACTTCGCTTTTTGGACAGTTTAGGGCGAAGTTTTTGGAGACAGGGCGAAGATATCGCCCAACTTCGCCCTTATTTTGAGCCCTGAAGGCTATATAACTAATAAGAGAGAGAGAGAGCAATTTAAATATAAAATTGCCATCTAATTGATTGCGTCATTTATTGTTTTTCAGACCTAAAACTTTACCAAGCATAGAAGAAGCTTGGGCATTACCTATACCTGCTGAACTTACCTCACGTCAAGGTGCTAGCCTAACAGCTCAGGTAAGACTTACCTGTAATTACTTAACATTTCATCAAGTTCATTAGATTGTCAAATATTTATTTGTACTATGTACACTTATGTCGATACAGGTCACAATGCCTCTCACAACTTAGCTTCAGTTTGGACAGATGAGATGTTACCAGTTATAGGTGAAGTGGCACAAAGTTGTACCTCTGTATTGTACTCAGGGTTTTGCGTACTGTGACACGATACATAAGTTTTTTAAAGGCTGGTCCAAAGGACTGTTAGGATTGAATTTCAATCTAAATGAAGAATACTTGACAAAAGAACAGGTCAATGACTATTTTTAAGCCTTGGATAGACCCAATCAGGTTTGAACCCTAACATCCAACGTATGAAGAGAGTACTCTACCAACTGAGCTACCATAGAAGTTAGAGTGTATAATTTGTGTACACATGGAAGACTTTCATCAGCTATGTGTGTACAAACATGTATTTAACTATTTGTATGTAATTTTACTTGTAGCACCTGTTGGCTAAACAGGCTATGATGGATGAAGAAAATGAAAAGAAAAAGCTTGCTACAAAGAGGGTAAGTCCGTTACACTCCAGTATCCCAGTATCAATTGTTAATTTAATTTTATAATTTCTAGTTTTCTAGGTCTCTTTGATATGAAACAGTACATGATATTTTTAGAGTAAAATAATATGACTATATTATCTTTGTCACAGTTGAGTCAAAATTTATCTAAAGTTTTGTTTAATGTTGTTAATAACTCTGTAATTGTGAAAAAATAGCATTCAAATAGCCAAAATTGTGAAAATGATAAGTTCCAATTTGTTACAAAACTCTAAAATGGAAAGATGAAAACTTGTTTAATGAACAAAGGGCTCATGACCGATGAATTACAGTAGAACTTTGACTGCTCGAACATCGATGCCTTGAATACCCCAGAGTCATCTGCTGGTTCCAACCAAATTCCTGTTAAATTCTATGTAAGTGAACCTCGGTCGCCCAAACTACTATAACTAGAATACCCCTGCTTGCTCGAACATTAAATATTTCTCTGTGGCTCGAACATTTGGCTGAAGTACATGGGGACTTCGAGCCATCGAAGTTCGAAGTTCTACTGTATAAATTTGAGTCATTAGCTAGTCTCATGTAACTCTTAGTTTACAGAGTCGTGTATAAGTACATAATGGAAGGAAATTTAAATGACTTTATATATCTTTGTAGACATCGTCTGAAGCTCTTGATTCTGCCATGCCTCCTCCTATACAACTGACACAACAGGAAATGACGATCCTTCACCATTTACAACAATCACAAGCCAACCTTAATCCACAACAACAGGAGTTGTTACAGACACTACAACATAAATATATACAACAACAACAACATCACATGAAAATGCAGGAGTTACAAAAACAGGTACGTAAACAACAACAACATGATGATCTAGAAGAATTTTGACTGTGATCATAAAACACCAATCCATTCCACCTTGGTGGCAGAATGGTCTAAAGCAAGCACTTATGGATCACTGTGCCTCTCAACACCTAGGTTTGAATCCCATTTGGGACAGTTCCCAGTGTTAGAAAGTCTCTCTAATCAATTGCCAAAGGTCAGTGGTTTTCTCTGGGAACTTCAGTTCCCTTCACCATTTCTGAGCTGATCACCTGGATATAATTGAAAGAATTGACTTGTACATAAAACTCCATGACTCCATTTCATTCTTTGCCATATATATTTTAAGTATATTCTGTTTTGTATATTTCAGCATCAGGTAGGACCGATGCGTCCCCCAAAGATGAGTATGATGGGTAATGAGGATGGTACGCCAGGGATTAGCGGACCAAGATTCTCACAAGTTTTAGGACAACAACAACATCCATTCCAAATGGCGCCACCTGGATTTGACCCTCAAGGTCGAGGACACAAATTAGATATAATGAATGGAGTGCCTTTACGACCACCACCATCAGGGAATTTACCACCACATTCAAACATTCCAGTGAACTCTGCCATATCTCAGTCTCAGGTATCTGCCGGCATTATGCCGCCACACATCGCCAGTTCCACGTCACCGCTTTCAGCGATTACTCCACAAACATCTATCTCATCAAGTATTAACGATCAACATCGTCTGTCCAATCCAAATTTAGGTCATCAAGGTGTTTTACAACAGCCATCATCTGCATCAACTTTAACGTCCGATCAAACGTTGCCAAAAGACTTACAAAACTTTGTATCCGATCAGGACTTGATAGCATTATTATCAAAACACGATTTCTCTACCTCAGGTGAAGACTTGTTATCTCACGTCTCCAACTCACAGAATTCTGACAAATTTAAGTCGGACATCAAAACTGCTGATTTATCTAGTCATACACATGCTCAAAATGTATTATCATCATCGAAGGAGAGTGCTTCGTCATCGTCTGCAGCAGCGGTAAAATCTAGTGCTAGTCCCGGTTGTATTGCGTCCAGCTCACATTCCACTTTATCTCAGGTCTCATCAACAGAAAGTAAAAATTGTGATGTTAAAAAGTCGGACTCGAATGTTAAAAGTGAACTTAGTAGTGATAGTATGTATAAAACTGCATTAGCTTTACCTAAGAATATATCATCATCATTATCATCGTTATCGTCAACATCGTCTGTATTAGCAGCTTGTAATATTGGTATTTCTATGAAAGGAAGGTCCATTATGGAGTCTTGTAAAGGCTTTGGTAAGTCATGTATCTAACTATCATCAATAAAAATTTACACTCAGTAAAACTCAATTTTAGCATCAAAACCGATGAAATATGTTTTAACTACCAAGTATTATAATAAGCGATGGCAAATAGGTCTATAAGCACTTATCATTTAATGGTCAAACGGTATGGACGATTAATCGATCAACCGCTTTGTATTGATTAAAAAAAAGTTTTTCAAATAAACAGCCCCCTGACTGTATGTATATTCAAGATATAGGGGGTACTCTAAAGGGGTACTAATTAATTAATTATTAAAATAAGAACTTGATTAGAAGATTAATTGGTTGTCATCCCTAATTATAACTAATCTGCATATATTTTTGTGTACATGTACTTTCATTCCTTTCTCTAAAAGCTTACATATACATCTGATTTATGTAAAAATCTAAACTAGTTAAAGAGTTATCATTAAAAAACACAGTGTAGGTATTTCTGAATTAAGTGTAATTTACTATAAAATTATCATGTTGATGACATTATGTGAGAAATTACATCATTCTCAATATTCTTAGCTTTTAGGGTTTTTTTTGGCAAAACTGAAAAATTAAGCTTTATTTATTTCTATGAATGCTTAACCTAAACTGACATTTATATTATGTTGTATTTTGTAACTTTGATGATGTTATTTGTTACTATAGTGATAATACTTATTGTATGTTAACTTTCAGGTAAAAATGGTATTACAACCAGCATGTTAGATGATCGTGGTCCCCCCAGGCCACCAACCCCACCGTATCCCCCTCTACCAAAGGATCAGCTTAACCCACCCACACCTAGTGTATATGTAAGTTATTAAATTTTTACACATTTTTATCTCCCACCTTTTGAAGAAAGTGGGGTGATATTAAAGTCGAGTTTCCGTCTGTCCATCCGAAATTCTTGTCTGTACAAATTCTTCAAAACTATGAAGCATGAAATTTAGTGAAAAGCATCAACATTGATGCCTATTTTTTAAACCGGAGTTGGTTTGCTCATTTTCCTGGGAGTTATTGCCCTTTGAACATTAGTGCAAATCAAAAAAAAAAAAAAAAAAAAAAAAGGACCCTGCTGGCGGGGGATCCTAAATCACTGAAATTGCTTGTAACCATTTATAATTAGATTTTTATATCCCACAAAATTCAGACCTCGGTGATGGAGTGGTCTAAAGCACACACTTATGCATTGCAGCGTCTCTCATTGCCTGGATTTTAATCACTCAGGACAGATCCTAATGTGAAAAAAATATATCACCATTTTGACCATTTTAGTATAAGTAAAAGAAAATTGACTGGCATGTTAACACATTTACTTCATCATTACACTCTACTCTCCCATTGCATACAAATGTATATTATTCATAATTATGGATACATTGTTTTCACATTTGTTACTCTTGGTGAGCATTGTATTTCAGTTTCTGAGCATTTGGAAACTGGCAAATTTAGTTAAAAGAGATATACTTCAGCCACATAAGTCATCCCAGTGTGCTGAAAGAGTATTCATCTACTGTCTAGCTAGAAGTCATGCCAGTGCTCTGTAAGTAATCACTTACTGTCTAGCTACATCAACCATGTGTGAAATTAAAACTGAAAATGAAAAGGAACATGGTAATATGGGACATCACATATACTGGGGTATCCAGGATCATTTTGAATACAGAGACATTATACATATGAACATTGGGAAAATTCTATAACTTGGGAGACTTTTTAGACAGTGTACAGTAGTTATAATTAATTCTTGTGTTTGTAGTTAATAATGTTTATTGTGTTTTGTATTTCAGTTAGAAACAAAGAAAGATGCTTTCTCTATAGAATTACAGCAGTATTGTTATTCACAGCCAACTGTTGTTATACGAGGGCTAGCTGGAGCTCTTAAATTAGGTGAGTGATTTATCAGGTTATACGAGGGCTAGCTGGAGCTCTTAAATTAAGTTAGTGATTTATCAGGTTATACGACGGCTAGCTGGAGCTCTTGAATTAGGTGAGTGATTTATCAGGTTATACGAGGGCTAGCTGGAGCTCTTAAATTAGGTGAGTGATTTATCAGGTTATACGAGGGCTAGCTGGAGCTCTTAAATTAAGTTAGTGATTTATCAGGTTATACGACGGCTAGCTGGAGCTCTTGAATTAGGTGAGTGATTTATCAGGTTATACGAGGGCTAGCTGGAGCTCTTAAATTAGGTGAGTGATTTATCAGGTTATACGAGGGCTAGCTGGAGCTCTTAAATTAAGTTAGTGATTTATCAGGTTATACGACGGCTAGCTGGAGCTCTTGAATTAGGTGAGTGATTTATCAGGTTATACGAGGGCTAGCTGGAGCTCTTGAATTAGGTGAGTGATTTATTAGGTTATACAAGGGCTAGCTGGAGCTCTTAAATTAGGTAAGTGATTTATCAAGTTATGAGGGCTAGCTGGAGTTCTTAAATTAGGTAAGTGATTTACTGCATAATTGAAAACTAAGGGTTAACAGTACTCATAAAAAAACCAAAGACTATGTTAATGAAATAAGGAAAGATGAATTTCTTTGCAGTTTTGTAATTTAACAGGAATTATGATTGAATTGTAAAATTTATTTTGAATGAGTGTAGAGTTTAAATACAATAAAATATCATTATAATGCCCTTCATTACTTTGTCAACACTCTTACTGGCACAGTATTTCAGAGGCCAGACATCAGTTTCTCTTATGTTTTTACAGTAAAACATAAATATAACGAACATGCTTACAACAAATACATGGACAGTACAAAGTCAAATATTGGGCCAGACATTTCCCATAAAATTTATAACAATATAATGAATTTAAAAATAAAGTCTGTAGGACTACATTATAAATGTGTTTTACTGTATAAGCCTTCTTATATATTGCCAAAATCAAAATAGAAATGGTGTCAATGAATCTAGGTTTTACTGTACATACAAGTACACATGATAATATTTATTTATTCTTTTTCAGATCTTGGTTTATTTTCTACAAAAAGTTTAGTTGAAGCTAATGCTGACCATCCTGTAGAGGTCAGAACACAGGTAAGCCATGTACACATATATAAGGAGCACCATATCCACAGGGTTTGAAGTTTAGACCTGTCAACCAATTATAGTACACTTGTAACAATCAGGACCCTAGCTGTTCAAAGCTTTGTTAGCTAATCAATTGCTAAGTGAAACTTGAAAATATTATAAAAATGGAAAATATTTGTTGTAAACATCAAAATAGAAATCAAATCACTTATTTTTGTGTTAGCAATTCTATGAAGAACTTTTTTGGACAACAAATTTCAAGAATGTTGCCCAATACATGATATACAAATATTTTGTTTACCAGCTACAAATACGACTTATGATATGTAAAAAGTATTAACAATTTTAACCCTCACCTATTTGATTTAACTTTTCATATATAACATTTTTCAAATCTACAAAAATTATAATAAAGTTATTTCTGAAAATACACTGCATAGTCGTTGTTTATTAACATTTAGGCATGTTGACTATTAGGGTGCTGCAATAAGTTTTAGTCTCTTTAGCCAAAAAAGTCTTGACTTTAAGTATTGATTTATAAATTTTACAGAAACAACAGCCTCCAGATGATAACCGTGACCAGTATGGTAACAAACAATGGAGGTGTGACAGTAGTCGAGGACATACCACCGTTGCTAAGTACGCTCAGTATCAGGCAGCGTCTTTCCAAGAATCTCTTCAGGTACAGTGAAATGATTTCTACCTTGGCTGTTATAATCTTAAGCATGACTATTAGAATTTAAAACAAGTTTTTGTCATACCCTTGGTGTAAATATGACATCAACACACAATATTTAAGTATTTGTATAAAGTTGATGACTGGATTTGCATATACATGTATTTTCATTAACAATGAAAACATTGAAAAAATTGGAAATAGGCATGACAGAGTTATAGCCCCTGGAACAAGATAAAACCAGTTCAAATATGACAAAATAATTAAAATTAAAATTGAATTTATATGTAAATCAGTCTTTTATATCAACTACATGTAAGTAAGAAGAAAATTTTTAAATTATATGTTAAATTCCTAGAAATTAAATGCAAATAATAACTAATTATAATTAAAAACAGTTTGATAGTAATACATGTCCTTATGAACTTTTTACAGGAAGAAAATCAGAGAGTGAAGTTAGGACACAAAGAGAGAGAATCGGATAGTGATTCTAATTCTTCATCAGGACCTAAAGGGTATGTTATATCATCAGTATATCATATCAGTATATTGTATCATTAGTTGGTTGAAATAGTGTTTTACGCCACACCTCTCCATTAGTTGGTTGAAATAGCGTTTTACGCCACACCTCTCAAGATTATTTCACCTGTAATGAGAGAACTAGTCAATAGGAAGCAGGGTTTGTCACTAACTTTTTTCAACAACAGTCCACAGGGCTAGTAGTTGTTTGAAATCACTAGCCTAGCTTGAAGCTGAGTAGTCCGGGGCATGTCCTGTCCCCCCTTTCACCCCCTAAAAAATGGGAAAATGGAGCAAAATCCTGCAATCTCCCGGGAGATTAGATAATGATTGTATATTCATTAGGTCTAAAAAGTTCTGTATTGAATATATGATCTAATTGACTTTAGATAGACTACTAGCCCATCTGGCTACTGGTAATACAAGATTCACTACCCCTGACCAATTTTTACTAGCCTCGGGCTAGCGGGCTAGTGTTATGTTCGATCCCTAGGAAATACAGAGCACCAGGCCTCACTTCTCTGGTGGAAGTTCACATGCCAGTATTTACTTTGCTTTTGGGATTGTGATTAGGACATGGGCAAAGTTTGACTCTTACATATGGAGGAAATCAGAACTTTACAAAACTACCAACTCACCAGGATCTGTCTCCGGGTGAGATTCAAACCTAGCCTTTTTAAGTCTGTACTCTGGAGCACAATGTCACTGAGACATCCAGTCTCTCATGTTTTATTTTAATTCATACACCATTAAGAAACCATGAATATATCCATGAAGGTTAGGGGATTCTTGCCCTCTGGGTAGAATACTCAAGTTGGAGACAAATCTTACATAGTCATTGGTGTCATGGTTTTAGACTGTACCTAAATTTTCATCATACAGAACATATAAACTAGAAAACATAGTCATTCATTCTATTAAAAATCCCAATATTAACATTTGAAATGCATTGAATATTTCTAAATTTTAGAGGTCCATATGTCATTTTTCCTAGAGATGACACCATGTTCCTCAAATGATGACATCATGTGATTGTCATTGATTATGATGTTGCACAAAGTCACATGGTCATGTGAGATATTTGTGAAACCGTATCCCACATGAGAAGATATGTAAGAAACAAGTAGTTATTTACAGTCAAACCTGCCTATAGTGGCAAGCTGCTGGAGCAGGCCAAATTGACCACTATAGACAGGTGACCACTATGGACAGGTTTCACACTGTTAAGTGTTATCTCCCATTGTATCAAGTACAAATATGTATGCTGAAAGCTTTCGTAAAATATTATGAATGTAATATTGTAAGAAATTCTTTATTTAAAAACGTTTTGGTTTCATAATTTTGATCCAAGTAGCCCAAGAGCTAGTGGGGTTTGAAATATGTGTCAATGGCCAAAAGCTTTGAAGGTTGTTTCTGATAGAAAAATGTCTGTAGTTTTCGAATTTGGGCGTCTTGTGAATGAACTCGTTTCCGATTTTTTTTCAGACGCGAGTTTTTACACTAGAATCGCATTTTTCAGCCGGTTTTTCGGTAATTTGATAATTCTGCATTATGGACGCGATATGGCCTTAAAATGTCTTATTACTGATGCGGTTATCAAGAATTATGATCATTGTTGACATTTAAGTTAAAAACTTCTTGATACATTTCAGATTTTTTTTTAAAATAACTATTTTAGGAAAAAAATAGACCAAAAATTTTGCGTTTTTAATATTTTGCCCTCTTTTATGTCTTATAAAAAAATAATAAAAGCATTTAAGTGAAATGTTTTACCATATTGTCACAGCCTAATGTGTTTTGCATTCAATAAAAGTAGCTGCATATCATTTGGTAGGAAATTGCGGCACCCACAGTGGAAAAACTTTCCCCTACCCCAAAAATTGCAAATTTCTCAAAAAATCGATCTTTACTACAAATTTTGCTATTAGTTGCCATACTGATTGTTATACCGTGTAAGCTTTAATACTTGGGTGACAACATTGAAGACCTCTAACTAAAAACTTCTTGTTAAGCATTCAATCTCAATTTTGTGGCCAATTTTAAACAACCGAGTTTTGCGTTTTTACTTAATCTTTATTCGTTAAAGTCTTGTAGCGCATTCAAAAAAAGCCTGATTATCAATATACTATTTTATTTAGAATCCCTGATGTTTGTGCTTTATTGTGCAAGTATAATGTATAACACAATCGTCACACAAACCCTTTCACCACAATTTATTCTTCCCCCTACCCCATATGCAATAAATAAGCGAGTTCGCGAGATATTGATTTTACACTTGTGCGTTCTCAGGCAGTGAGATTTTAAACACGGTAGAGTGTTATAACGTAAATTTGTACTTGAAACATATAGTAAATTACGCTGTTAGCTTGTTTATTCAATGCTTTGATTTTTTGTATTATTAAGCAATGATAGTGCCACGCCCTTTTGTATGACTCGGCAGATGGCGCTGCGCAAAGCGTTTGTGTTACGTTTTCTGTCATTGCAAATCACACGTGGTTGCAATTATAGATACTTTCATATGGTTGTTGTTTATGATAAGTAAGAAAAAACTATTCACCCCTTTTTTCTATTGTTTTGTTACCGTTTATATTTCGTGTGAACAAGTTGATTTTATTTAATATTTGTTTTTAAAAAGAATCCGTGTTCACAATAGAATCAATGAAGTTTTGACGCAGATAAGTAATCTGTTTGTTAATTCTATTTGATTCCGTGACTGAATTAAAATCACTGTAAATAATATTTTGCGATTTGTTTGTGATAACTCATTGTCATTTCAATTAGAAGTGTTGCAAAATGGCCAGCACACGGCTGGATACATCTAAGGGGAAACAGATATTACAGGGCGATAGCACAGATGAAACAAATCTTGTTTGTTGCCTTCATGTCGATAAACGTTTCCAAGATATAGAAATTAAACCTTTTGATGAAACAACATGGAGTAAAGTGGCAAAAGTTGCTGAATATCGTCTTTCGAAAACAAAATCCCACAAATATAAACAAATTTGTCAAGATCTTCCTCAAAACTTTGATCCTAAAACCAATGGTTATCACAGAATGTGTTACAAGAACTTCACTGCTGTCTCAAAAAAAGAACTAGAGTCTTTTTCCACTGTAGAAGTAGAAGAAGTTTCTTACACTTTAAGATCCCACACTGAACATTTATCGGACGAAACTTCCTCCTCCGGTATTTTTCTTCCCGTATGTTTGTTTTGTGGCCTCCTGACGAAGGGTAAGAAAAGGGAACAGTTAGGCAATTGTGAAAGTTTGGAAGCGGGAGAAAAAATAAAAAATGCTGCAATGGTTCTGGGTGATACAGATATGATTGCCAGAGTTTGTGATATAGATTTTGTTGCTAAAGAGGTTAAATATCACCATAGCTGCCGAAAACATTACTTAAATCTTTCTGAGAGGTGTATACCCGGGTCTGCTAAGACAGAATATGGCAACATTAGGCTAGGACACGAAAAAGCATTTAAATGGTTGACCGAATACATAAATAAAAACGTTATAGCACAAGGTCAAGCTGTAACAATTGCCTCCTTGTATGAATATTACACTACAATGCTGATGGACATTGGTCTTGATTGCTCCTCATATACCATCCAGACTTTAGAAGTAAAACTTCTAAATCACTTCAAAGATGATATTTGCATGAGTAAAATAGGTAAACGACAAGGCAAAATATTATATCCAAGCTTTCTAGATACAGATCAGATTATAGGTTTCCATAATACGTTTTTATTAAATTCCAAAGTCACTGAAGCTGCATACCAGTTGCGAAATACAATATTAGAAATGTCAAAGACATGTCCCCAATTACAGAACCCATTGACTGTAAATGAAATACAGAAAGGCCAAGCTAACCCCCAGACATACTTATGCAGTTTTTTAAAACTCTATATACAGGGTCTTCAACAAAAGAACCTTCTGAAAGAATGAATAGATGCATCAGTTCAGCAGCAGATGATGCTTTGTTTGCTGTAACCAATGGCGAAATAAAGCCATCAAAACATTTATGTCTTGGACTGGGTTTTAAAAGTATGACTGGTAGTAGGAAAATTATTGAAGTACTAAATCATTTAGGGCACTCAATAAGTTACCATGTTGCGGAGACACTTGAAACTGAACTTGCAATGACAATATCAGACAGGAATCAGCTAACTCCTGATGGATTACTGAAAATTCCAAACTTGTCAACCGGAACGGCTTGGGATAATTATGATGAAAACACCGAGACTTTGTCTGGAAGCGGAACTTTGCACGACACAGTTGGAATATGTTACCAGAACACTCCCGACGAACAACATTCAATGGGGGACTCTCTAGGAATTCCACAAGTATCCACTACACAAACAAAGTCATTGAAACGTAAACGCTCTTTAGATATTGAGGACCCTATTTTAGAATCTTACAGAAAGCGTCCAAAAATAACAAAATTTCAATATCCCGTAAAAGCAATTTCGGACCCCTCTAATTTAAATGAGACCAGAAAAAGGGATTTAACATGGGTGATTTGTCACCATTTATTTTCTAATATACCCATGTGGTCAGGATGGAATTCTCTAATCACAGTAGATCATCTACCAGAGCAAGTGATAGGCTATATGGACAATATAAGTTTGCCACCGACCCGATTAGATGTGGTGTCGGAAACATTACGTCGATCGCAGATTGTGGCACGGGAATGTTCTGATAACACAGCAATTGTCCACTATGATCTTGCCATAGCTAAACCAGCGATGCAGATACAATCGGAAGAATCACCAAAGTACGACAATATTTTCATATGTTTTGGTCCTTTCCATATAATGTTGGCATATTTTGGCGCTCTTGGTCACTTAATTGAGGGCTCTGGCGGACCATATGTGCTAACCGAGACCAAAGTTCTGGCAGAAGGGTCTCTAAATGGGTTCATAAAAGGGAAGCATTATAACAGATGTCAGAGAATGCATACTATATTATCTCTTTCTTTCCGTATTCTCCATTTTCGGTCTTTTCTGGAAGAGCATGGTCAGATATCTGAATCTTTATACGAGCAGTTAGAACAATTCATTACAAATACTTCTTCAGAAGAAATGCAAAACGTTCTAGAGCAAGAAAATTTAAAATCTATTTTTGATATGTATGAAGCCTTTTCCAATGACACAAGAACTGGAAACCATGGATCAACAGCACAGTATTGGTTTATGTATATTGAATTAGTTGAACTTCTGTTACTTTTCAGTAGATCTTGTCGAACTAACGATCTACCTTTATTTACTTACTGCTTAGGAAAAATGTGTCCAGTATTTTTTGCAGCTAATAGACCAAACTATGCAAGATGGATGACACGCTATCACTTAAATTTACTTAACATTGATATAAGTCATCCACAAGCAAGAGCAATGCTTGAGAATGGTGGTTTGTCTATAAGACGCTCGAATAAATCATTTTCCAGAATTCCAGTGGACATGACACTTGAGCAGACAATCAATGCTGATGCTGCATCTCGTCTAACTGGCATTTCTGCATTCAGCCAGTCATATACGGCCAGGCGAAGATGGATGATTACACGAAGTGTCCGCAGTGCTATCGTTGGTGCTCTTCTCTCAAAAACTGGAATCCGGAAAAAGGGGGATGTGAATCAAGAGCTCAAGCCGTCGCGAATTCAGAGAGATAATAAAGATGTAAGTAGTTTGATCGACTGTATTAAAGCAACTAAGAATCCGTTTGATACAGAGATAAGAAATGAGGATCTCCTGTGCATATCAACTGGTAACAGAGTCAAAGATGATGTGAAAAATGAGATACTTAGTTGTGTAAAATATGGCGAGCAATCTTTTCACGACTTTAGAAATGGCTGTTTTGCAGATCCCTCTAGATTTGAAAAACCTATTACAAGAAACAAATTGCGCACTTTTGCATCTTTGGCACTTAAGGTTCGGGTTGAGGTGAAAGCAAAGAAATCATACAGCTACAGTGTTCACGTGATCTATTTGGTAGGCTTTTGTTTTTGGCAACGACAACAGATATAAACTTGCAGAAAGTTTTTGAATATCCTCTCACTCCCGTGCCGCCAGCTCTTGCACAAATTGACGGGAATATGAATAAAACCGACAAATCAATACTTATGAAAATGTTAGAGAGCAAGGCTCATTCTGATCCTCCAGCTGCAAATCAAATTGATGCTTATGTCGTTGATGCCATGTTCCTTATACAGTTGCTGTCAAACCTACCAGATACTTTTGAAGGTGTAGCCAAAACCATTCTCAAGCTATTATGTAAACTGGCAAAAGAAATACACTTTGTTTGTGACACATATGTCCATCCATCCATCAAAGATATTGAAAGAGATATGCGAGGAGAGAGCAGTGGACCAGATATTGTAGTAATGGGCCCAAAACAAAAGCGACCTCATGATTTCCGTTCAGCTTTGAAATCTGCTAATTTCAAGAGGTCATTACTATCGTTTTTGCTACAAGAATGGAAGAATGATAACTATGCTGACATTCTTGCAGGCCATACATTATATTATGCAACAGAGGACCACTGCCATCAATTCTATTGCGAAAATGATGCAACAGTAGTGTGCAGTGAAGTGTCCAATCTTGCCTGTACCCACGAGGAGGCAGATACCAGGATCACCTTACATGTGCAATACATTGCCTCAAGGTCCGATTCTCCTAACGTAGTGGTTAGAGCAAATGACACGGATGTAATGGTTATTTTATTGTATCATTGTCACCAAATACATGCAAACATATGGATGGATTCAGGCACTGACGGCACCAATACTAGGCGATTTATTGATCTAACAAAACTGTCCAATGAAATTGGGATCGAAATGTGCCAAGTTCTTCCAGCTATCCATGCTTTCACTGGATGTGATTATACTGCAGCATTTCTTAGAAAAGGTAAAATTAGGCCTTATAATATCGTTGAAAAAAGTGCAACTTTCAGAAGCGTTTTCTCAAATATTGGAACAAATCAAAGAGTTAATGAAAGAGATATGAAGGTAATGGAATCTTTTGTCTGTGAAATGTATGGCAAAAAAAACATTAAAACAGTAAATGAGGCACGATTTGCCATTTTCAGAGAGAAATACGCTCCAACAAATCAAACTGACCCATTAGAAAAGCTCAAAGGAGCCGATCCGAGTTCACTACCTCCTTGTAAAAGTGTTCTTGTTCAGAAAATCCTCCGAACAGAATATGTTGCATATTTTTGGAAACATGCCAATTGCAGTTGTCCTACATTAAATACTCCACAAGAAAATGGATGGAAAAAAGAAAATAACAAGTATGCGATTCACTGGTTTGAAGGTGAACAGATTCCGAAAGATATAAGACTGAAGATGGACAGTACAACTTTTACAGAGGATGACATGGGAGAAGATGAGGATGTACGTGAATCCGACAGTAGTGATAGTGAAGACACTGATGATGAATGAAATTATAATTCTGAATGAATACGAGTTATTTTGAACCAGCCTGTCTAAGAGCACTAACACAGTATATCCCGTGAATTCGCATATCGTTAGCATATTGGGGTAGGGGAAGAATAAATCGTGGGTAATGGGTTAATGTGACGATTTTGTTACACATTATACTTGCACAATAAAGCACACACATCAGGGATTCTAAATAAAATAGTATATTGATAATCAGGCTTTTTTTGAATGCGCTACAAGACTTTAACGAATAAAGATTAAGTAAAAACGCAAAACTCGGTTGTTTAAAATTGGCCACAAAATTGAGATTGAATGCTTAACAAGAAGTTTTTAGTTAGAGGTCTTCAATGTTGTCACCCAAGTATTAAAGCTTACACGGTATAACAATCAGTATGGCAACTAATAGCAAAATTTGTAGTAAAGATCGATTTTTTGAGAAATTTGCAATTTTTGGGGTAGGGGAAAGTTTTTCCACTGTGGGTGCCGCAATTTCCTACCAAATGATATGCAGCTACTTTTATTGAATGCAAAACACATTAGGCTGTGACAATATGGTAAAACATTTCACTTAAATGCTTTTATTATTTTTTTATAAGACATAAAAGAGGGCAAAATATTAAAAACGCAAAATTTTTGGTCTATTTTTTTCCTAAAATAGTTATTTTAAAAAAAATCTGAAATGTATCAAGAAGTTTTTAACTTAAATGTCAACAATGATCATAATTCTTGATAACCGCATCAGTAATAAGACATTTTAAGGCCATATCGCGTCCATAATGCAGAATTATCAAATTACCGAAAAACCGGCTGAAAAATGCGATTCTAGTGTAAAAACTCGCGTCTGAAAAAAAATCGGAAACGAGTTCATTCACAAGACGCCCAAATTCGAAAACTACAGACATTTTTCTATCAGAAACAACCTTCAAAGCTTTTGGCCATTGACACATATTTCAAACCCCACTAGCTCTTGGGCTAAAGCACTACTGATGAAACGGCCGTCTAGTGCTGTAAAATTAAAACTGATATAATATGTAATTGTACATGTAGAAAATTGTAAATAAATCATTTAAATTTGATATAAACATTTGTATTTGACATAATGAGTTTGATTCTTTATCATCTTAATTTTATTTTAAAATCATAAACAGACATATCAGTTCATGCTCAAATTTCATCAAGAAAAACTTGTGCTTCCATGTTTAATAATTATGTCACCTACTACATGTATATATTAAAAAGAAGGCCAATGTTAATACCACATATTTTTTATACCCGTATTAATACTTCATACATCAATTGATTAGGATTAAATAGTCAAATTTAGAATTAAATCCAAATCTTATTGATTTTGAAATGATAAAATATTGAGATTTGTAAATATAGCCTTCCTAAATATCACTGTCTTAAATAATGGATGATCCAACCATATGTTGAAAACAAAATGGTGGATCTAAAAACACATTTATGTTTTTGATCAAAATGCTGTACTATTTGACCCAATATGACAAATTTCTTTTATTTATCCTTTAATTATCACTAAATTGATGTATTTAAGCCATTTATAATGTTATATAGCTAATATATATAAAAACGTAATAATAAAATATGTGGCAATAACCATTTCGTAAAAAGAATGTCACAACAACAGTCCCTAATTAATACAATACATTTACTTGTATCCACTACAGGTAAATTTTATCTTGTTTTTGAAGCCGTAGCTCAACGGCTCCTGTTATGTTGAAGTTAAATATATAATTAGATGTTAAAGTCTCCAATTTAGGACTATGTTTTTGGGACCTAAAACAACTTATGTCAAATTAACCACTGGCTGTTATAGGCAGTTGGGTGGCTAAATTGTAGTGGCCACTAACCACATTAGACAGGTGACCACTATGGAGAGGTGAAATATATAGCAAAAGTGAACAGGACTGGGGGAAAAACTGACCACCATAGACAGGATTTTGTTGAGGACAAGTGTTGACTGTACTAGTATACAATGAGACAATGAGAAAATCTAGATAAATAGAATTTTATTCTAATCAAATGTTTCCTTACAGTAATATACCAAATATGAAATAATAGTGTGCATGACAAATTGAAATTCAGAAATATCTGACAGTGCATCATTAAAATGTCTATGTAGTTTTTTGTTGCTATGGAAGTTGTTCTCAAAATTTTTAAAAATCTCAATTCATTTTAGGAAAAAGAAGAAAATGATCAAGTTTGGAACAAATGTGGACTTGTCTGACGAGAAGAAATGGAAACCACAATTAATGGAATTAACAAAATTACCAGCATTTTCTCGTGTGGTATCTGCTAACAATACTTTAAGCCATGTTGGTTATACTATACTTGGTATGAATACAGTACAACTCTATATGAAGGTTCCTGGGGCTAGAACACCTGGTAAGTTAGCAGTGTAAATTTGTTAGAATGGAATTTTTAAATTATTTTACGCTCTTATTCCCAATACTTTCATAGAACAAAATTTTCATTTGGACGTTAATACTTGTCACGATAGATGAAAGCTTTCTCACTTGCAGGCTAAGTCATCATACCACCCTCAGATAAAGTACTTGACCACTCTTTCTGACCCAAGCAAAACAGATCAGTGACAACTGGAATTTTATTCACACTTGACCAGTGCTAAGTAGATTATTTGTCAGACTTCATCCATAATTCTTTTTAGATTGACAAAATGTTAAAATAACATCTTTTTGTAGTGCTAAGTTACAACTACTTGGTGCTGAGTACACAACAATACTTTGCTTAGTGCCAAGAAGTTAGAAATATTTAATTGAGCTCTACATACATTTATATATTGTAAGCTAGGATTATTTAGTGTCAGTTTAACATAATTCATGCTTGTGCATTTATTTTGACAGGACATCAAGAAAATAATAATTTTTCCTCTATAAATGTAAATATTGGTCCTGGTGATTGTGAATGGTTTTGTGTACCTGAACCTTACTGGGGAGCTATACACAACATGTGTGAAAGGTTAGTTAATTCATGTAATATTTTGTTATTATGTGTAAAATGAGCAGAGATTAGATATTGTATACAACCTTACTGGGGAGCTATACACAACATGTGTGAAAGGTTAGTTAATTCATGTATTAATCCATTGAGTGGAGTGGTACATATGTATGTTCCACACAAGATTTATTCTTTTATATTGACTCATCACGGGTATCATTTGCATCAGTATTTACATTAAGTTTTTATAAGACATTATTTTACGCCCCAGTCAGATTCTTCATGTCTTCAGACATTAGAAAAAACTTAAGTTCTTTGAAAAAACCAAAAGCCTTTTGCTAGCACGATGATGAACACATTTCTCAGACATAACTTTAGCTAAATTTCTCTACAATAACATAACTTCTATATATCTACTGTGTTATAATAAGCTGCTGTAGCAATCATCTACTGTGTTATAATTAGCTGTTGTAGCAATCATCTACTGTGTTATAATTAACTGTTGTAGCAATCATCTACTGTGTTATAATTAACTGTTGTAGCAATCATCTACTGTGTTATAATTAGCTGTTGTAGCAATCATCTACTGTGTTATAATTAGCTGCTGTAGCAATCATCTACTGTGTTATAATTAGCTGTTGTAGCAATCATCTACTGTGTTATAATTAGCTGTTGTAGCAATCATCTACTGTGTTATAATTAGCTGCTGTAGCAATCATCTACTGTGTTATAATTAGCTGTTGTAGCAACCATCTACTGTGTTATAATTAGCTGTTGTAGCAATCATCTACTGTGTTATAATTAGCTGCTGTAGCAACCATCTACTGTGTTATAATTAGCTGTTGTAGCAATCATCTACTGTGTTATAATTAGCTGTTGTAGCAATCATCTACTGTGTTATAATAAGCTGTTGTAGCAATCATCTACTGTGTTATAATTAGCTGTTGTAGCAATCATCTACTGTGTTATAATTAGCTGTTGTAGCAATCATCTACTGTGTTATAATTAGCTGTTGTAGCAATCATCTACTGTGTTGTAATTAGCTGTTGTAGCAATCATCTACTGTGTTATAATTAGCTGTTGTAGCAACCATCTACTGTGTTGTAATTAGCTGTTGTAGCAATCATCTACTGTGTTGTAATTAGCTGTTGTAGCAATCATCTACTGTGTTGTAATAAGCTGTTGTAGCAATCATCTACTGTGTTATAATTAGCTGTTGTAGCAATCATCTACTGTGTTATAATTAGCTGTTGTAGCAATCATCTACTGTGTTATAATAAGCTGTTGTAGCAATCATCTACTGTGTTATAATTAGCTGTTGTAGCAATCATCTACTGTGTTATAATTAGCTGTTGTAGCAATCATCTACTGTGTTATAATTAGCTGTTGTAGCAATCATCTACTGTGTTATAATTAGCTGTTGTAGCAATCATCTACTGTGTTATAATTAGCTGTTGTAGCAACCATCTACTGTGTTATAATTAGCTGTTGTAGCAATCATCTACTGTGTTATAATTAGCTGTTGTAGCAATCATCTACTGTGTTATAATTAGCTGTTGTAGCAATCATCTACTGTGTTATAATTAGCTGTTGTAGCAATCATCTACTGTGTTATAATTAGCTGCTGTAGCAATCATCTACTGTGTTATAATTAGCTGTTGTAGCAATCATCTACTGTGTTATAATTAGCTGTTGTAGCAATCATCTACTGTGTTATAATTAGCTGTTGTAGCAACCATCTACTGTGTTATAATTAGCTGTTGTAGCAATCATCTACTGTGTTATAATTAGCTGTTGTAGCAATCATCTACTGTGTTATAATTAGCTGTTGTAGCAATCATCTACTGTGTTATAATTAGCTGTTGTAGCAATCATCTACTGTGTTATAATTAGCTGCTGTAGCAATCATCTACTGTGTTATAATAAGCTGCTGTAGCAATCATCTACTGTGTTATAATTAGCTGCTGTAGCAACCATCTACTGTGTTATAATTAGCTGTTGTAGCAATCATCTACTGTGTTATAATTAGCTGTTGTAGCAATCATCTACTGTGTTATAATTAGCTGTTGTAGCAACCATCTACTGTGTTATAATTAGCTGTTGTAGCAATCATCTACTGTGTTATTATTCGCGAATGATCTTGATCATTCTCGAATTTAGCTGTTACATGCAGATTTCTCAACCCGAATATTCTTCCGTTACAGATAATCAACTCTCTCTCGTATGTAGGTTCAAAGTTGAAATAAAGGTAGATAACTCAAATTTTGAATGCGGGTTATGGACGTTTCGCCCCAATATTAATATTTTCCGCCCCAACTATATTCTCCGCTTTATCATACCTGCCAACCCTCCCGATCAGGGATTGAGATTAACGGGCGCCCAGTTTTTCGCTCTGGGCGATAAATGTATCATACACAGGTCGCCCAGGGCTGCCAGGTGGCGATTAGAATTTTCAGTTCGGCGAATTTGACATTCTGAATGCGGGTTATGGACGTTTCGCCCCAATATTAATATTTTCCGCCCCAACTATATTCTCCGCTTTATCATACCTGCCAACCCTCCCGATCAGGGATTGAGATTAACGGGCGCCCAGTTTTTCGCTCTGGGCGATAAATGTACAGTATCATACACAGGTCGCCCAGGGCTGCCAGGTGGCGATTAGAATTTTCAGTTCGGCGAATTTGACATTCCGATCCGTTTACCGATTTCCTGTTTATATTTCTGACTGGCGACAATAATAGTAAAATTGAAAAATGGGTATCATATAGTTAACAAGTGTAAATGGACCGGTGTTCCGACCGGAATTCAAATACGGTGCCATTTCGTTTCCTTTTCTGATATTTATGTATAAAATGATACTTCCGGCTTTCTGCCATGTGGAATTTTTTAGGAGCATCGACTCCAAAGGCTAAACAAGGACCTGCGGAAAAACGAAAGTACTATCAAGAGTATGATAAGTCCAAACGCATCGGAGCATATAAAAAAGCCATGGGAAGATGGCAGGCCTTGGTTGTATGATACGCAGGACGGAATGAAGTGTGCCGATTGTGTAGAGTTCGACAGGAAAAAATCTGTATTTACCGAGGGTTGCACTAGTTATAAACTTGACAGTGTAAATAAACATGACATTTCTGAATCTCACAAACAGGCCCAAGCCTTTAGTAATGCAAAACAAGTTCCTGCTAATAAATCAAAATCTGCCAAAATTATACAGTCATTGACATTGGCAGTACCTATAGATCAACATTTTCTGCAAAACCATTCGTCAATGTAATTGCAGATGTTGAATATCGAAAAGTAAAGCAAGGGATAGAATAATCCAAATGTATATGCCTGATATATTCAGATCAACCATCACTCTTGACAGTTCATTGTATGGCTCATCGAAAAGTTAAGCTCAATCCCTGCTGATGTGAGGAGTCTCCCCATATTAAGACAAAAATTTTGGAATTTTGTGCTATCATACTGCTTTTCCCGTTTTTCAAAGCATTCCGTGAAGTCATCCTTAAAAAATTATAAATTAGAGTGAAATCTGGGATAGCGATCACTTTGTAGAGTGGTCATCTGTCAACTACATTTCTATCATGTACAGAACCTTTGTAGAGGGGTCACCTGTCAAACCCAGTCAGCGGGGATCCTAACGGCCATCCGATTGAAAAAATTGTTGTTTACAAGATTTACTAAAATTATGCTGGTCTCGGGAATAAAAAGTCTTCCAAAAATTATCGAATTCTTAAAACACAACTCTGGTGATATAAATAATAATAAAATAATAGTTAATTTTTTCAAGTTATTAATTTATTTAAAAAATATCCTCAATTATGACATGAAAGATATCAGAAGCTTATTAGCTCACCTGAGCCAAAGGCTCAGATGAACAATTGTCATCTATCTTCATCCGTCTTGTATAAACTTTTTAGCCAAAGGCTCATGTGCAATTGCCATCTATCTTCGTCCGATGTGCGTCATGTATAAACTTTTCACATTTTTTATCAATTCCTCCAAAACTACAGAGCCAAATTGGATGATATTTGACAGTAATGGTCAAGTAAGGGGTTTTCAGATTTGCACAAATGCAAGGATTATGTCCCCTTGGGGCCCCATAAAGGGGAAATTTGTGAAAATCTTTAAAAATCATCTGCTCTGAACCTACATGTACAAGAGATATAACTTAGATATTTCATGTAAAACACTATGGGCACCTAGTTTTAGATTTGCACATATTGTAGCTTTAGGGGCCAAAATGAGATAATGGCAAGGTACTTGAGGGGGAAATTGCAAAATTAATGTATTTGTCAATATATTTGAAAACTATAAGCTTTTTGTATGGGCATCATCATCATGTGTATTGGAATACTGTAGGCATTTGCACAACGGTCATTTTGATATATGAATAGAGGTCATAAGTTCAAAGGTCAAGGTCATAGATGTAAACGAATACTGAAATGGTTAATTATCTCAAAAACTTTGAACTCTTTGTGTAGGCATGTATATTAGAATATTGTAGGCATTTGCCTTACGGTCATTTCCATATATGAACGAAGGTCATAGGTTCAAAGGTCAAGGTCATAGATGCAAACAAATACTGAAATGGTGAATTATCTCAAAAATGATAAACTTTCTCTATAGGCATGTATATCAGAATGTTATAGGCATTTACACAATGTTCATTTTGATATATGAATGTAGGTCATAGGTCTAATGGTCAAGGTTATAGATGCAAATGAATACTGAAATGATTAATTGTCTTAAAAACTATAAACTTTTTGTATAGGCATATATGTTAAAATATTGTAGGTATTGGCCAAACGATCATTTTGATATATGAATGAAGGACATGAGTTTAAAAGTCAAGGTCACTGATGCAAACAAATACTGACATGGTTAATTATCTCAAAAACTATAAACTTTTTGTATAGGCTTCTAAATTGTAGGTATTGACCTAATATTCATTGCGATATTTAGATTAAGGTCATGGGTTCAAATTTTTCTTTACCTTTTTAGTTGTTTATAAACAATATATTGTAGCTAGATTTCAGATATATTATATGTAGCACTCTTATGACTAGTTATGTTATAATACATTTGCAAAAAATCCTTACATATAATTGGCCCTTACTGCTGAAAATTTATTTGGACATTCTCTTTAATTAATGTCAATGACCATTGAACCTCTGCATGAGATATGTACTCAGCTGCATGTGAGCATTAAGGCTCATGGACCTCTTGTTTAATATTAGGGTCTCCATGACGATGGAAGTAACTTTGACCATCCTTGATGGTTCCATACATGCATTTATTCGGATTGAACTATTTCCTACATGAATCCTTAATATTGGTCCAATGTGTGAATATTAAAACAGCCCCATGCTCATAGTCTGCACATTGCACACTACATGAACCCGCTATGTTGTGTTGGGAGCAATGCAAGGTGAACATAACAACCTCCTTTCAGTTACCTGACAACTTCATATACCTGACACTACATTGATGGAGACACTGAACTCCCTGTCTTTCTAATCTTTCGCGAATTTTAGTACTTTCAGTACTTTGATAATTAGCTGTTGTAGCAACCATCTACTGTGTTATAATTAGCTGTTGTAGCAATCATCTACTGTGTTATAATAAGCTGTTGTAGCAATCATCTACTGTGTTATAATTAGCTGTTGTAGCAATCATCTACTGTGTTATAATTAGCTGTTGTAGCAATCATCTACTGTGTTATAATTAGCTGTTGTAGCAATCATCTACTGTGTTATAATTAGCTGTTGTAGCAATCATCTACTGTGTTATAATTAGCTGTTGTAGCAATCATCTACTGTGTTATAATTAGCTGTTGTAGCAATCATCTACTGTGTTATAATTAGCTGTTGTAGCAATCATCTACTGTGTTATAATTAGCTGTTGTAGCAATCATCTACTGTGTTATAATTAGCTGTTGTAGCAATCATCTACTGTGTTATAATTAGCTGCTGTAGCAACCATCTACTGTGTTGTAATTAGCTGTTGTAGCAATCATCTACTGTGTTATAATTAGCTGTTGTAGCAACCATCTACTGTGTTATAATTAGCTGTTGTAGCAATCATATTTAATATACTAGTATATGTTTTTCTATTTTTACAGAAACAATGTGAATTACCTGACTGGATCTTGGTGGCCAATTTTAGAAGATTTATATGAAGAGAATATACCTGTGTATAGATTTATCCAAAAACCTGGAGATTTAGTCTGGGTGGGTCCAGGAACGGTCCACTGGGTACAAGCAGTGGTGAGTACTTCATTAACAAAAGTTCACTTGATTTACACTATGGGTATTTTATTTAAAATATTTGAGTTGCAATATTCTTCACATTTTCAGAACAAATGCATCATGTGCATGTTCACATCTACCGTACTTTTAATTTGTTAGAGTTGTGTCCCTTTTTAGAGTGTTTTGTTAAAAAAGGAATTTCAAAAACCTTTAAAATTGTAGTGGTTGAACCCCATTCTTACAAATTTTATACTCTTAACCTCATTTTGGTCTCTTTGTAACAGGGTTGGTGCAATAATATTGCCTGGAACGTAGGTCCGTTAAACGCTCGTCAGTATCATCTAGCACTGGAACGATATGAATGGAATAAACTACAAGGTTACAAGTCTATAGTTCCCATGATACATCTGAGCTGGAACCTTAGCAAGAATATCAGTATTATGGATCCTAAATTCTTTGAACAAGTCAAGTAAGTATTGAAATACAGCAAAACCTCAATTTATTGTCACCATTTGTTCAGTCAAATTTAGCATTCTAAAGGGGTTTGGCCATGAATTGAGTTGTAGTTTTGTTTACTTCAACCCTACCAATCCTAAATGTTTTGCCAAAGTTTTTATCAGTTTTGAACAGGTTACCCTACCAGTGATATATTCTGGTGTCTCTCAGGGACTTATTACTGGTCTTATTTCCTTTGATGGAGAAAGAGATAAGAGATACCCTGTTTACCCCCAATTTAATGCTTAAAACACTTAGTAACTTGATGTCTGTACTTGAAACAAATTTTTATAAAAACCATTGATATCTTCAGAACGGATGGTTTAATGACTTTTCTACCACTGGACACCAGTACAAGTGGTTTGATTTAAGAAAAAGTGTCTTGAAAAACTCTATTCTAGTTTCTGAAATTCACAGTCTTAGTTTCAAAGTTTCATATAAGAGAATTTTCAAAATATTGCAGGCACAGCCTGAAAGTCACATTTTTTCTCGGCCAAAACTTAAAACTCTGTTCTATTCAGGTACTGTAATTGATATCATGTTAAAATGTTAATTCATGATTTTATATCATTGATAATTCCAGGAATTGTATGATGCGATCTCTAAGACAAACTCGGTTTACATTAGATTTTGTGGAGAATCTCGGACTGGAAGTCAAATGGCACGGACGGTCAGACAATGAAGCAGCACATTACTGTGAGACCTGTGAGGTATGTCACATTTACTTGTAGGGAAATTGTGGACCATGGGTCCAACTTTGTTTTATAATGGAAGGTCCAAAACCTTTGATTTCATTTTTGGCAGGTCCCACATAGAGGCCAATATCAACATTTAATGCTAGATGTGCAATTACATTATCATATAGAAAAAGGAGTGTTACTCTGTTGAAAAATGGCAGGTCCATTAGACTTTTACAGTTTAAATATCAAGGGGCCCAATGTTAAATAAATAGATTCTGGACCTCGGGCACAGGGAATTTGGAATCTGAATTATTTCAGTTTATATTACCGGTACTTTTCAATTTATAACATTTGTTTGTTAGGTTATAGCTAGAATAAGGTCTGTTAATTGAATGAAGAAATTTGCAACTGAAAAATGTACGGTACTTGGCATTATCAAACATAATCAAGAACATGCCACAATATTGTTACATTAAAAGGACAAACACATTAATAGCCTGAACTCTTAAGTAGAAAGCAAAACTTTAAATACCTTGATGCATGCCTATACTTATTGTTTTTCCTGACAGACAATTACTGTAAATACTGCGATAGCTTTAGAAAAAGTGAAAGAAACAAGTATTTCTTTTACAGATTCAGCGTTTAAAATGAACATCAGGTTTTTCGTCTTCAAAAATTTTATACTTAGTATAGGAAAAGACTTCTAGATTTTACTTTAAAGATTTTATCTTTGTGTTTACAGGTTGAAGTATTTAATATCCTGTTTGTTAAGGAACAAGATCGTAAATTCTTAGTTTACTGTCAGGATTGTGCTCGTAAGATGAGTGGTAGACTAGAAGGCTTTGTTATCTTACAGCAGTACAAGACAGAGGAACTCTCAGACGCCTTTGACAGATTTCAGTTAGCACATTATGTAAGTTTTAAAAAAGACATTTGAGAGATAAAAGTTAAATTAATTTTAAATTAAGAAAAAAGTTAATTTGATTTTAGATTTGAGAAAAAAAAGTTGAATTTATTTTAAATTTGAGAAAAAAGTTAATTTGATTTTAAATTTGAGAAAAAAAGTTAAATTTAATTTTCAATTTGAGAAAAAAGTTAAATTAATTTTAAATTTGAAAATTTTATGGCCATATACATGTCTTAAATTTTAAAATTCTGTTGCCTTATTAATGATATATATATATACTTTCATGTATATTATATGAGATGTCACCAGGTGTAGGTAGATTGTACTTCATTCCATATATGGTCATATTGATAATATTTAATTATATCAAGATTTCACCAGTTAAAGTTGATAATGGGAATTAATTATATGAAGATGGCTACATGTGTACATTAACAGAAATTTTGGACTTTGCTCTGTGCAGTCAAGGTGAATGCTGCTAAAAGACATGAATGTTACTTTAATAGACAAATACTGTTAAAATACATAAAGAACTGTTCACTGAAATTCACAAATGAGATTGAAATACACAAATACTGCTCTAATATTTAAACACTATCGAAATGCACAAATCTTAGAGTTGAGTAATGGTGTTTAACAACCTCGTCAAGAATATTTCACTTATATCGAGACATCGCAAGCTATAGGCGAATGTGCTGAATGTTTGTTTGTGCTTTGCACTTATGGCATTATACAACAGGGCTCTTTATCATGCCACCTATACCGATACAAGGGACCTTGTTTATTTTAAGTTCCCATCCTAAAGAATCATGACTTTCATTTCGTAATGCCGAGTGCTTGGCGAAAGAACAGTCACTACCACCTTTCAAGTCTTGGGTCAGACCCGGCCAGGGTTCAAAACCCACGACGCCCCACTTGGCAAGTACTCTACCCACTGAGCTACCGCAGTGGTATAAATCTTACAGACATACAAAAATATTGTTGAAGTACAGAAATGTTGCTGTATTATATCCCATTTTACAGGTAATAGTAGTAAAATGTTCATCTAATTCATTAATTATTTAATAAATAAAATATTTTTCATTTCATTTTCAGACAAATTCATATAGTTGAAATTAGATTCATCCGTAGACTTTTTATATGAAAATCAGCATTCCTAGATCTAGAAACCAGCGAGACACCTTTTAACAAGATAAATAAAACGGCCAGTTATCTCGATGTTGTAGTGCCAGGGCACCTGTTCCTTGTGATGTCATCATGCCAGTAATAAAGGGCACATGTCAATCATCATTATCATCATAATCCAGGAGTCAAAACAATACCACCATCAGATCAGCTATGCAAACAAGCATTTAAAGATTTAACATCAAAACATAGATTTTCTATATTTTATAAACTTATCATCTTACACAATAATAAGCAGTTCAGGAGGAAATGCGACATAAAACCCTTTCACCCCGGGGATGGATAAAATTAACATTTTTATATACATATTTTATCCAATTTGCTAATTATAAGAATTTTTTGTGTATAGAAGGCTTTAATTTATACTGCCAACCAACTCATTTTTGTGTGCAATTTAATTTCTGGTATTAAGCGTTGTTTGATAACAGGTGAATTTAAACTCATAAAATTACATTAGTTGAGTGGATTGATGGAGAAATATTGATTTTGAAATGATATTGATAACTGCAATTTTATAAAATATTGAAAGCTTAGTAACTAACTTAAAAATTAGTTGGTTTGCAGTGATTTACAGTTAATTAAGGTATTTTGTTTGTTTAGAAATAGAGGTTTAGATTGGTAAGAGTATGTTAAGACTTAAAGCAACCATAGTAAGACAGTAGATGTACTAGTAATTCATTGGTGTCTGTTAAGTTTTTTGTTAAATTTTCAAATTCTTACCATACCTTTGTTGTATGACACTTGTAACTGTGTCATATGACTCAATGAATTTGTCATATAACATGATGTTGTATTGTCATATGATTTGATGTAGTTTTGTTATATGACCAGATAGGGTTATGTCATATGACTTGATGTAATTGTGTCATATGACTGGATGGAATGGTGTCATATGACTTGATGTAATTGTGTCATATGACTTGATGTATACATACTTTATGACCTGATGTAGTTATGTTAAATGACTGAATGTAGTTTAGTAACCTGATATGGTTATGTCATATGACTGGGTGGAGTTATGTCATGTGACTTGATGTAATTATGTCATATGACTTGATGTAATTATGTCATGTGACTGAGTTATGTCATGTGACTTTGTGAAAGTTATGTCAAAGTGTCATATGACCTGATGTAGTTATTTTACAAAGAATATCTGTCTCTTCTCTTGTAAATAAATACTTTATTGTGTAAAAAGTAAAGTTTTCATTAACTTGAATTAAGGCTGTGATTATTTTCTTGTTTCTTTTTGCAAACAAACTGTCATTTTTGAGTGATAAGCAATTTTACATGAATTCTGCTTTTTGTATATAGTAGCTGTATTTTCTTTGCTCTTATTAATGCCTAGATATTGTAATACAGAGATGTAGTAGTAACATTATATAAGAAATTTAAAATCCTCAAGAAATTCTTTATTGTAAACAAATTATAAAGGATTTGTATATTCTTTGGTCCAGATATTTTTTCTTTACGTAAAGATTAATTCATAGATCCTGTTTGTGTTTTAATTTTATTTTGAAATGAATTTTTTTTCTGTTTATTTTTGGGTACTAGATATCACATGAGTGGACTCAAGTATGAGTTTATGTGGACTCGAACATGAGTTTATGTGAACTTGGAACATGGGTCTATGTGGACTCAAACAAGAGTGTTTGGACTCAGACATGAGTTTATGTGGACTAAATTATTAGTTTATGTGGACTTCAGGCATGAGTATGTGGACTCAAACATGAGTCTGCGTGGACTCAATGAAGTTTTATTATAGAGTGTTAAGACTGGTAATATACACTATATCTCAGGGATTTCATATTTATAGTGTATTTAGTTATATGATCTGCCAAGAGACAGGTGGCTACATGTAATACTGTCAGTACATTTCAATCCATAGGTTTCAATTTTCAAGACAATTTCAACTTTAATTAAACAAGTTAATTTGGGGTTAAGAACACCTGTTATTTTCTGCATATTATACTTAATCTTGGGCATCAATATATCCGTTCACATTAAAAACATCTTTGATAAAGGTCTTCATCTACATATATCTTTATATCCATTGATATTAAAATAAATTTCTTTGATATCAGTTTACAGGGCAAAAATGAAAATTGAAACACCATGGAAATGAATGGTTTGACAGTACGCGTGTAATGAACAGTAATAAACTTGGCTAATTGTGAAATTTTACATTGTGTTATAATACAATAAATGGCTTACCTTTACAAACAGGAGGTAAAAATAGACTGAAGACCAGAGCTTCACACCTTTATTATTAATTGTTAGGAAATTAAGTTTTTGTTTTAAAAAAGTATGTCAGGCAAGTCTCTGACAAACAAGTCTTTATGCCCCACCCCAACCCCTGTCCCTCATATATATATAAGTTAACCCTTAAATGTCAGACATGTCATGTTTTTGTTTAATAAAGCTGAGGGTGAAAGGGTTACTGCATACTAACATAAATTCAGGGAGCCATTTTGTGCCCAATAATGTGTATATAACAACACAACATTGATCTCAAGTCATTGTAATATGTACAAACACTTTCTATACCTCACAGATTTACTACATGTGCACCTCTTTACAACAGACAATAAAGATCTCAGATTTTAATTCATGTCATATATGTGACATTTGGCATGCTAGGTTTTCACAATTTAAAATTTTTAATAGCCATATTTCCATATTTGTGAAAATACAAATAAGTATTTTTCACAAATTTGCTCAAATAGATTACATGTACTTTGTGAATGAATTTCTCTGAAAAAGTTGCCAATGACAATTTTGCAACCAGGGATGAAAACATAGAACATGTCTTTTGGTTCCTGTGCCCATGCCATATGTGAAATGTGGCACATCTACTGTGAGATGTGGCCACACCTACAGTGACATGACCACTGTCACCTATTATCACACCTACACTGACATGGCCACACCCACTGTGATATATGGCCACACCTACAGTGAGTGACCTGCAGCTCTCATAATTGCAGGACAGCTGTAGTAATAGTAGTATATATAGATGTTTGATGACGTGTACTATAGTAGTATATCTGTGGTGTATAGTCTGTGTTAGTCATAATATAGCTCAGAAGTATAAATATATAAAATATATCATCTGGAGAAAATGTAAAACATCTAAACCATCAGTCATACTGTAATACTTAGTATACCAACTATATATTACCCCTTCATACCTGTAATGGGACAGTGTTATTTGTGATCTAGATCATACCATTGAAGGTAATAGGGGTGTTCAGATTATATATTTATCTTATAATCTGTTCATTTATGTTGTTACTGGAAGTAGAATTGGAATTTTTTAATAAATTAGGAAAATCTTTATAAACTTAACATTAAATGTAGAAAGAGAGTGGAGTTTTGTGTGTGTCATATTTTGTGAGTTTTCATAATTCAGGTTGCAGATTAGTATTTTTTTCTGCTTTAACAAATTAACCACTTGCTCTGCTGATGTTGGTTGATTTATTTCTTATAGATTTATAAATTTGGTTGCATCTTTAATCTGTGAACAAGTTCAATGATGAAAGGTGTTGTAATGTGGAATTGAACTGATTGAATATGGAATCTCCTAAACACAGGAAATTTTATTTGGACTTAAATATGTGGGAAATATCAGTCTATTTCTGTGAACTGCATTGGCTATCCATACTGCTACAAATACTAGCGATATCAACCCAGAAATTAAACTTTGTACCCACTGTCACTTACTTTACTTCCTAAAACAACAAATGCTATCAAATGGAAACAACAATTACAGAATGCAATCTTGAGGACAATTCTTAAAACAATTTTAAGTTTGTATCCACTGTCACTAACATTCTGATTGAAGACAAGTCTTTTGTTAAAGAAGTATAAATGTACTTTGTTGAGTTTTACAGAATTTGTATGAATTTGCTATTAGTGAGTGTTGATTTCTTTTACTCTGTTTAAGTTGGTATCAAAGACTCAAATAGTGATATTTATTCAGATATGTAGATTTTAAAATCTGTATGTATCATTTTAAGAAGTTTTTAAGATATTTAATAATCATGGAAGAAAAATGAAATTATTTTGTCATAGTCACAAGTGACACTTGATTATATATTGTTTTTATTTTATCTCACAAAATAGATGAACATCTCCAATCAAAGTTTATTTTTTGGGGTATTTTTTTGTCCACCATCTCTGGTGATACCTTAAAACAGACTATATAACTCCTTAAATATATTTCTTATTATTCACAAAGTTTTAAAATGAGGCTCTATATTCTGTCATAGAGCTAGTTTTAAATTTAAGGTGATCGCCAAGATCCCCAATCTTGTTTAATTGAATTGATAAAAACATAAATATTTAAAGAATTGTTTTTGTCAGTTTCTATAAATATATATGGATAAACAACATTTACCTGTCCACTTGCCCTTTAATCTTAATATTCACTGTGGACAAGTACCTGTACATCATGAATAGAACAGAATTGGAAACACTATTACTATTTTGAGAGTAAACACCTGTGTTGTTCATGTATTAACTTTAAACCCTAGTACTACCGATATTTCCGGTAGATTATCCTATATGAATATTTCAAATTTAAGGTCAACCAGACAGGTCAATGTTGTTTGACTGTACTTTAGTATATAATTTTTTATTCTCATTATAAAAGCACAGTAATTTATTTGCAGACTGTATGTAATTAGCTGTTCTATAAATAGATATTTATATATGTATACATTAGTTGTATGTTTATCATTTTTCATCTTTTTTATATATAATTTCCTATGAATTTTATATTATTTCCCTATGTGGTCAGCACCATCGGTGCTTTGATTGTAATTTTTATGTTTTCTTTAGGGCTATAAGAAGCCTTATTGTCACAGTTTTTATTTTTGTCATTTTAACTCATCAGACCCTCGGGTTTCACAATCATTTCTTATAATAGTCTTTAACCTTAATGCATTTTGTTGATTTTTTCACATCTTAAATAAAGATCTCAAACCAATAAGTTTTGAGAAACATACATTTTGGCTCAAAGTCTTCAAAAATTGCAATTCATAAAACTTTGAAAAAATCATTAAAGATAGGGTAATCCCCTACATATCAATGGAATGATCCAAAGCCATTGAAATAGGAGATAATGCTGGAAATATAGGGATGAAGTTGTCTTCTTTAAAAATGATTGTGGAACCTGAGTTTTCTCATATATTGAACTCATCATGCAAACAAATTGATCTCACCATATAATATAGATTTTTCTTCACATATTTTCTGGTTGGTTTATACAAACATGAGAGGCTTTTCGATTGGTTTATATAAACGTGAGGCTTTGATTGGTTTATTTATTGGATTGGCTAATTTAAACATGTAAGGCTTTCTGATTGGTTTATTTAAACATTTTAGATTTACTCATTCTTACCTCATTTTCAGTTTAACCTTTGACCCCATTTTTTTATCATATCATTTTTCAAGATAAAATGGTTTGTGTAAATGATCTAAAAATTGTATATTTATTGTGTTAATAAAACACAAAAATAATTAAGTGTTTTGTAGTTTATTTGTTTTATATCAATGGTCTAACGGTGATGTGTGTCCTGTAGACCTGTGTACGTGTACTTATTGTTTGATAATGTATCATGTACTTAGTAATAGTCAGATCAACCAAGAAAATGACCGTTTGAATCCAGGACAGGACAGATCCTGACGAGAGAAAATGACCGTTTGAATCCAGGACAGGACAGATCCTGACGAGAGAAACTTTGTCAGTTAACTTGCCAAAGCTAGGTGGTTATCTTTGGGTAATCTAGCATTCTCTGGGTTTGATCCAAGACTTGAAAGTGGGTAGAGACTGTTCTTTCGCCAAGTACTTGACATTACGAAATGAAAATCATGGTTCTTTCGGATGAAAACTTAAACAAGGTCCTGTGTCACCGTAGGTTAGGCACAATAAAGAACCCTGCTGTATAATGACATCAGCACATCACAACACAGAGAAAATTTCTGCACCTTCCCCTATAGCTGGCATGGTCTTGATATAAGTGAAAAATTCTTGACTGGGACATTAAACACCTTTACTCAACTTAACTCTAGCATCCTCGGCCATCCACGAACTAGAGGCTTTGATACAAGTCAAAGAATCTTGACTGAGCTTAATAATCTATTACTCCACTCTACTTACTTATGAAAATGTCACAACTGAATGTAATCAAGTCTGATCTGAACCTAGTCATAACTGAAAATCACTATGCACATCTGTAATTTCCATAAAAATATTTCTGCAGGGGAAAAAAATGTTGCCACTTTGTGGATTTTACATGTTGATAACGATTATGTTTACACCGTAATTGATATCAAAGTGACCACCATTCGCCTGGAATTTCAAGATGTTAAAACCTCCATAACGGCAAGGTAATCACAGTGACTTTAATAGAAAATCCATTACCCTTGTATCAAGACAACATGAAAAGGCCTACAACAACAGCTGATCATTTCTAACTTATAGTTAACTGTGATTAAACACACGGCCAATAGACAACTTTGAAAGATGAGTGTCCAAAATTAAACTGATATGCTTACCAGTCTGAATATAAAATTCTAATGGTTTAATAAGAATTTATGGAAAGAATTTAAATAATATTGCAGATCCAGCTGAAATGTTACCTGTCTTAGACTGGCAAAATTGATCAAGTTCTAAAACCCGTCTTGACCACTCAGGTCCCGGTTTCACAATCATTTCTTAATTAAAATTTTCTTTTAAGTTAAATTTGGCAGATTTCTAATCTTAATTTAGTTAACTTTTAAATCATCGAGTTATTCAATATGTCGTTTTGAAGATCATTTCAAGCTTATAACATTTGTTTTTGTCAAAAATATTAATTTATAAAAGATGGTCAAAGTTAGCTAAATTTAGGTTGAGGAAAATCTTGTTTTTGGAATGATTGTGAAACTGGGAGCAGTCCCAACAACTACCAATTCCTACATCTAAGTACATTGATTAATTGAGGCTTTACGTCCCGGTCCAGAACATTTGAATCAACTTATATCAGGGAGTCACCAGTTATAGGTGAAGTGACAGAAGTTTTATGTGATAAGGGCAGTGTGCAAGAAGCGTTTTTTAATGTGAAATGCCTGCCATGACACCAGAAACAGTTTTAGTCTCTTCTGAATGGCCCCTGGTTTTCATTTCCGAATGCAGAATGCTTGGTGAAAAAACAATCTCTTTCTAATTTCAAGTTTCAAGTCTGGGTCATACCTGGCCAGGGTTCGAACCTGGCCTCCTACATATGGAGCAAGCACTCTACCAACTGAGGTACAGCAGTGGTACATCTAAGTACAGTAAATCCTAAAGCTGGATACTACATGTAGTATTTACACATTGGACTTCCAAATTTTGACTGAATTATCCAGAGTTTCACTTTTCATTTTGAAACAAGAACAAATGAAAAACATTGGTAGCAAAAAGTAATGACCCAGTCATTAATAGTATTCAAGAAAACAGTTCTATGGTAAGACATATATATGTGAGGAACTGGAGTATTATATTTATTTTAAACTGATTGGTGCATTAAATGTCTGACTGATTACACCCTTAACTTGAAAACAGGAAATGACCATTATTTCAACAAAACATTAGCATTTAGAAATACAGATCAGAGATCTTTTAGATGGTGTATCATGAAAAATACACCTTACTGCTAAGAAGTGCTCATTACAATTAGCACACAGTCTAGGTATAAAGTTATGCTGTTTCAACCATTGCTGCTTATATCTCGATATAATCTTGACAATCTTAACCTCAATAATCACTGTCATCATACTTTTGGGCAACTGGTATTAATAGATCAAAAATAAACATATCAATCCATGTTCAAAGCACAATCCCAAGACAAAGTAAAAACTTTGAAGCTGGCAAATTAAGTTAAACATGTGAACTCCCGCAAGGGAATTGAGGCCAGTTGCTCCAGAAGGGTAAGCATATCCTGTTTAGCAAGTTACACCCATATGTGGAATCAAAATTGGGAATTAAAGGAATATGGAACTAAGGGAGTCAAATATATCCATGAAGTTTTTGATATAAAAACATCATATTTATCAACAATAATGTGACGACAACCATAAAACCTTTTTTTTTAAATTTAACTCTCACAGCAAAACATTACAATACAAACATATTTCATTTACAACTTTTTTTATTAACAAGCTGACATGATTTTAATGTCTTATTTACAAATAATGACAACCAGGGCTGGAAAAAATTTATTGTCCACATGTCCGAAACCAAAAGATTATTGATTGTATACAGTTCACAATGTAAATAATGAGTCCATTTTAATATATGAGTGGTTGAGACAAGTAAAGTGTGAGAAGGTGTGAACATGCATGTATATACACCCGTTATTACCAGCTCGGGTAGGCAAGATTTGTGTTTTTGAACACAGCCATCAGATTATGGATGACCTTTACCAGTAAACATTTTATGCAAATTACAAATCATCTATTAAATGAAATGGCTATTTGTGTTCATTCTATGGATTTTTCTAAAGAAGTCATTTTCCAAAATGTTCCTCTAAAAAACCATAAGATCCAATATTTTTGCATTCATGTAATGTTGAAAATGGTCCCCTAAGGTTTTAACAAATTGGTCAATTAACAAAATAAAGGATCAATGGCCCCATGGCCATATTCTAGTATGAACACTGGATCAGTAAGAGATTTGACTCGTCTTTGACTTCTGGATTTTTGTGCTGGACCAGTAGATATCAAAATTACAATTCCATGATCATTGGGACAAAAATAAAATCTTCAAGTCCTGATAATGAGTCAACATGATAATGGAGATGAGTCTGTAACTCAACAATGATATAAAAGTCAGATAAAATAACACTAATGATGACTGATGATCATTCATCCATGGCATCCTCAAACTGTCCCATCTCCATAGAATCATCTTCATGTTGTACATCTCCATTAGCAACATGTCCTGAAAATAAATACAATATTATAAAATAAACATTGTCATTCTTTATTAGACATCAAATCTTGACAAGCTAAACCTCTTTATTATATATATATATATAATATATATTATAATATATATATATATATATATATATATATATATATATAGAGAAAATTTTCAAAGAAATTGCTTTAAAAAACATTTCATTTTATAAGGTCAACAAAACCATTCTTCCCTAAAAGTACTATATATTTTAATGGCTATACATCTACTTTCTATATATCAAATTTGAATGAAATTAGTCCATTATTAAATTTATTTTCTTATTTAGAGTGACTATCCTGGATTTTAGAACATTATGCCAAACAATAATTTCAATCTACATTAGCCAATCACCTTCCCACCACCAAAATTGGTTCAATTTGACGTTGCAGAGTTTCCTGATGCCATAAGCTGAGCTGACTATAGCCAGTTGAGCAAAAAAACACTGATCCATAACACATACAGGAATATCAGCTACAAGCAAATCTTTTAGCAAACACATACATGTACTTTATCTATTTCAATCCTCATTTTAAACTAACCTTGGCTGTTTTGTATTTGTGATGATGGGTCACTGTGACCTGAATTCTGTAAGAGATTCTCTATGTGTTGTAGATTTATCTGCCCTTGTTCTGATAAATGGTCTAGCCCTTCTTCATCATTAAAATATTGGGCTTCTTCTAAAAACACATAAAAAATAATTAATATATTAATGTGTAAAACAGGTCAAGGTTATAAAATAAAAAAATTGTTACCAATTGAAAGTATGTTCTAGTATCAAAAAGAACACATGAATCAAAAAACGGAGAGAGAAAAGATATGGTGAAAAGAAATACATGTATGGGATATAGTAAGACACTTACATCTTCAAATTCATTATTGTGTCTAAATCTAAACAGAAGCACAACAGAATAAACAATGGAAAGCTTGAATCACTTTTCTTTGGTCCAAGGTCTAAGACCAGCAGGCTTTTCTCTTGAAGGTGACTTAACTAAGTCTTTGCAGATATTTTTGCCATGTTTTGAGTAATTAAAAACCATGGCAACCTCAGACAAGAACAGAATTGCATCCCCAGTATTAATCTAGTTCATCAAATAACAACTTTTAATCCAATACTAAACATTGGATACATCTGTGAAAATGAACAACAAATGACTTCTGTATGAAGTACAGGCAAGCTAAACAAGAAGGATATGGCATTATCATCAATTATACATTTTGCAATAAATTCCCCTTGAATGACAATAACATAGTTTATTTGCAAATCTTAACCACAAATAATAATAAGTAAAGAAATAAAGCATGAAATAAGATGCCGCCTTGCCTAAAGCCTGTCAAAAATTTTAAGTAGAAATTAAGAAAGATGGTAATTTCTTTAAAAAAAAATCCCTTCTTTTGAACATGTTCAAAATTGGTCAAAATTATTCATTGTCTTGATAATTTCAAAATTTTCAATTGAGATACCCAGGAGACTATTGTCAGTGTAACCTGTCCTTCCCAAAAGTTACAAGTCCGGGATTGTGGGATAGAGTAGCTATGATTCTGAAAACTGCTTTGGACTTAAACATGCATGCTAAGTCTTTACGAAAAATTGTGAAGTATTACCTTCAGCTTCTGAGTCTGTGTCTTGTTCATCTGGATGTAATGTCTGACATTCTGTCATGGCGTTGTACATGGCGTCCAGCGCTCCTTTATCAGCAGGTATAAATCTTACTTCTGTTGTTGGTTCATCATAATGTTCATCTTCTTCTTCAGATGAGGAATTATCATTTTCATCTTCTGAAAACACAAAAACAACTGGTTCTTACATTCACATCTAACAAGCTTGTCAGCATAGTCAGTGTTGTGTGTGTATTGCTATGTACAATGTTTATTGTGTGGTCTTTTTTTACATTTTTATTGTCATGTGTATTTCTTTACAAGTTCCATGTCCTTTATTAGACATCTAATAATCAATATAAGTTACACAGGGTTTTTGGCAGGTTATACAGCACCATGTACCCTGTGAAAGATCTTTGGCAATGGATTCTGCCAAAACCCTATATAATGTTTTTGTCACCCATCAAAGCGATACTAGTGTAGTCTTTTTAACTTTGATTTGGTATTCTGTGTGACTTGCGTACATCATTGCCATGTTTGTTTACAGTAACTAGACTTCAGCAGTGTACGAATTACTTCCCTTTTACTACTTAACACTGTGTAAATTCACCCATCACTATACAAGAAATGTGTTTGAATGGTGACTTTAGAAAATATTACATATCTATATCAAAACATGTCAAAATGAGTTTAGAGTCTGACATAAAAACAACAATATATTACCATCTATTTTACCATCCAGCATGAGATAAAGGCATTCTTGTGGGAATGTTGAGAGATCTCTGGACACTGCATGGAGACTTATTGCTGGATACTCTAAAGAAAATCCTTCTCCTGTCTGGGATCTCCAAGACACACAACTACAAAATATAGCAAGCATTTTAATATCAAAACATCTACAAATTAGAACTTATAATTATCTTAACTGAATTCATTAATTTAGTGATTCTTTTACAAGGGTTAAATAAAGTTATTATACCGGTACTTTAACCCTCTTGGTGCCAAATTAATTTCAACACAGTATTGGCAGTGCCAAATTGAAGTTCACACTCACTGCAAAGTAATATGACGTCAACAATAGGTTATGATGTCACACATATTTGTAGTCATATGACATCATTAGTCTATGACAGATTTTTATCTCAATAGTCAACATTTTGCTTTTTTGTTTACTTTACAAAAAGATTGTAAGTATTTCTTAGTCTTGAAACTAAGAGTCAACTACTTGTTGGCAAAAATACCTGTAAAATTACAAGAGAACATTTGATGTCAATATACAGATTATACACAAATATTCATTTTTTTGAAATAGAAAGTGTTGCTTTTTGTTGATACTGTATGCAAAGTACTTTAAAATACTAACAACATTAAAAAATTTTGGCAATGGAATTTGCCAGTGCACTAAGGCAAGCAATACCCCCTAAAGTTAGAGTAGAATATTGGACATAGAATCGCATCAGTCAATGTTTTCCTGTTACCTGTCCTGTTAAAACAATGTTATTATATGAATAATTGATGCAAACACTTTCCAAAATGTTCGGCACAAAATGTTAAGGGGTATCCATCACATGATACACTCGCAAACTCCATTTAATGTGAAATTTGCAGCGTTCAAGACACCATACTGGTAGGAACTATTTAAAAGTTACAGATTTTTCTTTTGGAAGCAAAATATTAACACATTTTTACAATAATAAAACATTATATTCCAAGGAAAAATATCATATCAGCTGTACTTTCTAAACAGTAATATTATCAATAATATTAACCTTTCAGCTATATAAAGTGTTCCTTCACCAAGAATCCTTTCTTGTATGTGAGCTTTTGTGTTTTGTTGCATGTGAACAACACCATTTTCTGGAGGGGGCAAAGATGTTATTAAAACCATTTCAGTATAAATGACAGTTTAACGGGAATACACAGTAATACTTAGGTTTTCAAAAAAAACCCCGACAAATTCACTAAAGCGATATAAAATTCGTTTGGATTCAAAGTTGTTTTAGAGACCTCCTATGTTATTTCCAACATAAACGCAAAACATGCGTTTGTGTATTTTCTTTGGGAAACCCCTTTTAAATATTCATCCAATCAACGCTAAGATTTTATTTTTCTCGCAACACCGGAAATATTTTTTCGCGGAGCAATATTTTCATGTTCAAAACGTTTGGTTATTTTCTGTGGTATTTTCTCTAAGTTGTTCAAGTGATAACGCATATTACTTTTGAACTATCAAAACGTTCAGTAAAGGAACTTTGTCATTCATAATTCTGATATATAGTTTGAACTAATTTCTTTGAATCAACTTCCGGTAGCTGTAATTTGGTTTTATTTTTTTTCTGAGCTCTCAAATGTCAACAGCGGTCATCAATATATCTGCCACAAAGAAAATCGATGTCCAAAGATCATCATTATCACTGGTACGTTTTTACTTATATTACAAGCTTTGCTTTCATTCTTTAAAAATGCATCATATATTGTTATGGTGACTAATTTAGATAATTCATTAACAGCCTTCTGCATAAATTATGATTTTCCCACAGTTGGCCAGTGCAGATAATGAGACTTTACTCGATTAGTACCTGGAACCTGATGGTACTGAATATACGTATCATCGTATGGTAAAGACTGTGTTATATTTGTCATAGAGAAGTTCCTATCCAATAAGACAAATTGGTGTTACTATACATGCTGTTGATGTAACAGTAGAGGAATCGACAAAAAATACAAATCCTCGGTACACCAGCAGATTGAACACTGAACATCAGAAGAATAAGTAAGTGCTCTACCACAAGACTTAAAGTTTCAGACCAGAAAGTCTGGCTGTAAATTATTAAGTTATACAGATCTAATAAATACACCTCACATGTCACTGCAGGTGTAACAGTTTATTTTAGGCATGTTATTACCACATATTTTTTTTATACCTGTGAGGCTGTGTTACACTTCAATACAACAATTGCTTAGGAATTAGGATTAAATAGTCAAATTTAGAATTAAATCCAAATATATTGATTTTGAACTGATAAAATATTTAATTTAGTGAGATTTGTAAAAATAGCCTTCCAAAAAAACTGCTGTCTTAAATGATGGACAAATGAACAAAATGACAAATCTAACCAAATTACATTTGTTTATCAAAATGATGTATTTGACCCAATATGACAATTTTTTTATTTACACTTTATTTATCACTATTATGTATTTAGCCCATATAAAAAATGTAACAATAAAATATATGGTAATAACACATTTGTTATTGCCACCTAATGACATATATGGCAATAACCATTTCATTTATTTTATCCCCATGAAATATTTAACGTCCGGAATAAGCCATGATGTTTATTCTGCAAGATAAATTTTACAATGAAATTATATCCTCCTGTACACACTTTCACCTAGATAAAATTATTGCTAACAATGGCAATGCCTAGACAATGCTTCATACTAAATTGATAAATTATTATCTGGAGAAGAAATATCCATATCACAGAAACATGATGTAATGTCAACTGCATATTAATACAGTATAACCTCTATGTAGTGCCTCCATTATTACACCAACTTCACATACACCATGTGACTTATTTAAATTGGCCTCCTTTATTTTGTACTCTTTATAAAGCCAAAAAGTGTACATCGCCATCTGTCATGCATGCAATGGACCCATTATTATGAAAAATATTACCCCTGATAATATTGCCAAATGAATGTAGTGCTTGGCTGACTATATATAATATTGATTTTGTGTTACATCTCACACTTAATACTGTCAATGCCTTTCTACTAAGTAATTACATGTAACAAATGGTAGTAGCAACAGGAGCTACCTAATTTAAGATATATGGTCAGCATGTACATGTCTATATTTAGACAATAGTGTGTGTTCTGGGGTCAACAAAGATCACTATTTTTGAGGGTCTGAATTCCATATAACACCAGTCATGTTATACCACCAAAATGTCTCAAAGATGGCATTTCATTGAGGATGTACTGTAATAATGTCAGAATACAATATAGATATAGATTGGATAATTGAATGATCATCAAAGTACCAGATACATTATTAGTAGGGAATAAATTAGATCTCAACACCAGTTAACAATATATCTATTCTTTAAACATTGAATAGTTTGGCCAGAATATCCTGTATAAACCGAGGTCCTAAGAACATAATGTATATAGGATGAGACCTCAAAACAAATGCCCTGTGTCACAGCAGACATGACAGGTTAAAAAACCTTCCTTGCACATTGCCCTGAGTGTGAAGGTAAAACATTCTGCCACTTCATCTGTAGCTAATGATGTCTTGATATGATTGAAATATTCTTGTCTGGAAAACAACACACTATTCAGTCAATCAGTTATAACTGGTTTCTGCTTAAGAGAAATTATATGAAACTTCACACAAATGATCTCAGTGGTCCAAGGATTTGCCATTAAACAAATGTGATTTATAATCTTGGGCTCAAGGCCATGGAAGATGCATGTTTGAAGATTTTGTCCGAGTTGTAACCATTGCTGCCTTAGAGAATTCCATGTCAAGGTCACACAGTTGTATCTTTGAAGCAATAAAAAACAAAAACCTTTAATATTTGGACATGTTAGACAAAGACTAATACTGTATGGTAATTAATATTATCTGCATATCAAGCTTAAGATTAAAGTACCAGTATATACATATATATGCCATAAAAATGATTTATACATTTTACACACACATTAAACACAGATATAACAGACTTACAGATAAAAAATTTAACTTGGTCACTAGGTCAATATATGCAGTGTATATTATTTATATTTAGCACTATTGTGTCATAAATTTGCATACCGTTATTTAATTTATTTTTTATCATTACAGCATTAGTTAACACACATTTCAAAATAGGCAGTACTGGTGTATAAAAAAATATAAAATAAGTATTATAATATCATTTTGCAATGTTATATGATATGCATCATCAAAATTAAAAGATTTTCAAAATCTCTTCGAGTTGTGATAAAATATTGGTAATAATTATTGTAATAAGTCCTACAGGTAATCTAGGGATATGGCAGTTCCATTGGCAGATACAAGTGACTGGGACATAAAAGTTACTAGGTTTGAAATTGGAAATTTGGCTACTAATTATTTCAAAATTGTGGAAACCGTTTCCACAATTTTGAAATAATTAGTAGCCAAATTTCCAAAATTTGTGAAAATATAGTCCTGTTTTTTTTCCAAATATTTGCTAAAATAGGTTACTTTTTGAAAGAATTCCTCAGAAATTAGTAGCCAATGGCGATTTTGGCTACCAGGAATGGAAACATAGAGTTACTAATCCCATTTCTATCACTCAACTTAAATGTAAAAATAACCATTATTTTACTTAACAGTCAAACACTGACCCAGAATATATGTTATCCAGATAGTATCAAAGTATATGTTTTTGTTTTATACGTGTATTGGTGATCTTTAAAACATTAAGTAATGACTTTATGTAGAACATAACAGTTTAATTTGAGATAAGTTTATCCTATTTAACATAAGTTGTCTGTTTAATTTTAACTAAACTATTTTATTACGTAACCCTGTCCTTGTAAGATATGACAATAAATAGATAATATTAGCTATAGGTATGTCAAAATTAATTTTAGAGCTATAATGAAAACCTTAATTAATTAATTTACAGATTTTAAATATGCAAATGAGTTTATACGTGTATTAAGTAGACAGATGACATATTACATGTAAATTAAAATATACACATACACATGTATCAATCTTTATGTGTAATTACACGTATACAGTTAATTTAAGTTTGGAGTACCGTATCTTTATATGGATTATCTTATGTGTTAGAGGTGTGACAGAATAGATATTTGTAAATAATTGATTTTAAAATGTTTAACGATTCATTTAGAAGTGAAAGTATATTTATTTTGACTTAGTCTCCCAGGTAAAAAAGAAAAAAAACGTAAGACTATATTGATCTGGTTCAGATAAAATTATTGAACTTTTATATCCAGTCTTGCTGGAATAAGTCTAATTATACTCCCTGCAAATGTAATGTTAGGGAGTATATAAAGGAATCACCCTGTCTGCCATTAGCTAGTCTATCTGGCTGTCTATCCCAATATCATGTCTGCTCCATATCTTCCATGTCTGTGGATGGATTTTGATCAAACTTAACACAAATGTGTACCAACATGAGACAGTGTGTCGCATTTCACATTTAGTGTGTCCTTCTGATCAATCATCATTGGGGACGGAAGTGTTTGTATCTCAGAGACTGCTCTAGGTAACATAGGATCTTATAACTGACAGCAATCAGATAGTTTAGTGTTTGTATGTAAAATATCTAAATCACCCTATTATAATTTATGAAATAACCTACAAGGACAGTTACTGGCATTGAGAATTCCATTAAGTTAAACTATTTCTTCCTTTCAGTTCTGTTATTTATATAAAAAAATAAATGTTTTTTCTCCACATTCAGAATAAACTATACACAGCTGTTGATTATGACCAAGGAAAAACCAATCACATAGTACAGTGCTGTAAGTTATAAAACTTGAGACATGTATTAAATACAACACAAAAGATGACAGAGGATTTGGTCACGGCTCACATTTAAGACAAACTCTTATAGATAAAAAGATGCTGAAAAATAATGCAAATAGATGTCACGAGACTACAAGTAATTTTTTTTTAAATCCACCCATTTCCAGTATATATTTTTAGAATGCTTACTGTAACGTAGGTAAATGATAAACTAAATCTATAAAAGTATATATTGAATACAATGTATTGTAAATATTGATCAGCTATTTGTATAGATGTACAGGATACCAGTCTAGATAAGCTGTTGTAATCCTCATCTTATATCAATCATCATCTGTAAGGCCATTGTTTCTTTAATGATTAATTTAGTTGGCTAAAGCAGGAAGCACATGTAGCATCAAGGTGGATTAAGGACAGGGTACTTGTCGAGGTGGATTTAAGACAGGGTACTTGTCTTACTGGTAGGTAAGGTATGTATGATTATGGTGGTTGCAGTGGTTATTTGAGGTGAAATCTTGTGTAATGTCGTAGATACTGAGCTGTTTTAAGCTGATCAGAGCTCAGTTGTTCAAGGCTCTTTTAGCTGAACAAGTTCATTAGCAAAAATTTATATCATATTTATTACCGCTAGCTAGTGTTTGTGAAGTTTATATATATATATAATCATTATTATCATTTTGAAGTCACTTATGTTTGTATTGGTTGTGCTTTCAATATTTCATAACAAACTGGTTAGGCTAACAGAGCTTTGAACAACTGGATCCTGGATGGAAAATCTGGCCTGGCCAGCAATTTCAGTTGATTTAGTGAATCAGTATTATATTGATCACTGATGTTATCTCTTTATCTTTCCATCTCTCTCTCTCTCTTCAATCTTTTCTCTCTTTTTCCCTTCTCTCCTCAAATTGTGATGCTAATAATGGTTTTGTCCCACACAATGTTTTCATCAGGTACACATAGGAATCATCCTTTCTGTCTGTCTTTAAAGGAAAATTTCTTGAATCATCACACAAATGATACATAGAATAAGGATTTCCTCAAGGTAGTGATGGTTATATTGTAATATCCCCAGGATACAGAGTTAGCCAGCTGGTGATGGTGTTGTTTATAATGACCAGATAACAGATGGCCATATTGGTCAGTCAGTTTAGCTGATTTAGAGGTTAAAGGTCATCTAAAATCAATGATAATATGATTTCTCTTTCTTTCTCTCTCAGTATTTATAGTTATGATATGTTGTTACATGTACCTGTGTTAAGTCATATAGACTTGAAAACAGATGGTCACTATATCAGTAAGTTATATATATCAGCTTTGAAAGTTTAGTGGTCAGTAGTAATTCTCTCTCTCTCCTCTCTCTCTCTCTTGTATCATGCTATCAATGTTTATAAATATGTACATAATCCAAGCTGTACCACACAATCAGATTTATCTTGCTGAAGATAATAATGTATACATGTATTGACAGTATCATCATGATAATCATAATTAGATCTATGACATCTTCACTTTTAATATCATCTAGGTATCTCTCTCTCTCTCTCTTCTTTTAACAGCATTGAGGTATATCTCTCTCTCTCTCTCCCTCTCTCTTGTGTGTTTAGTCTATAAGCCCGACAATCCTAACTGTACTTTACAATCAGGGTTATCTTACTGTAGATAATAGTATAAGGTATGTACAAGTATTGTCATTATTATCATCATTGTAATCAGAATAGTGTATTATTGGTCTGTGATATCTTTGAACATCATTGAACTCTGTTTTTCTCTCTCTCTAACCACCTTGGTGGCCCTGGGTTTGGGTTGAGCGTCCATTTCAAGAGCAGTGTAAGCATTAACATTTCAAGAGCAGTGTAAGCATAAACTCTCTCTCTCTCTCTCTAACCACCTCGGTGGCTCAGTTAATGAACATCCACATTGAGAACAGTGTGTGTGTTTAACTCTTTCTCTCTCTCTCTTTCTGCCTAATCACCTTGGTGGCTAAGTGGTTGAGCGTCCACCTCAAGAGCGGAGCATGTGTTAACCTATTTTCTGCCTAACCACCTCATAGCTATGTGTGTTAACTTTCTCTGCCTAATCACCTCATTGGTTCAGTGGTTGAGCATTCACCTCGAGAGTGGTGTGTCTGTGTTAACTCTCTCTGTATATGTATATATGGTCATCATCAGTATATATAACAGGAACACTTGAAGTGTACCGGTATATTTTAAGTATTACTTACACATTAGTACATGTATTTACCTGGTTACAGTTGATAATACTGTAGTAAATCGGTTATCAGTCTTAAGTACAGTACAATAGCTGACAACATTACCCATTGACCTTAAAACTGAACACAGTAAAACTTCAAAGTTCAAACTACATGTATTATAATAGAATACTTTGGATTAAAATAGTCATAATTATTACATGTATGTGGTGTAGTGGTAATGATTATTTTTGAAGAGGTAAAAAAATGCTAGCTCTGTCTCAAACAGTTACAGTATTAGAAGAAACATTAGAGGCAGGAAACTTCCAAGGTTTTTATCTTCTAAACTATTTCACGGTTCTGACTGTAGGAAAAGTGAACCAAGGAAATAAATAATTTTCACTGAAAAAATATGTTTGCAGTACAAGAGTCACTGTGAATATTGCTAATATTGTTCTGTCTGATACAGAAGTAATAACCCAACGCTTCAAATGTGTCTGAATTTAGTTGTTTATTTGAAGTTATATGCGTATGTGGTAAAAAGCTATAATAGAATAAGGAAACATGCATATAGCAAACCTCATAAAGAATTACATATAAATATTAATAATAATCGTACAAACGACATAAAAATTGACCTTTGCGTTCTACGTATGTATTATACATGTAACCGTGAATAATTCCATTAATATTACTGACCCAAAAATATAAGTATAAATAAAATGTAACCTACCAAAATTGAATGTGTGGAACACACCATAATGTATTGAAATAAAATATAATTACGTAATTAGCAATCACAGGTATAAGTAAATTGATTGAAGTAGTCGAAATAAATTATTGAAAAATAAGAAAATATAAAAAACATATTTAAATAAATTAAATAAGAGTAAAAACTTACACTGTGTGCTGTATGAAGCGAAAATAAATGTAGTATATTTGTGGACCACAAACATCGACCATGATATAGACCTCGTGGAGCACGAGTGAGAACAACGCCCGTATATAGGTAGGAACGGTAATCACCGGTAATTAACAGGTGTGAAATATGAAATCAAGAACGGTAATTCATTATAATATATAATAAAGTCTAATCTGTGTATAACAACACCTGGCAATAACATCAACCTGTCTATAGCGGTATCTTTGACTAAATCTATAGAGTGGTCACTATAGACAAGTTTAACTATATATCGATATAAATATATAAAGAAAAGTAACAAAAAATCAAAAACAAATAACAAAAATTCAAAAAACAAAATAATCTGACATTTGGTCAGAACAAATATTTCTTCCTTGCAAATGTGTCTTCTTTTACAGTATGTTGTTTACTGGTAAACAGTTACTTTAGGCGGTTAGCTCTGCTTATGCTCTGAATCTCAGGTATGTTGTGTAGACTACTTGTAACTACAAGCACTTGTAGTTTATCTTTGTAGAGTTAGCTCTGACCCTCAAACACTTGTTTGTCTGCCATGCATTTTTCTCAAAAACAATTTTATGAAATAATCTTTGGGTGGAGTAGATGTCACTTTCATTTCATAATGCTGAGTGCTTGGCGAAAGAACAGACACTGCCCTCTTTCAAGTCTTGGCTGGGTCAGACCCGGTTGGGGTTCGAGTCCATGATCTCCCACTTAATGAGTGAGCACTCTACCAACTGACCTACCACAGTGGCTGATTTGAAGAAAAAAATGTGTAAATAATTAAAAAAAAAAGGCAATAACATTCTTTTTAGTGATGTGTCGATAATATGACAAAGTTATTGTTGCTTTTCTCAGTGTAGGGTTATTCCTGTTCTCTGAACCCAAGATTAGATGCAGGGGTATGGCAATACTAAAAATTCTGACTTTTTGTATGGAAATTGTACCAAAATCAAACACTTAATGAGAAAAAAGTACCTAAATAGCAACCTTGCACACTAAAATAGTAAAAATGTACCAATCTGGACAAGTTATTAAATTTGATTGGTCAGCCTGTCTATGTATGTGTTATGTAATCAATATTTCCGATTATTAGTTACTTCAGTAGTTCTGATCATCAATTATGAAATTCCTATCACTTTGATGCACCAGAGAAACCAAAATGGTTTAATTGTATTTTTAACACAGTTTTGATCTCACAATTTAAAACAATGACAAGTTATTGATTCCAATGTCAAATTTATGAGTCTGAGTTGGTCCTTTATTGAATAATATGACCTAGTTTACAACATGAACATGATGAATAACAACTTCCTTATCATGTGAATCAAGCTTGTTAAAATTTTATGATCAGGAGACATTGTTTGGACTTAATTGCTGAAATAAATAAAAAAACATTTGCCCCAGTTATCATGTTTTACTATCACACTTGTCACAGAATTCACCCAATTTTTGTACTACTTTTGAATAATGCTGTCACTTTTGTTTACCACATAAAATGTCCATGGATACATGTACAAAAACAATAGTTAAAAAATTCTGAATAAAATCACCTTCAAAATTACAAAACAAGTGACTTGCAAAGGCTCATTTCAATAAATGTATTTAAAAAATAATAAAATATAAAGTAAAAATCATAAAACATTTTGAAGCAAATACACAGAAGAATCGAAAGATGCTAGTACGCCACCAATACCATGCCAGAATCACTGATCGAACAAATTGTGTCACGAACAAACATAATTTAAAACCATCAACTATATTTTAATTAAAGGAAATTTCTTTAAAAATATTGATTGATGCTAAAGAACTTCCTTAGATTTAAAGAAGATCCAACAAGGTTAAGTACAGTAATCATTAAAGTTTAATAGCAGCCCTGTCAGTAAATTTTAAAGTAGAATGAAGTGACAGAAATATGGAGTACCTAATATGTATTGTTAAAACATGATCAATAAGTAAAAACTTAGTAAAAGTAGGCAACAAACTTGCTCCAAATCCAAACAAGTAGTAGACAGCATTCATTGCCTTGCTGGCTTTTTTTAAACCACTAGTTTAGAAATATTATGAAACTGAAAAATTTAAGAATATGAAACTAAATTTTTTTAATCAGGAAAGTCCCTAAGGAACAAATGTTAAATTATTACCAGGACCTAGTTGTTTAAAGCTTGATTAGTTTAATCAATAATTAGCAGAAATTTAAAACCTGAATGAAAATCAAAATATAATTATGGAATCGTTAGTTTTATTATTCGCGAATGATCTTGATCATTCTCGAATGTAGCTGTTACATGCAGATTTCTCAACCCGAATATTCTTCCGTTACAGAAAATCAACTCTCTCTCGTATGTAGGTCGAAGTTTGAATGAAGGGAGATAATTCAAATTTCAATAACTTTTGTATTCTATGGATTTGATGGGTAAATTGTCATGTAAATGGGGTTTATTTATTGAGTAATATTGATTTAGTAAGAAATTGATACGAGATTGAAAAGAGAACGCTGCATTTTGTTGTATTTGAGGATAGAATATGTTGATGACGTCACGCGGATCCCCCTCCCGGTCAACAGATTTTTTTCCTTGTATATACAGTCGACTCTCGTTAATTCGAAATCGGTTTAATCGAAATTTCGCTTAAATCGAAATGATACAAATGGTCCCGTCAGATCTCTATGTATTTCTATGTAAATTTGTATGTTTAATTCGAAATACCGAAATTCGAAATTTTGCTTAATTCGAAGTCAATTTTCAGTCCAAATTACGAAATATAACGAAAATTCAAACGTTTAAATCGAAATCAATTTTCAGTCCAATCTAATACGAAATACATTGTATAATGAAAATCTAAAGTTTTAATCGAAATATACTTTCCTTTTGAATGTTTATACAACAAGCGGCAAAATAAAAGAATATACACAAAAATATTCTATCTTAAACTTGAACAATACCTGAAATAATTACTCCATCTCTTATTTAAAATGTGTTTACAGTAACAGAATGGCGGCTTACTCGGAAGATTCATTTACGACTAAAAATACCCATAAAAAGAAAGTCGGCATCTCGTGCTATTTTCACGATTTTCAATTTGTAATCGACATACCGGTCATTAGTAAAATGTCAGTCAGTAAGAGGAGAAATTTCATTGGTTTAAACTTAAAGAGTGGGCGGTCTTCTATTCCACAGAATACCCTAAGCTAATCGACACGCCGAAACTTCTTTGATCTATCAAGGCCAATTGTTTACATCATTCAGCTACTGTCTGGAAGGTGTTAATTACAGGTGTGTGACATGACAAACTGTGATTTTAAAAATCACCAAAGTCAGACGCTTACTAGTAGGATTACGGATGAAGAAATTATGATTATGAACAAAATTTGATGAATTTTGACAGGAGTTACTAATATATAGCTAGATCTAGATCGGTCGTAGGGAAAAGGTGTAAATTATTAAAAAATAATCGCTAGCGCTGGGGAAACTTAAATGAAACCGTGTAAGATACGGTGAAGTTTTTTCAAGACTTTTTTTGGCCTGGCCATAATCCGTGTTTAACGGAAAATCTCAATAGAATATTGTAAGTTACGGTGCATTTTCCGACTTACTTATTTATTGCTTACAGAACGTAGTCAAACTTTAGTTTTTTAAGCTTTACATTAACATAGAAAAATTCAAATTTTTAATCGTAATCGATATACCTTAATATGTAACGGCATACACGTGACATTAATAGAGGAGTGCTTTACTTTTAGAGTTATCTCCCGTTATCATCGTTTTGAAGTGTCCGTCAGCGATCAAAACGGTTAATTCGAAATTCGGATAAATCGAATTTTTTCATCCGATCCCTTCAATTTCGAATTAACGAGAGTCGACTGTATTATAATCTGAAATCTGATTGGTTGAGATCGTCTTCTTGACCCAGATGTTAGCTATTTTTAGCAGTAATTAACTTTTAATGGTTTTATCATACCTGCCAACCCTCCAGATCAGGGATTGAGATTAACGGGCGCCCAGTTTTTCGCTCTGGGCGATAAATGTATCATACACAGGTCGCCCAGGGCTGCCAGGTGGCGATTAGAATTTTCAGTTCGGTGTATTTGACATTCCGATCCGTTTACCGATTTCTGACTGGCGACAATAATAGTAAAATTGAAAAATGGGTATTATATAGTTAACAAGTGTAAATGGACCGGTGTTCCGACCGGAATTCAAATACGGTGCCATTTCGTTTCCTTTTCTGATATTTATGTATAAAATGATACTTCCGGCTTTCTGCCATGTGGAAATTTTTAGGAGCATCGACTCCAAAGGCTAAACAAGGACCTGCGGAAAAACGAAAGTACTATCAAGAGTATGATAAGTCCAAACGCATCGGAGCATATAAAAAGCCATGGGAAGATGGCAGGCCTTGGTTGTATGATATGCAGGACGGAATGAAGTGTGCCGATTGTGTAGAGTTCGACAGGAAAAAAATCTGTATTTACCGAGGGTTGCACTAGTTATAAACTTGACAGTGTAAATAAACATGACATTTCTGAATCTCACAAACAGGCCCAAGCCTTTAGTAATGCAAAACAAGTTCCTGCTAATAAATCAAAATCTGCCAAAATTATACAGTCATTGACATTGGCAGTACCTATAGATCAACATTTTCTGCAAAACCATTCGTCAATGTAATTGCAGATGTTGAATATTGAAAAGTAAAACAAGGGATAGAATAATCCAAATGTATATGCCTGATATATTCAGATCAACCATCACTCTTGACAGTTCATTGTATGGCTCATCGAAAAGTTAAGGTCAATCCCTGCTGATGTGAGGAGTCTCCCCATATTAAGACAAAAATTTTGGAATTTTGTGCTATCATACTGCTTTTCCCGTTTTTCAAAGTATTCCATGAAGTCATCCTTAAAAAATTATAAATTGATTAGAGTGAAATCTGGGATAGCGATCACTTTGTAGAGTGGTCATCTGTCAACTACATTTTTATCATGTACAGAACCTTTGTAGAGGGGTCACCTGTCAAACCCAGTCAGCGGGGATCCTAACGGCCACCCGATTGAAAAAATTGTTGTTTACAAGATTTACTAAAATTATGCTGGTCTCGGGAATAAAAAGTCTTCCAAAAATTATCGAATTCTTAAAACACAACCCTGGTGATATAAATAATAATAAAATAATAGTTAATTTTTTCAAGTTATTAATTTATTTAAAAAATATCCTCAATTATGACATGAAAGATATCAGAAGCTTATTAGCTCACCTGAGCCAAAGGCTCAGATGAACAATTGTCATCTATCTTCATCCGTCTTGTATAAACTTTTTAGCTCACCTGAGCCAAAGGCTCAGATGTGCAATTGCCATCTATCTTCGTCCAATGTGCGTCATGTACAAACTTTTCACATTTTTTATCAATTCCTCCAAAACTACAGAGCCAAATTGGATGATATTTGACAGTAATGGTCAAGTAAGGGTTTTCAGATTTGCACAAATGCAAGGATTATGTCCCCTTGGGGCCCCGTAAAGGGGAAATTTGTGAAAATCTTTAAAAATCATCTGCTCTGAACTTACAAGAGATATAACTTAGATATTTCATGTAAAACACTATGGGCACCTAGTTTTAGATTTGCACATATTGTAGCTTTAGGGGCCAAAATGAGATAATGGCAAGGTACTTGAGGGGGAAATTGCAAAATTAATGTATTTGTCAATATTTGAAAACTATAAGCTTTTTGTATGGGCATCATCATCATGTGTATTGGAATACTGTAGGCATTTGCACAACGGTCATTTTGATATATGAATAGAGGTCATAAGTTCAAAGGTCAAGGTCATAGATGTAAACGAATACTGAAATGGTTAATTATCTCAAAAACTTTGAACTCTTTGTGTAGGCATGTATATTAGAATATTGTAGGCATTTGCCTTACGGTCATTTCCTTATATGAATGAAGGTCATAGGTTCAAAGGTCAAGGTCATAGATGCAAACAAATACTGAAATGGTGAATTATCTCAAAAATGATAAACTTTCTCTATAGGCATGTATATCAGAATGTTATAGGCATTTACACAATGTTCATTTTGATATATGAATGTAGGTCATAGGTCTAATGGTCAAGGTTATAGATGCAAATGAATACTGAAATGATTAATTGTCTTAAAAACTATAAACTTTTTGTATAGGCATATATGTTAAAATATTGTAGGTATTGGCCTAACGATCATTTTGATATATGAATGAAGGACATGAGTTTAAAAGTCAAGGTCACTGATGCAAACAAATACTGACATGGTTAATTATCTCAAAAACTATAAACTTTTTGTATAGGCTTCTAAATTGTAGGTATTGACCTAATATTCATTGCGATATTTAGATTAAGGTCATGGGTTCAAATTTTTCTTTACCTTTTTAGTTGTTTATAAACAATATATTGTAGCTAGATTTCAGATATATTATATGTAGCACTCTTATGACTAGTTATGCTATAATAAATTTGCAAAAAATCCTTACATATAATTGGCCCTTACTGCTGAAAATTTATTTGGACATTCTCTTTAATTAATGTCAATGACCATTGAACCTCTGCATGAGATATGTACTCAGCTGCATGTGAGCATTAAGGCTCATGGACCTCTTGTTTAATATTAGGGTCTCCATGACGATGGAAGTAACTTTGACCATCCTTGATGGTTCCATACATGCATTTATTCGGATTGAACTATTTCCTACATGAATCCTTAATATTGGTCCAATGTGTGAATATTAAAACAGCCCCATGCTCATAGTCTGCACATTGCACACTACATGAACCCGCTATGTTGTTTTGGGAGCAATGCAAGGTGAACATAACAACCTCCTTTCAGTTACCTGACAACTTCATATACCTGACACTACATTGATGGAGACACTGAACACCCTGTCTTTCTAATCTTTCGCGAATTTTAGTACTTTCAGTACTTTGATTACTACATGTATGTGCTTTATTTTGATGGAATTTTATAACATTAAGTTCACAATGTCTGAAATTATGCAAAATTTAAATTTTGACTAATCAATTCATTAAACTATCGTAATCAGGCTTCAAGCAACTGACCCTTGGTCACTTGCCCAGATTATATTGTATATACCTGCTTTATGATCATTCATTCATGATGTATATATATATAATAAGGATTATAAAGTATGTATTATGAAGTATTTATGATACTATCAAGTCTTGTTTATGATTCTGAAGTTCTGTGTCTTCATCAATAATAGATCATGGCAATAATTCAAATATGTCTTCTCTTACTGACCAGTCTAGATAAAAAGATTGTTTATACATGTATCTTACTGACAGAAGTTCCAGAATAAGCTATTGGTGGTTTATAGAGGGCTTAACTGAAGTTGAACTGCTTTAGTTTATTCATAGAATTTTCACTTATTGGTCTGGAATTTGGCTGTGGCATTACAAAGCTGTGACTTTAAGAGTTAATGACGTTACTGAGGTAATGACATTATTACGACGTGGCATTACTGACATTATTGTGGCATTGTAGATTGTGTTATTACATAGCTAAATTTGTATGACTGAACTGTGACATTAGACCTGTGACATTAAGAGTTGTAACATTACTGAGCTGTTGTTTTCTCCTTTGAATCACGACACATGGCCTGGTTTTACAATAATTTCTTAGCTAAGATTTTCCTTAACTTAAATTTTGCAAATTTTTGTAATCTGTTTTTGGAACTACTGGTGAATTTTTTTGTCAAAACTAAATGCAAATGTTTGAATCTAGAAGTGGTCTTAAAAATGACACCTTAAATTCCTCAATATCTTGAAAATTAACAAAATTATAAAGATTTTAAATTTTGCAAGATTGAAGTTAAGGAAAATCTTAGCTAAGGAATGATTGTGAAACCGTGGCATGGTCATTTATACTATATCTCTATTTTCTTATGAATCTAGCCTTCTAATAATTCCCTGTTTCACTATAGGCCAGGTAAGGTATATTTTACAAAATTTTAAGAATTCAACTAATTAACAAAACATATATGGTAACTCTACTTCTACTTTAATTTGGACCAAGCTATATATCTGAGGACCCAGATCAATAAATATCATTGTACATTACTTAATCAATACATTGTTATTTTAATTCTTAAGTGCTTCATTTTGGTGAAATTTTATTCTCTTGGTATCTTTTCAACAGAAATTTCCAAAACAGATGATTAAATACTAGATTGACTAACCAGTTGATTTAAACCATTCAAAACTACAGGTACTCACAGAAGTTTATACTACATGCAATGTAGAGTGTTTAAATTATAAAATTAAAGTAATCAGTTTAAAAAAAGTCACGAAAAAGCCAAATAAAGTTGTATTTTTTACCTCTAGTGTAAGTGACTCATTGTTATCAGGTATTAGTACATGTACAGGTCTACAGTACTAGTACCAGTAATACATTTGTACTGTATATATGAGTACATTTGTATTGTGAAATTTAAAATTGTAAACAATTATTTCAAAATCTGCCTGTTGGATAATGATTTAGGATTAATCCTGTTTTCTTTAATTTAGACTGTATTTTGATAAGCATTGTACCGGTACATATTTATATAACTACTGGGGATATTTTCTCTGGACATTTGTTTGGTATATTGTAATATTTGATAATACTGATATTTTCATCACTGTCTTTTTTGAAGGTAAGATTATCACAATATTCCCATTTATGATAATGTTACTACTACTGTAGATTACTTAAATTTCACGAGAGATTTATTTAGGCATAAATTATTGACTCATTCCATTCACGAATTTAAATATCACGCAAATATTTTCAGCACACAGGTTTTCTATGTTGCCATACATATTTTTTTTCAATAAAATTCCAAACGCGAATTCAAATTTTCGCGAATAAGGCCAAGATGGTCTTGACGTGAAATTTTATACTCGCGAAAAATAAGTGATCTACAGTATATTATATAAATCCACTTACACACACTGATCGCAGTTCCTCTCACTCTCTAGGCTAGAATTCCACTCAGGCATTTAATGTGAGAACATTTGACAGTTTACTAGAAAGTTTGTCAGTCTTTCACAACTTGGCTTAAATTCTACTATGCCAGTTTGTCAGTTTATGTGACATTAAGCTCATGGTTTTCTGTAGGCACTCAGGTTTTCTTCACCATTTCAGAACTTACCACATCATCATTAGTGAAAAGATCCAGACTATTACAGGGATTTTTCTAGCATTCGTCAGGGGCCGATATTCGGCCCCATTCCCAATCGGAAAAAACCTCCATTTTTTTTCAAATTTGACTAAAAAAATTCCCAATCGGTCTTGGCAAGAAGTATCCGGATCTTTGCCATGTTGAATACTGTCGTTTATCGTAATTGAATGAGAAAGTTTGACAAATAAAGCATTTTATTGACACCGATGTAATGCAAGTTGAACGGTTACTCGGGTTAGGATAAACGACATTGAGTATTATAATGTTAAAAACAAGGGGCGGCAATTACTCGGGTTAAGATAAAAACGCATGGCTGTCAAACATCGTAGTGAATTTGATTTATATTAAAAAAATGTCGCACAACAGCAAGTATTACACGAAGCGGTTGAAAAAGGAGGATACGAAGAAGTTGCCGAAAATTACAGGATTTTTCAGTAAGGCCAGTACTTCTACAGCCTGCGAACCAGAAAATGAAAGCCCTACTCAAACTGGGGAAGAAATGGAAATGGGTGAATGTAGGTCCGAAACTCCGATACTGAGACTGAAACTATCGTGAAAGCCCTTGTCAAACTCGGGAAAAAGTCGAAGCCGGTGACAGTCAGCCACTGTCTGAAAGTTCATCAGAAGAATCTGATTCGACTTCTAGCATGCCTGATCAGCGTAAATTTCGTGCTTCAAATTATACAAACGTATTTCCATGGCTGTATTTTTCAAATTGTAAATAAGGATTTCTTTGCAAATACTGTGAACTTTTCGCTTCTACTGATTCTAATAACATTGAATTTCAAAATCTTGGAGTCAAATTGGGGACACACCCCACACGTAAACTTAAAAAACATGAATGTAGCAAGCGCCACATAGAAGCAGAAAAACAGTATGTTAAAACTAAGGCAACTGACCAGAACAAAACCACTGTATATGATATGTTGATCAAATCTAAACACGAATCTGATAAACAGAACATTGAACGGAATAGAAGTGTAATAAAAAAAACTCTTCAAAATTGTCTATTTTATCCTAAGAAAAAAATGGGCACAGGCAAACTTTGCCGACTTTGTTAAGTTTGTTGCAGAATTGGGGGTTGAAGATTTGGCAGTTCATCTCGAAAATGCACTTTGTCTGAGAGTGACTTGGATGCCTTGTTAATTGATTTCAAAAATAGGAAACAAAGACAGATTGCTTTGTAACAACTGTATTACTATAGAAAGTAAAAAAATGACTTAATTCGAGTCTTTGTCATTTTTCCCAATTTTGTGGTTTTGTCGATACATTTTTCCCAAATAACCCACAGGGGCCTTTTCCCAAAATACCCAGAAAAATCCCTGTATTAATAAAACCACATTACTTCACTCCACTTTTACCAATTAAAAATCATCTAACCCCAACATTAGGTTATTTACTTCATGAGTGAGAGGTCAGATCTCGGACATAGAATTTTAAGCTATAGTAAAGAACTCTATTTCTGTAAAAAATTATTAGAGATTTCAGGGTTAAAGTTCTCAGCAACTCAAACTAATGTGTTTCAATTCCTGGTATTACCGATAATTCATGGAAAATTTAAAATATTTTACACACAGGGAAATTTATTTTTGTGTACCTATATTTTTATCATCTGATAAACTGTATATAATAAAACAACACTGACTTCCTGGTGCATTACATTGGAGATTTGTATTTGTACAACCAAACTGATATTTTAAACGAGATCATTTTAACAGTTACCGGTGTAGCGGCACTGAGCTAGTCGTGGTATTGTATATACATGTAGTAGATATAATAGAGTGATTTACTGCCAGACTTTCTGGTCCGGATCTTTTAGCCTTGTGGTAGAACGCTCGCTTTTCACCCAGGAGGGCCAGGTTCGATCCTCAGCCGGGGCACTCAGTGAGGAAGTGTTTTTTTCTGGTGTTTCCTCCCTCCTGTTACACCGGTATGCCAAGACATACATGTTCAGTAATGTAGATTACGAAGGTAGGCCAGCTTTGATTCTTTAATTTTTTCCAATAACACAACATACACAACAACTGGTCATATCATTATACTGGTTACAGACTGAAAATCTTCACAAATTAAATGGTTAACATAGAAAATGGTATGATTAGCAACATCATTTTGCTAAAGCTGAGTGATTTTCAGCTGAAAAGTAAGTACATGTGTATATCAGGGATGAAGCTCAACTATTTTGAGTTAGGGGCCCAGTTCACTCCAGAAAAGAAGTTATCATAGTACAGAACAGAACAGAACATAAACTTTATTGCATAAAGTACATGTACAAAATACTTATTGCAAAACAGCATATAAAACATATGACAATATGGCAATTATGATAATAAGTCAACATGTGTATATATAAATTTAAAACATGAATAAATCACACAAGCAGCGGAAGAACATACTAAACTTTGATAACCAGATAATTAAATGCGCTCTTTTAAAGCAAAATAAATGTATTTAGCGATATTATACTGTTTTTTAATACTATTTGGAGATATTAAAGAAAACAACTTAGATATATTTGGCCAATGGCAGTAGTAACTAGAAAAATACTTTAATCTTAGATGTCTATACTTAGGACAAACCAGTAGAAAATGATATTCATCTTCAATTACCGACATAGTACAATTGCTACATAGACGAGCATTTCTATTAATATTAAAATATCTTCCAGTTTCAACATGTAAATTATGTGAACTAATTCTTAAACGTGTAAGAGAAATTCTATATTTTGGTTCCTTTATGTTTAACAAATAATTTTCAAAAACAAAAGTACATTTGATTGAATTATAAAAAGATAACTTCAGTACTGAATTCCTTTGTGTTTCCCATTTTTGAATAAACTGATCATAAATTCTTTGTTTAATTAGGGGAATATTGGGAGTATTAAAATCCTGTGTATACCATATTTCTGAAAAACCTAAATTACATAAAATTGTTTTTACATGAAAAGCCCAATTCATTCCATTATATGTATTATTATGTTCAACATCATGTCTCAACATTTGATATACCCTATATTGCAAACTGTCTTTATCACTAATTACTTTTGACCAATAGTTTAAAATATATTCGTAACGCTTGCAATAAAGAGGAAGTCTAGCCAATTCTCCATAGATACACACTGATGGTGAAGACAATTTAACACCAAGAATTTTTTTACAAAATTTTAAATGGATCTTTTCCAAAGTAACTGCATCACAGTAACCCCAAACTTCACTAGCATATGATAATACAGAAACAACCAGTGAGTCAAAAAGCATAAGTTTTCTATTAACATCTAAATCAATTTCAGAAAATAAACCAAAAAGACCACCCATAGCTCTATTACCCCGTTCATATAGCTTATCAATTAAAATATTAAATTTACCATTACAATAGAAATCGACACCTAAATAATTATATGAATTAACAATATCAAGTCTGACATTACCATAATAGAAGTCAGGTCTTTGTAATGGTTCTACCCTTCTTGAAAATCATGACCTTGGTTTTATCAATATTAACTTTCATCTTCCACATATTGCAATAATTATATAGAGAATTTAGCAAATTTTGTAACTCAAGCTGAGATTTACAAAATAAAACTGCATCATCAGCATACAATAAAGAATATAATATAATTTCACCATAGGTAACACTGTTAAGGTCTGCTGGTAAAATGCTTTCAACAAGATCATTAATAAAAAATAAAAACAGGGTTGGGGATAGAGGTTCACCTTGTTTAACACCAGAGTATGAATCGAAAAAGTCACTGTACAAATTATTGTATTTAACACATATTTTAACATTAACATACAATGATTGCAAAATTTTTAAAAATTTTGAACTTATACCATATGACTGTAACTTAAGCCATAAAAGACTACGTTCCATGATATCAAAAGCCTTACTAAAATCAACAAAGGCACAAAACAATTTTTTACCACTAGAAATAGTTTTAGAGATTAAAGATTGAAGAATAAAAATACTATCAATGGTACTTCTTTTTTCTCGGAATCCATATTGATTTTCACAAAAAATATTCATTACATCTGACCAATGCAATAATCTTCCATTTAGTATGTTTGAAAAAATTTTACCAATTGTATTCATTAATGTAATACCTCTATAATTATTGACATCTGAAAGATTACCTTTTTTGGGTACTGGTACAACTGAACATTCCGACCAACATTTCGGATATAACCCACTTATGAAAATATTATTAAAGAGATTACATAAAAGAGGTGTAAAAATATTCATATTATTCAAAAATATCTCAGGAATTATTCCATCCATACCAGAGCTTTTACCAGCATGTAATTTTTTGATAGCACAAACAACTTCTTCATCTGAAATATCTTGATCTAGAAGATCTAACCTGATATCATTTAAATCATTAGCATCAGTATGAACAACAGGATCACATTCACTGTATAATTTTTTAAAATAATCAAAAAAATCACTACTATTAATATCTGTACATTGATTATTACCTTTAGATTTTTTAACATTATACCAAAATTTTTTGGGGTTTGTTTGGGCTAGTTTACTAATCTTAGTACCCATATAAATCTTATGCTTATATTTGGCTTTCTTTTTAACTTTATTGTATTTAGCCTAGTGTTAACAAATAACCGTCTATTTGTATCAGTTTTGTTTCTGTTATACCTGTTCCTCATTATATTGAATTCACATCTTGCTTTTTTACACTCATTATCAAACCATTCATTATTTTCAGGCTGCTTTGGTTTAAGAACACATGGTGAATGCTTGCCCATAACAGAAAAACATACATCAAAAAGTTTACCACTAAACTTAGCAACAGTAGAATCTATATTTACTTGATTAAAAATATCAAAACCATCAGAAATTATAGATGAAAGTTCATCATAATTCTGCTGTAATACAACATCAAGCTCCTCTGCCTTTTCATTAGACCAAATTAATTTTTTATAAAATCCCGAGTTATCATTTTTAGATTTTACATTTTAATACTTTAAACGAGAAGAAAACAGGTGCATGGTCAGACCAAGAATTAAAGTCTTTAATTTCAAATTCATGTAAACAATCTAAACAGGAAACTAAACAATAGTCTATTAAACTTTGACCTTGCGGTGTAATACATGTAACACTACCTTTACCTTTATCTTTATCTATACGTCCGTTTGCCACCAATAACCCTGTACTGTTGCATAACTGAACTAGTTTCTTTCCGTAACTGTTTACAAAAGAATCATCCGTGGCACGCTCCACTGAACAACCTTCATCAATGCTCGTAACATACTTGTTTACCTGCAGATAGTCATACATACGTCCAATCCGACTGTTAAAATCACCACAGAGAATAAACGAACCTTTGCTTTGATATTTAAAGAAAACATTTTCCAACAAATCAAAAAAATCAACATCATAACTTTTATAAAAAACAGATTTTTCGTGAGGAACATATGTACAACAAATATACAAATTTTCAGATAATCCGAGCTTATGTTTATCTAACACACATAGAACATAACCGCACTCATCATATTCAACCACTTTAAATAATCCTGAAAATTCTTTCCGATAGAAAACTGTCAATCCACCACTTTTAACACATTTTTTCCGATTAACTATCGAACAGTCATAACCTTTCAGATCACATTTCTGTAAAACTTTTCCAGAATGAATAATAAAAATGATATTATACCTGGATAAAAAATTAACAAAATCCACATCTTTCAATTTTCCAGTTAAACCACCGTTTATATTCCATGAACACACTGATACTTTCTGTCCTTCCTTCCTGTCCTAATCTGTGCCTTGAATGTCATCCGCTGTATACATGGCTCCATCGATGTACAATTTGTCTTTAATTAACCTGGCATTCTTCATTTCACGTTTAGCCTGTTTAAATTTTGGCATCAACACACGGCGCCTTCTTGCTATTTCCGCCGGAAATTGTTCAGAAATTCCGAAAGTAGTACCTCCGAGTTGTCTGCCCTTGGATTTGATTTCATCTCTATCTTGATAAAAATTAAATTTTGCTACAATTGGTCTGTTGCCAGTCCTTTGGTCCCTTCTCCCAAAACGATGAGCTCTGTCAATTTTAATTTTCTCTGAAGCATCAGGCATATTTAGTTTTTCTTCACAAAACTTATGTATAACGTTAATGCAATTCTCTCCTTGAACTTCTGGTATGCCATAAAATAAAAGATTGTCTCTCATTGACCTACACTGTAAATCAAGAAGATCCTCAGTCTGAGTTTTCATTTGTTTATGTAACGAGTCGATTGTTTGTTGCATTTGGCATTTCTGTGATTCAAGCGTATCCACTGTATGAGACTGAAACTCCAATCCTTTCTCGATATCAGTAAGCCTATTCATAGTCCGAGTCAAGTTTTCCTTATTCTCGTGCACATCCCTGCGAAGCGAATTAATGTCCTGCTTGATATCATTAATGCTCAATTTGATCTCGTCCAAAGATTTCAATTTGTTAGACATTTCATCAAGTCTTTGTAATATAACGTTCGACATTGGTAACCACGGGGGTGGTTGAGACATACTAGGAACTGAAAACTGACCATATTGGTTGTGACCTTGACCTTGAATTGGCGTGATATTCTGCATATTCTGCATACTGTGCATTAACTCTTGATATGTCTGATAATTTTCGTTTGCACTATTATTTCATCAACGATAAAGACAGAATTGTCACTTGACTTGTTTTGAATCCATGACTGACCGTTCGCATTTTTTACAGGTGTACTTGAATTTAATAAATCTGAGGACGTACCTGTACACGTGTCGTTTGACCCGCTGCTACCTGTTGAGCTGATGACTGATTTACGTTTCCTTTTTGCGCCATTTTTACTTTTACTCGGCATCGGTGAATCACAAATTAAAGTTCCTTACTTTCTGTGTAGTAAAATATTAATCACCATTCCACTTATTACACTAATTACCCACATTAAGACTGGTTAAATGTTAGTTATATATGCACACCTAAAAACATGTCCGTTCACTTCGGCGCCATATTGTACAAGCATAGTAATAAATAGGTGAAATGTGTAAACTGACTGATTTTTAGTAGCCATAGGCTACTGGACCCCTGCTAATCTTCATCCTTGTATATTAATCTTGAAAACACAATTTTATATTTTCCCCCAAAATTTAAAAAAAAAAAATAAAAAAAAATCTAAATATTGTTTTTTCAATAAAAGGAACTTTGTTGTTGGCGGTATCACTTTCAAATTCTGCAAAAACTTCAATATTTGAAATTTGACATGATGATTATGATATAAACCAATAGAAAATATTAATATATGCATGTATAGATTTGTATAGTTATTTATGGATGGCAGTGCAGTTAGTGTAGTATTCTGGACCATATATGATGACAAACCGTTAAAAACCATTAGCATTGTTTTTGGCAGTATAGCTTGTTCCTTTACCTTTGACATTTACGGGGTAGCTGAGTTTATGTAACTAAACCATTTCAGTGGTGGAGTTTCTATATTTATAGATGTAAGTTTAGTATTGTGTTTATAATATTCTCAAGTTTGTGATATTGATAATTGCCAAGAATAGCCTTCATGTTTTACAGGTGTGATTGAAATATATACAGGTGTAAAATTCTATATACAATATCTATCATGTGTTTATATGAACAGTTTGTAGAATTTTAAGTGGTGCCATTATTCTTAATGTGATATTCTGTAAGATGTGATACTGTATTCAGAAACTAGTCCCACAAGGGTTCTTTAATTTACTTCGTTATGACCAATTTATTCAATTGCAGACACAGAAGATGGTGGTGGGTCCTATGGTTTAACCCCTTTATTTCTGTCCATGGTAGTGTGTGTTTGTGTGTGTGAGAGAGAGAGAGAACAGGCTTTATATTACCATAAAGACAAGAATGAATTCCATTTGCATCTGCCATTGAAATTTTAATTTTGACAGAAAAATTAAGTTATGCCATTCATTTCTATGAAATTTATTTTTATTTCTTTATTACCATACTCAGAATTACATGAGTGGGAGATATAAAAGAAACTATTGTTACCTGAAAACCAATATTGATACACTATTTAGTTTAAACTGACATTGTCACTATATAGACATTTTATTTGTTTTAAAAAAAGACTTTATTTAAAAAAAAACCCCACTGGTATTGTAAAACTAGAAGAGCTAACATGTACATTATCATTGACTTATTTAAGAAACTATTGTTAAGAACATCAACTTTGGTCTATAATCTATATACTGGTATATATACATGTAAATGTAAATTATGTTTGAAATTCCTCTCCAACATCAACATCTATTGTTAAACATTGTCACTCACTATAACACTACAATATTAAAAATATTGATTATATTGCTAATGATCGGATATCTGGACCAAGATCGTCACGGAATTGTTCATTATTGATGACATTTGTGTACATAACCATGGATCAGTCTGTAGTGATGTACACAAACAAGTTACATTGATTGATTGACATGAAATATGTAATACATATAGCGGTAATCTAATATGTCTTTGTGTCTGTCTTGACTTTGACGAGTATTTTAGTTTAATCAGTTTAATATAGTTGTAGTTTGCGAAGACTTTGATAGCAAGTTTTCTCAATTGGATTCAGATATTGGTAAATTACATGTGGTTATTAGGTCCCTATGTGGCAGGAAGAACTTTTCTGGTATAGCCCTTTCCAATAGCTAATTAACTCCCCTGTCTGCTGTCAAAAGTTTTCATTAGCAGTGAGACATTAGGACAGATACATTGTAGAAAGTGGATAATCCTATGGTTAATTAACTCCCCTGTTGTCACTGGTTGACATATATACAATGTACGGTAGTATGTGAATATTACATTTTGGTTATAAAATTAATGTTATACATAAAAGATGACTTCAATGAAAGAAGAAAGAAGGTAGCAGTATAGTTGACACATAATACATGTAACATATGTTTATGTACCTGAGAGACAAAAAATATAATACTGTAGGTAAACAACATTGATCTGTCTACTTGACCTTTAATTGAAATATTTATTACAGACCATGCAGAACTGTATATTAATTTACATAGGGAACATATCTACCTCAGGATAAACACCTACTATTTGTGTATTAACTGTGAATCATAACACTACCTGTTTATTGGGTCAATCTTCCTATATGAATATTCCTAATGAAAGGTCAAGTTGACAGGTCAGTCTTGCTTGCCTTTATAAAATATTATGTAAAGTCAAAAGATGACATTTCAGATGTAACATCATGTTTAAAGAAACAAAAACTTATATAAAAATGTTGTACAGATATGCTGATATATCTTAAAACAGTCTGTGCAATTGTTGGCTTAAACAAATGGTTACCGTAGTGAAAATTAAAGATGTAAGTTTTTTATTTTGAAATACTTGTAAAGTCAGTTTTAGTAGAGTGTTCTATTTCAATTTAAAACTTATAATACAGTGGAATTTGTGTATCTAGAACACTGGGAGAAAGTTTTTTATGGTCTGGATGGACAGGTAAGCTACATTTACAGCTGTATCGTGGATGTATATATACATACAGCATTAACCTAAGTAGTGAGTTAAGCTTCTTAGTAGTGATGTCACAATATACTGATATTTTGCAATTTTAATAAAAATTATATCACAATACAATTGCTCTGTACCGGTATTTAACAATATTTTCACAGGTTTTTGAAAATCAGTTGTTTTATCCATATTTTCTCCTCTTTTTATAACATAAACGTACAAAATCGAATTCATTCATGTTCACAAGTTTTACCTAAAAAAGTATCTGTCACACACTTGTAAGACATAGCAAATCATATATACATAAGGGTTCATGTGATGTCGTCAAGTAAACACATGGTGGAGCAATAGTACAAATTAAGTTTATTCATAACAAAATATAGAAACGGACAAAAGATTTTTAAAGGCAATGTATTGTGATACTTATTGCAATACACTCTTCTTATATCGCAATATATTTTGGTACACTATGAGCGTATTGTGACACCCTACTTCTCGGGGTGTATAAGATAAAGTGACTTTTCAAGTACCGGTACACCAACTGTGCTGGATATTACTGATATACAATGTACCTGGATTAGACCGATTTACACTGGATACTTACTGGTACTATATACAGATAGATATACCTGTCCGACTACAACTTGTAGCAGACTGTTAGTGTTTATTGGTTAATTATCATGTATCCGTAATTATATACAGATGGGTAATAAATTAAGGTGTAAAAATCCATAAAATCAATTTAATATCATCAGCAATTGAATTAATTTATATTTTATTTATGATTTCCACAATAATAGAATCTGACTGTATTGATGTATGAAAACTAATACATTATGGTAGCTATAATGTTGTTATAGGTGTTTGTATGCTAGCGTAACCACTTGGTCACCCAATTTGTGGACCTGTGCGTAACACTTGGCCACCAGGACTGGTGACCTGTATGTACTTATTTTGCCACCATAGTCAAGGAGATGTGTATAACTATTTGATCACCAAATTTGTGAACATTTTGTTACACCTTGGCCACCACAGCCTTGAATTTGAAACTGTGTAACACTTGACCACCACAGCTGTGGAACTTATGTTACCATATTGCCATCACAGCTGTGGAACTTGTGTTACCATTTTGCCATCACAGATGTGGAACTTGTGTAACCATTTTGCCACCTCAGCTGGGGACCTTTGTGTAACCATTTTGCCACCTCAGCTGGGGACCTTCGTGTAACCACTTGACAACCACAGTGCATGATCTTTGCAGTAATAGTATAAATATTTTGATTATTATTAATTTTCTTATATATATTTTCAGATAACCAGATGAGGCATTAACCTTTATTGGATTTATTCACTAGTTTTTATATAAATATACAGAAAATGGAAGCTGATGTGAGTAAAGTGGCTAGTCAATGGACGGATGTTGGTAATTCTGCAAGTCAAAATGCTGGATGGACAGACTGGGCATATACAGGTGTTGACTTCTCATTAGCAGGCAATGGTGGAGATGATTGTGTTAACTTTCTGTCTTTGAGACAAAGAATTATAGAGAGTATTTTAGTAGGAATTGTATCGGGAGTAGTACTTTACCGAGCTGTGAGGAGACTAACATTACCAGAGAAACTAACTCCGGCAGACAAACTGGATCACTGTGGAAAACGGATATTACTAGTGGTCATGTGTTTAACATTTGGAATTGAGCTTGGTTTTAAATTCGCAACAAGACAAATGATATATATTTTAAATCCATGTCACTTAGTTACCATGCTACAGGTGTGTATATTAAAACTACTGGGCTTCATCAAGGTTTTATAGTTTTTCATACTTGTTAAAGTGTGAGTATGGAATAATTATTTCCATCAGGTATGAAATTGCAAAATTTTGCATTACAAGTTTATTTTTTATTTGCAGCACACTTTTTGTAAATGCTGAATATCAGTGAATCTCTTGGTTTTTATAAAAAAAATCTTATAACAAATGAAAGTATGACGCAGTAGAAAACCTTCCCTGACTATGTCCTTGGGGCTAGGCATTGTGAAAATCTTCAGATTCCAAAATAACACTTTATACTAAATTTAAGTAAAATTTTCTTTTCCCTCCATAATAGACACCTTTATGAGCCTCACTCTTATTTGTTTGCATTTTTGCAATTCTTTATGGCCCTTTCTTTGCCAGATGTGCACAGTTCTTTTAAACTCTAGATGGAACTTGAGTGGTGGTATTTCCACGTCTTTCATTATGTTCATCAAATCAAATCAGTTTAATTTGTCATGAACAATATACCAGTGTACATACAATTGATCAAGTTGTCATATTTTTGTTGTAGATATTTTGTCTAGCAGCGCCACCTAGCAGATTAGTTACGGCGGTTTTCAGGTTTCATATACACATATTAACAGGAGCACCTATAGCAATATTATTTCCTGTTATAAACACAAGACTGGTGAGTCCATATATTAAAGTTAATGCCTGTTCCGAGTCCATACTCTGTATGCCATTGTTTATCAGAGTTTACATGGTGTAGCCAATAACAGGACTTCCTCTTTGGTAACTGGCCCAGGCCTATCTGAAAATTCATTGTGTTCTACATGTATAAGAACATGTAATCGATTTTCATAATATTACAAGGTTGATGAAAAAAATGACATCATAATGTGTGACCGAATTTAAACAATAATACAAGTTTGATTGAAAAAAATAACACATGCAAGTGACTGACAGAATGGCTTAAATGTCAAACACCAATTCCAATTTGTAATATTTGATAAATTTATAAGTTCTGTTAGAAATATATTGACTAAGTAAAATTTCAGCCGAGTTGTGAAAAACTGAAGCTGCAGATTGTAATAATATATAATGATTTTCAAGCCAGGTAATATTGCCTATGGGTGGTAATAAAGCTATTCTTTCTATTTTGACTTTGTGTTCATGTACCAGCCTCTTTTACTAAGCATGATTTATTTTTCATCTGTTCTTCCTCACCATTGACATTGTACAAGTGCAATCAGTGATGTGTAAGAGTGCAAGTCGATAAACCAACTCATTATCCACCTCATGATACCTGGTAATTATCTTGTATAAATTGAACAGGTAAATTGCCTCACATAATTACCAGGTATCAATTGAGCAAGTGATTATACGAGATGAGTTGAGATTTTGAAAATGACTTTACCTCCTCAGGTAGAATTATGTTAGAAGTAATTACTGGAAATAGAGGCTAATAACGGAGTGTTTAGCTGTGTCTGTCTGTGTTACACAAACAATAACATTCCTATAATGATCAAATTTACTTTACTCCATCCATCAAATTCTTGTACCATTTCAACATGGTCATATAAATATAGCTTACTTAACCAAAACTTGCATCCTTGTGCATTACTCAAACCATCACAATCTCACACTATTGAACGTACATGACTGAAACTGCTCCATCTTGCACAATTTTAACATGCTTAACTGAAATAGCTCCTTCCTGCACAATTTTAACATGCTTAACTGAAATAGTTCCTTCCTGTACAATTTTAACATACATGACTGAAACCATCAGTTCACATCATGCACAATTTGAACATACATGACAAAAATTGTCATTTGTACATTATCTGACATGGTAAGCCATCATGCATATTCAATTACATATAGAGACGGGACCATTGACAATTTTTTGTTGCCAATTTTAAATATATAGAGAAAAGGTGGTTCTTGTTATGCAATTTTTGACAGGGTAACGCCAAGAGAGAGAGAGAAAGGGGTGTAGGTGTTTATCTTGGTAAATAAAGTTAGTTTTCCTGTAAAAATGAGAAAAAAATCAATACAAATATGCTACAAATTTGCCTACATCCAAACGTTTTAGTGATGTTAGTAGGGATGCAGGTGTTTGAAGCATTGGATATTAGATTAAAAAATGCTTCTTCTCATGAAAATTTGAATTGTGACAGTAAATCACAAGTTAATTTAGACATTTTATTACAAAAAAGTGGAAAAAATACAGTGAAAAATAAAGTTAAAGTAACGAAACAAATTTTGTGTTAAGTAGGTTTAGTTTCTCATCACACTCTTGGGAATGTTTGTAAGATATTACACTAACAATGAAGTGAATATTAAGATACAATGACACGGAATTGTACAGTAAATTTTCTCGTTCCTTTTGCCTGTCAACTCTCGCTTGACATCAGGGAAATAAAATCAGGCCATCAAAAAAGTTTTTTGTTTCCAACAACCCTATCTCTCTACTAAGAATAGCCTTGAACCCTAAGTCTTTATCATTTATTTTTGAAAAGCACTGTAAAAATTTTAATCTTGAAAACTGCCCTCTGCTGTTCATAGCTCTCATAAATATAAAAAGGAAGAATTACTTGCCAACTGCATCACCATTGCGGTAGCTCAGTTGGTAGAGTGCTCTCTCTGTAAGTGGGAAGTCATGGTTTCGAACCCGGCCGGGTCTGACCCAAGACTTAAAAGTGGGTATTGACTGTTCTTTTGCCAAGCACTCGGCATTACGAAATGAAAGTCACAGTTCTTTCAGATGGGAACTTACAATAAACGAGGCCCCGTGTCACAGTGGGCTTGGCACGCTTAGAAACCCTGCTGTATAATGCCATCAGCGCAACGCACAAGCAAAATTTCTGCACCTTCACGTATACCTGGCGACATCTCAATATAAGTGAAATATTTTTGACTGGGACATTAAACACCATTACTCAACTTACTCTTTGCCTACTGCCTCTGTTCATAACTCCCCCAAATATAATAAGGAACAATGGTTTACCTCCATCTTATAATTTTGATCATGTCACTGCAAACACAGAAACTATTTTTTTGGCCTTGTTAATCCTGCGCTTATTGAATCTTTAATCAATATTATCCACAGAAAAGCCTGTTAGGATTGTGTATTTTTTCTTTGAGAGGTTAAAAGTCAAGAAATCTAATGGCAAGTTTGGGAATACATGTCATATTTGGTTAACTTCAACTTTGATTTATGGTAGAATTATGTAAATGAGTTACTTTATTATTAAGTTCTTCTAGGATCTCTCCCAGAGCTCTCCCAGCGATCAGATCAGTCCTTTACACATTCCATAGAAACTCTTTATGATTTCTATATATACTGGTATAGTAAAACCTTAGTATTTATGTATTTATTGTATTGGAGGCTTGGAAAGATCCTAAATTGATTACATTTGCACTCAAAGTGTATATATACATGTATATGGTATGGTTGAAATAAAAAATATTTTTATGGACAACCCTTTCAGTAAATTTTGAAGAAGACAGCAAGTATGGTTGTTTGTTTGTCAGAGTTTAACATCTACACATGGCCTTTATGCCTAGTGGGTGATCCTAATTCACTGAATATGCTTGTTTTTCAATGAAATTAATCTGAAATAAAACTTTTAAAATGAGACAAAAAATGTTGACATTTTGAGTACCAGTCAGACGTGGGAACAGAATTTATGATATTTATGCCATTCAGAAGTAGGTTTAAGTGGGCAGTATATTGTGATTTTATTGACCCGAGTAATATATTTTATGAACCAGTACCATAATTGAATTTTACAACTTATGACATCTCTGTTTAGGTTTTACAACTTTCTCACAGATTAGTAATATTGATTATAATATTCTTACAGTAGCCAGATACATGACCAAGAGGTTAAAGGTCACATATTCATGATTTATAAGGATTCTGGGTTCTGGATATGGTTGTAGAGTATAATGTATCATTGACCAAGACATTTAATTTCATATCACAACAATATACAGATTACCATAAGTAAGGGCAGATTTGCTGGGCATTAAACAGGTTCTGTCCAAAGAAGAGTCTTGTGTTGTCAATGGCTACATGAGACTAAAATGTTTTCATTCTAAATATGATTGCGTAACTGCAGATTTGTTGAGGATTAAACAGGGTACTGTCCAAAGGAGTCTTGTAGCCATTGAAATGTTTACATGCTTACTGAATGGGCAACTGCATAATTATTTGCTGGAGGGGGTGGGTGGGTTAAACAGTGTCTTATCTAAGGAGAGTTTTGTACTGTCAGTGGCTACATGTCGCTAAAATATTTTCATACAAAATTCTGTTAAATGTATCCATTGAAATGATTAAAATCCACCAGTAATTCTTATTGAAGATTTAATTTCTCCTCCTGTTTGCTCATCAGAGCAAGTCATTTCATTATGATTACAACTAGCACACATGTGAGAGATAACTTTGGCATTTGTTTTACACTTAGTCTCAAGTGATTGAATTATTGTTTAAAGCAGCATCAACATCATTACAGCTGTTCATGGCTACTTTATTCAGATAAAATCTTAATTCTGTTTAACATAAAAGGAATCAAAGAAAAAATAATGTCAAATTTCCTAATGAATGTCAGGTAGATTTCATTATCATCATATAAACACCTGTATGTGATTATCAATGGGGGGTGTGTGGAATTGTTTTTCACCGATACCAAGGTGGTCAGGATTATCAAGTGTGAAATTGATTTTTATCGATAGTATGAGAAAATGTGCCAGTTCTATTGTGGAAGGCCCATGATTTTCTCCCAAACTAACTGACAGCTTCGATACAAGTAGTGTACATTCTATTCTAGAAGGGGACATCCATCTCTTATTTTGCCAAATGATCCAGGCGTTAATGCAAAAATATTGTTTTAGAAAATAAGTTATTGACACTGCCCCCCTTTATGAAAAATCATAGATTGAACCATGATAAGGATTATTGATTAGGGCATCTATTACTTAACTCTATATAATGCTGTATAGAGTAAGTGATAAATATTTGATAGAGTATCAAGCCATCAATTATAGATATGATTTTTGAGAGTAAAAATCAATTATAATACTACCACTGATAATATACAGCATAGACCTGCTGAAAGTTTACTTCCACTGATAATATACAGCATAGACCTGCTGAAAGTTTACTACCACTGATAATATACAGCATAGACCTGTTGAAAGTTTACTACCACTGGTAATATACAGCATAGACCTGCTGAAAGTTTACTACCACTGATAATATACAGCATAGACCTGTTGAAAGTTTACTACCACTGGTAATATACAGCATAGACCTGCTGAAAGTTTACTACCACTGGTAATATACAGCATAGACCTGCTGAAAGTTTACTACCACTGGTAATATACAGCATAGACCTGTTGAAATATTACCGCTGAGCTAAAGAAATGTTGAAAGTTTAACAGTAAGCTAACAAATTAGTGCCGTATTGGTAGCTCATCTTAGTTACTCGTGGCTTTACATATCTCGACAACATTTCTGTACCTGTTATCTATATCATTAGTGCCGTATTGTAGCTCATCTTGGTTACTCGTTAGCTTACGTGTCTCGACAACATTTCTGTACCTGTTATCTATATCATTAGTGCCGTATTGGTAGCTCATCTTGGTTACTCGTTAGCTTTACGTGTCTCGACAACATTTCTGTACCTGTTATCTATATCATTAGTGCCGTATTGGTAGCTCATCTTGGTTACTCGTTAGCTTTACGTGTCTCGACAACATTTCTGTACCTGTTATCTATATCATTAGTGCCGTATTGGTAGCTCATCTTGGTTACTCGTTAGCTTTACGTGTCTCGACAACATTTCTGTACCTGTTATCTATATCATTAGTGCCGTATTGATAGCTCATCTTGGTTACTCGTTAGCTTTACGTGTCTCGACAACATTTCTGTACCTGTTATCTATATCATTAGTGCCGTATTGGTAGCTCATCTTGGTTACTCGTTAGCTTTACGTGTCTCGACAACATTTCTGTACCTGTTATCTATATCATTAGTGTCGTATTGGTAGCTCATCGTGGTTACTCGTTAGCTTTACGTATCTCGGCAACATTTCTGTACCTGTTATCTATATCATTAGTGCCGTATTGATAGCTCATCTTAGTTACTCGTTAGCATTACGTATCTCGGCAACATTTCTGTACCTGTTATCTATATCATTAGTGCCGTATTGTAGCTCATCTTAGTTACTCGTTAGCTTTACGTATCTCGCAACATTTCTGTACCTGTTATCTATATCATTAGTGCCGTATTGGTAGCTCATCTTAGTTACTCGTTAGCTTTACGTATCTCGACAACATTTCTGTACCTGTTATCTATATCATTAGTGCCGTATTGGTAGCTCATCTTGGTTACTCGTTAGCTTTACGTATCTCGACAACATTTCTGTACCTGTTATCTATATCATTAGTGCCGTATTGGTAGCTCATCTTGGTTACTCGTTAGCTTTACGTATCTCGACAACATTTCTGTACCTGTTATCTATATCATTAGTGCCGTATTGGTAGCTCATCGTGGTTACTCGTTAGCTTTACGTATCTCGACAACATTTCTGTACCTGTTATCTATATCATTAGTGCCGTATTGGTAGCTCATCGTGGTTACTCGTTAGCTTTACGTATCTCGACAACATTTCTGTACCTGTTATCTATATCATTAGTGCCGTATTGGTAGCTCATCGTGGTTACTCGTTAGCTTTACGTATCTCGACAACATTTCTGTACCTGTTATCTATATCATTAGTGCCGTATTGGTAGCTCATCGTGGTTACTCGTTAGCTTTACGTATCTCGACAACATTTCTGTACCTGTTATCTATATCATTAGTGCCGTATTGGTAGCTCATCTTGGTTACTCGTTAGCTTTACGTATCTCGACAACATTTCTGTACCTGTTATCTATATCATTAGTGCCGTATTGGTAGCTCATCTGGTTACTCGTTAGCTTTACGTATCTCGACAACATTTCTGTACCTGTTATCTATATCATTAGTGCCGTATTGGTAGCTCATCTTGGTTACTCGTTAGCTTTACGTATCTCGACAACATTTCTGTACCTGTTATCTATATCATTAGTGCCGTATTGGTAGCTCATCTTGGTTACTCGTTAGCTTTACGTATCTCGACAACATTTCTGTACCTGTTATCTATATCATTAGTGCCGTATTGGTAGCTCATTGGTTACTCGTTAGCTTTACGTATCTCGCAACATTTCTGTACCTGTTATCTATATCATTAGTGCCGTATTGGTAGCTCATCTTGGTTACTCGTTAGCTTTACGTATCTCGACAACATTTCTGTACCTGTTATCTATATCATTAGTGCCGTATTGGTAGCTCATCTTGGTTACTCGTTAGCTTTACGTATCTCGACAACATTTCTGTACCTGTTATCTATATCATTAGTGCCGTATTGGTAGCTCATCTTGGTTACTCGTTAGCTTTACGTATCTCGACAACATTTCTGTACCTGTTATCTATATCATTAGTGCCGTATTGGTAGCTCATCTTGGTTACTCGTTAGCTTTACGTATCTCGACAACATTTCTGTACCTGTTATCTATATCATTAGTGCCGTATTGGTAGCTCATCTTGGTTACTCGTTAGCTTTACGTATCTCGACAACATTTCTGTACCTGTTATCTATATCATTAGTGCCGTATTGGTAGCTCATCTTGGTTACTCGTTAGCTTTACGTATCTCGACAACATTTCTGTACCTGTTATCTATATCATTAGTGCCGTATTGGTAGCTCATCTTGGTTACTCGTTAGCTTTACGTATCTCGACAACATTTCTGTACCTGTTATCTATATCATTAGTGCCGTATTGGTAGCTCATCTTGGTTACTCGTTAGCTTTACGTATCTCGACAACATTTCTGTACCTGTTATCTATATCATTAGTGCCGTATTGGTAGCTCATCGTGGTTACTCGTTAGCTTTACGTATCTCGACAACATTTCTGTACCTGTTATCTATATCATTAGTGCCGTATTGGTAGCTCATCGTGGTTACTCGTTAGCTTTACGTATCTCGACAACATTTCTGTACCTGTTATCTATATCATTAGTGCCGTATTGGTAGCTCATCGTGGTTACTCGTTAGCTTTACGTATCTCGACAACATTTCTGTACCTGTTATCTATATCATTAGTGCCGTATTGGTAGCTCATCGTGGTTACTCGTGAGCTTTACGTATCTCGACAACATTTCTGTACCTGTTATCTATATCATTAGTGCCGTATTGGTAGCTCATCGTGGTTACTCGTGAGCTTTACGTATCTCGACAACATTTCTGTACCTGTTATCTATATCATTAGTGCCGTATTGGTAGCTCATCTTGGTTACTCGTGAGCTTTACGTATCTCGACAACATTTCTGTACCTGTTATCTATATCATTAGTGCCGTATTGGTAGCTCATCTTGGTTACTCGTGAGCTTTACGTATCTCGACAACATTTCTGTACCTGTTATCTATATCATTAGTGCCGTATTGGTAGCTCATCTTGGTTACTCGTGAGCTTTACGTATCTCGACAACATTTCTGTACCTGTTATCTATATCATTAGTGCCGTATTGGTAGCTCATCTTGGTTACTCGTTGAGCTTTACGTATCTCGACAACATTTCTGTACCTGTTATCTATATCATTAGTGCCGTATTGTAGCTCATCTTGGTTACTCGTTAGCTTTACGTATCTCGACAACATTTCTGTACCTGTTATCTATATCATTAGTGCCGTATTGGTAGCTCATCTTGGTTACTCGTTAGCTTTACGTATCTCGACAACATTTCTGTACCTGTTATCTATATCATTAGTGCCGTATTGGTAGCTCATCTTGGTTACTCGTTAGCTTTACGTATCTCGACAACATTTCTGTACCTGTTATCTATATCATTAGTGCCGTATTGGTAGCTCATCTTGGTTACTCGTTAGCTTTACGTATCTCGACAACATTTCTGTACCTGTTATCTATATCATTAGTGCCGTATTGGTAGCTCATCTGGTTACTCGTTAGCTTTACGTATCTCGACAACATTTCTGTACCTGTTATCTATATCATTAGTGCCGTATTGGTAGCTCATCTGGTTACTCGTGAGCTTTACGTATCTCGACAACATTTCTGTACCTGTTATCTATATCATTAGTGCCGTATTGGTAGCTCATCTTGGTTACTCGTTAGCTTTACGTATCTCGACAACATTTCTGTACCTGTTATCTATATCATTAGTGCCGTATTGGTAGCTCATCTTGGTTACTCGTTAGCTTTACGTATCTCGACAACATTTCTGTACCTGTTATCTATATCATTAGTGCCGTATTGGTAGCTCATCTTGGTTACTCGTAGCTTTACGTATCTCGACAACATTTCTGTACCTGTTATCTATATCATTAGTGCCGTATTGGTAGCTCATCTTGGTTACTCGTAGCTTTACGTATCTCGACAACATTTCTGTACCTGTTATCTATATCATTAGTGCCGTATTGGTAGCTCATCTGGTTACTCGTTAGCTTTACGTATCTCGACAACATTTCTGTACCTGTTATCTATATCATTAGTGCCGTATTGGTAGCTCATCTTGGTTACTCGTTAGCTTTACGTATCTCGACAACATTTCTGTACCTGTTATCTATATCATTAGTGCCGTATTGGTAGCTCATCTTGGTTACTCGTAGCTTTACGTATCTCGGACAACATTTCTGTACCTGTTATCTATATCATTAGTGCCGTATTGGTAGCTCATCTTGGTTACTCGTTAGCTTTACGTATCTCGACAACATTTCTGTACCTGTTATCTATATCATTAGTGCCGTATTGGTAGCTCATCGTGGTTACTCGTTAGCTTTACGTATCTCGACAACATTTCTGTACCTGTTATCTATATCATTAGTGCCGTATTGGTAGCTCATCTTGGTTACTCGTTAGCTTTACGTATCTCGACAACATTTCTGTACCTGTTATCTATATCATTAGTGCCGTATTGGTAGCTCATCTTGGTTACTCGTAGCTTTACGTATCTCGACAACATTTCTGTACCTGTTATCTATATCATTAGTGCCGTATTGGTAGCTCATCTTGGTTACTCGTTAGCTTTACGTATCTCGACAACATTTCTGTACCTGTTATCTATATCATTAGTGCCGTATTGGTAGCTCATCTTGGTTACTCGTTAGCTTTACGTATCTCGACAACATTTCTGTACCTGTTATCTATATCATTAGTGCCGTATTGGTAGCTCATTGGTTACTCGTAGCTTTACGTATCTCGACAACATTTCTGTACCTGTTATCTATATCATTAGTGCCGTATTGGTAGCTCATCGTGGTTACTCGTTAGCTTTACGTATCTCGACAACATTTCGTACCTGTTATCTATATCATTAGTGCCGTATTGGTAGCTCATCTTGGTTACTCGTTAGCTTTACGTATCTCGACAACATTTCTGTACCTGTTATCTATATCATTAGTGCCGTATTGGTAGCTCATCTTGGTTACTCGTTAGCTTTACGTATCTCGACAACATTTCTGTACCTGTTATCTATATCATTAGTGCCGTATTGGTAGCTCATCTTGGTTACTCGTTAGCTTTACGTATCTCGACAACATTTCTGTACCTGTTATCTATATCATTAGTGCCGTATTGGTAGCTCATCTTGGTTACTCGTTAGCTTTACGTATCTCGACAACATTTCTGTACCTGTTATCTATATCATTAGTGCCGTATTGGTAGCTCATCTTGGTTACTCGTTAGCTTTACGTATCTCGACAACATTTCTGTACCTGTTATCTATATCATTAGTGCCGTATTGGTAGCTCATCTTGGTTACTCGTAGCTTTACGTATCTCGACAACATTTCTGTACCTGTTATCTATATCATTAGTGCCGTATTGGTAGCTCATCTTGGTTACTCGTTAGCTTTACGTATCTCGACAACATTTCTGTACCTGTTATCTATATCATTAGTGCCGTATTGGTAGCTCATCTTGGTTACTCGTTAGCTTTACGTATCTCGACAACATTTCTGTACCTGTTATCTATATCATTTAGTGCCGTATTGGTAGCTCATCTTGGTTACTCGTTAGCTTTACGTATCTCGACAACATTTCTGTACCTGTTATCTATATCATTAGTGCCGTATTGGTAGCTCATCTTAGTTACTCGTTAGCTTTACGTATCTCGACAACATTTCTGTACCTGTTATCTATATCATTAGTGCCGTATTGGTAGCTCATCTTAGTTACTCGTTAGCTTTACGTATCTCGACAACATTTCTGTACCTGTTATCTATATCATTAGTGCCGTATTGGTAGCTCATCTTGGTTACTCGTGAGCTTTACGTATCTCGACAACATTTCTGTACCTGTTATCTATATCATTAGTGCCGTATTGGTAGCTCATCGTGGTTACTCGTAGCTTTACGTATCTCGACAACATTTCTGTACCTGTTATCTATATCATTAGTGCCGTATTGGTAGCTCATCTGGTTACTCGTAGCTTTACGTATCTCGACAACATTTCTGTACCTGTTATCTATATCATTAGTGCCGTATTGGTAGCTCATCGTGGTTACTCGTGAGCTTTACGTATCTCGACAACATTTCTGTACCTGTTATCTATATCATTAGTGCCGTATTGGTAGCTCATGTGGTTACTCGTTAGCTTTACGTATCTCGACAACATTTCTGTACCTGTTATCTATATCATTAGTGCCGTATTGGTAGCTCATCGTGGTTACTCGTTAGCTTTACGTATCTCGACAACATTTCTGTAACCTGTTATCTATATCATTAGTGCCGTATTGGTAGCTCATATGGTTACTCGTTAGCTTTACGTATCTCGACAACATTTCTGTACCTGTTATCTATATCATTAGTGCCGTATTGGTAGCATTAGTTACTCGTGGCTTACTCGTTAGCTTTATATCTCGACAACATTTCTGTACCTGTTATCTATACATTAGTGCCGTATTGGTAGCTCATCTTGGTTACTCGTTAGCTTACGTATCTCGACAACATTTCTGTACTGTTATCTATATCATTAGTGCCGTATTGGTAGCTCATCTTGGTTACTCGTTAGCTTTACGTATCTCGACACATTCTGTACCTGTTATCTATATCATTAGTGCCGTATTGGTAGCTCATCTTGGTTACTCGTTAGCTTAGTATCTCGACAACATTTCTGTACCTGTTATCTCTATATCATTAGTGCCGTATTGGTAGCTCATCTTGGTTACTCGTTAGCTTTACGTATCTCGACAACATTCTGTACCTGTTATCTATATCATTAGTGCCATATTGGTAGCTCATCGTGGTTACTCGTTAGCTTTACGTATCTCGACAACATTTCTGTACCTGTTATCTATATCATTAGTGCCGTATTGGTAGCTCATCTTGGTTACTCGTGAGCTTTACGTATCTCGACAACATTTCTGTTACTGTTATCTATATCATTAGTGCCGTATTGGTAGCTCATCGTGGTTACTCGTAGCTTTACGTATCTCGACAACATTTCTGTACTGTTAATCTATATCATTAGTGCCGTATTGGTAGCTCATCTTGGTTACTCGTTGAGCTTACGTATCTCGACAACATTTCTGTACCTGTTATCTATATCATTAGTGCCGTATTGGTAGCTCATCTTGGTTACCGTGAGCTTTACGTATCTCGACAACATTTCTGTACCTGTTATCTATATCATTAGTGCCGTATTGGTAGCTCATCTTGGTTACGTGAGCTTTACGTGTCTCGACAACATTCTGTACCTGTTATCTATATCATTAGTGCCGTATTGGTAGCTCATCTTGGTACTCGTGAGCTTTACGTATCTCGACAACATTTCTGTACCTGTTATCTATAATCATTAGGCCGTATTGGTAGCCTCATCTTGTTACTCGTGAGCTTACGTACTCGACAACATTTCTGTACCTGTTATCTATATCATTAGTGCCGTATTTGTAGCTCATCTTAGTTACTCGTGAGCTTAACGTATCTCGACAACATTTCTGTACATGTTATCTATATCATTAGTGCCGTATTGGTAGCTCATCTTAGTTACTCGTGAGCTTTACGTATCTCGACAAACATTTCTGTACCTTTATCTATATCATTAGTGCCGTATTGGTAGCTCATCTAGTTACTCGTGAGCTTTACGTATCTCGACAACATTTCTGTACCTGTTATCCTATATCATTAGTGCGTAATTGGTAGCTCATCTTAGTTACTCGTTAGCTTTACGTATCTCGACACATTTCTGTACCTGTTATCTATATCATTAGTGCCGTATTGTAGCTCATCTTGGTTATCGTTAGCTTTACTATCTCGACAATTTCTGTACCTGTTATCTATATCATTAGTGCCGTATTGGTAGCTCATCTTGGTTAACTCGTTAGCTTTACGTATCTCGACAACATTTCTGTACCTGTTATCTATATCATTAGTGCCGTATTGGTAGCTCATCGTGGTTACTCGTAGCTTACGTACTCGGAACATTCTGTACCTGTTATCTATATCATTAGTGCCGTATTGGTAGCTCATCGTGGTTAACTCGTGAGCTTTACGTATCTCGACAACATTTCTGTACATGTTATCTATATCATTAGTGCCGATTGGTAGCTCATGGTTACTCGTTAGCTTTACGTATCTCGACAACATTTCTGTACCGGTTATCTATATCATTAGTGCCGTATTGGTAGCTCATTGGTTTACTCGTTAGCTTTACGTATCTCGACAACATTTCTGTACCTGTTATCTATATCATAGTGCCGTATTGGTAGCTCATCTTGGTTACTCGTTAGCTTTACGTATCTCGACAACATTTCTGTACCTGTATCTATATCATTAGTGCCGTATTGGTAGCTCATCTTGGTACTCGTAGCTTTACGTATCTCGACAACATTTCTGTACCTGTATCTATATCATTAGTGCCGTATTGGTAGCTCATCTTGGTTACCGTTAGCTTTACGTATCTCGACAACATTTCTGTACCTGTTATCTATATCATTAGTGCCGTATTGGTAGCTCATCGTGGTTACTCGTTGAGCTTTACGTATCTCGACAACATTCTGTACCTGTTATCTATATCATTAGTGCCGTATGTAGCTCATCGTGGTTACTCGTGAGCTTTACGTATCTCGACCACATTTTCTGTACCTGTTATCTATATCATTAGTGCCGTATTGGTAGCTCATCTTGGTTACTCGTTAGCTTTACGTATCTCGACAACATTTCTGTACTGTTATCTATATCATTAGTGCCGTATTGGTAGCTCATCGTGGTTTACTCGTGAGCTTTACGTATCTCGACAACATTTCTGTACCTGTGTATCTATCATTAGTGCCGTATTGGTAGCTCATCTTGGTTACTCGTTAGCTTTACGTATCTCGACAACATTTCTGTACCTGTTATCTATATCATTAGTGCGTATGGTAGCTCATCTTGGTTACTCGAGCTTTACGTATCTCGCAACATTTCTGTACCTGTTATCTATCATTAGTGCCGATTGGTAGCTCATCGGTTACTCGTTAGCTTTACGTATCTCGACAACATTTCTGTACCTGTTATCTATATCATTAGTGCCGTATTGGTAGCTCATCTTGGTTACTCGTGAGCTTTAGTATCTCGACAACATTTCTGTACCTGTTATCTATATCATTAGTGCCGTATTGGTAGCTCATCTTGGTTACTCGTAGCTTTACGTATCTCGACAACATTTCTGTACCTGTTATCTATATCATTAGTGCCGTATTGGTAGCTCATCTTGTGTTACTCGTTAGCTTTACGTATCTCGACAACATTTCTGTACCTGTTATCTATATCATTAGTGCCGTATTGGTAGCTCATCTTGGTTTACTCGTTAGCTTTACGTATCTCGACAACATTTCTGTACCTGTTATCCATATCATTAGTGCCGTATGTAGCTCATCGTGGTACTCGTAGCTTTACGTATCTCGACAAACATTTCTGTACCTGTTATCTATCATTAGTGCCGTATTGGTAGCTCATCGTGGTTACTCGTTGAGCTTTACGTATCTCGACAAACATTTCTGTACCTGTTATCTATATCATTAGTGCCGTATTGGTAGCTCATCGTGGTTACTCGTAGCTTTTACGTATCTCGACAAACATTTCTGTACCTGTTATCTATATCATTAGTGCCGTATTGGTAGCTCATCGTGGTACTCGTTAGCTTTACGTATCTCGACAACATTTCTGTACCGTTATCTATATCATTAGTGCCGTATTGGTAGCTCATCTTTTACTCGTTAGCTTTACGTATCTCGACAACATTTCTGTACCTGTTATCTATATCATTAGTGCCGTTATTGGTAGCTCATCGTGGTTACTCGTAGCTTTACGTATCTCGACAACATTTCTGTACCTGTTATTCTATATCATTAGGCCGTATTGGTAGCTCATCGTGGTTACTCGTGAGCTTTACGTATCTCGACAACATTTCTGTACCTGTTATCTATAATCATTAGTGCCGTATTGGTAGCTCATCGTGGTTACTCGTTAGCTTACGTATCTCGACAACATTTCTGTACCGTTTATCTATATCATTAGTGCCGTGATTGGTAGCTCATCTTGGTTATCGTTAGCTTTACGTATCTCGACAACATTTCTGTACCTGTTATCATATATCATTAGTGCCGTATTGTAGCTCATCTTAGTTACTCGTTAGCTTTACGTATCTCGAAACATTCTGTACCTGTTATCTATATCATTAGTGCGTATGGTAGCTCATCTAGTTACTCGTTAGCTTTACGTATCTCGACAACATTTTCTGTACCTGTTATCTATATCATTAGTGCCGTATTGGTAGCTCATCTTAGTTACTCGTGAGCTTTACGTATCTCGACAACATTTCTGTACCTGTTATCTATATCATTAGTGCCGTATTGGTAGCTCATCGTGGTTACTCGTTAGCTTTACGTATCTCGACAACATTTCTGTACTGTTATCTATATCATTAGTGCCGTATTGGTAGCTCATCGTGGTTACTCGTGAGCTTTACGTATCTCGACAACATTTCTGTACCTGTTATCTATATCATTAGTGCCGTATTGGTAGCTCATCTTAGTTACTCGTTAGCTTTACGTATCTCAACAACATTTCTGTACCTGTTATCTATATCATTAGTGCCATATTGGTAGCTCATCTTGGTTACTCGTTAGCTTTACGTATCTCGACAACATTTCTGTACCTGTTATCTATATCATTAGTGCCGTATTGGTAGCTCATCGTGGTTACTCGTGAGCTTTACGTATCTCGACAACATTTCTGTACCTGTTATCTATATCATTAGTGCCGTATTGGTAGCTCATCTTAGGTTACTCGTTAGCTTTACGTATCTCAACAACATTTCTGTACCTGTTATCTATATCATTAGTGCCGTATTGGTAGCTCATCTTGGTTACTCGTTAGCTTTACGTATCTCGACAACATTTCTGTACCTGTTATCTATATCATTAGTGCCGTATTGGTAGCTCATCTTGGTTACTCGTTAGCTTTAGGTATCTCGGCAACATTTCTGTACCTGTTATCTATATCATTAGTGCCGTATTGGTAGCTCATCTTGGTTACTCGTGAGCTTTACGTATCTCGACAACATTTCTGTACCTGTTATCTATATCATTAGTGCCGTATTGGTAGCTCATCGTGGTTACTCGTGAGCTTTACGTATCTCGACAACATTTCTGTACCTGTTATCTATATCATTAGTGCCGTATTGGTAGCTCATCGTGGTTACTCGTTAGCTTTACGTATCTCGACAACATTTCTGTACCTGTTATCTATATCATTAGTGCCGTATTGGTAGCTCATCGTGGTTACTCGTGAGCTTTACGTATCTCGACAACATTTCTGTACCTGTTATCTATATCATTAGTGCCGTATTGGTAGCTCATCTTGGTTACTCGTTAGCTTTACGTATCTCGACAACATTTCTGTACCTGTTATCTATATCATTAGTGCCGTATTGGTAGCTCATCTTGGTTACTCGTTAGCTTTACGTGTCTCGACAACATTTCTGTACCTGTTATCTATATCATTAGTGCCGTATTGGTAGCTCATCTTGGTTACTCGTTAGCTTTACGTATCTCGACAACATTTCTGTACCTGTTATCTATATCATTAGTGCCGTATTGGTAGCTCATCTTGGTTACTCGTGCTTTACGTATCTCGACAACATTTCTGTACCTGTTATCTATATCATTAGTGCCGTATTGGTAGCTCATCGTGGTTACTCGTGAGCTTTACGTATCTCGACAACATTTCTGTACCTGTTATCTATATCATTAGTGCCGTATTGGTAGCTCATCTTGTTACTCGTTAGCTTTACGTATCTCGACAACATTTCTGTACCTGTTATCTATATCATTAGTGCCGTATTGGTAGCTCATCTTGGTTACTCGTTAGCTTTACGTATCTCGACAACATTTCTGTACCTGTTATCCATATCATTAGTGCCGTATTGGTAGCTCATCTTAGTTACTCGTTAGCTTTACGTGTCTCGACAACATTTCTGTACCTGTTATCCATATCATTAGTGCCGTATTGTAGCTCATCTTAGTTACTCGTGAGCTTTACGTATCTCGACAACATTTCTGTACCTGTTATCTATATCATTAGTGCCGTATTGGTAGCTCATCGGTTACTCGTTAGCTTTACGTATCTCGACAACATTTCTGTACCTGTTATCTATATCATTAGTGCCGTATTGGTAGCTCATCGTGGTTACTCGTTAGCTTTACGTATCTCGACAACATTTCTGTACCTGTTATCTATATCATTAGTGCCGTATTGGTAGCTCATCTTAGTTACTCGTTAGCTTTACGTATCTCAACAACATTTCTGTACCTGTTATCTATATCATTAGTGCCATATTGGTAGCTCATTTGGTTACTCGTTAGCTTTACGTATCTCGACACATTTCTGTACCTGTTATCTATATCATTAGTGCCGTATTGGTAGCTCATCGTGGTTACTCGTGAGCTTTACGTATCTCGACAACATTTCTGTACCTGTTATCTATATCATTAGTGCCGTATTGGTAGCTCATCGTGGTTACTCGTGAGCTTTACGTACCTCGACAACATTTCTGTACCTGTTATCTATATCATTAGTGCCGTATTGGTAGCTCATCTGGTTACTCGTTAGCTTTACGTATCTCGACAACATTTCTGTACCTGTTATCTATATCATTAGTGCCGTATTGGTAGCTCATCTTGTTCTCGTTAGCTTTACGTATCTCGACAACATTCTGTACCTGTTATCTATATCATTAGTGCCGTATTGGTAGCTCATCTTGTTACTCGTTAGCTTTACGTGTCTCGACAACATTTCTGTACCTGTTATCTATATCATTAGTGCCGTATTGGTAGCTCATCTTAGTTACTCGTGAGCTTTACGTATCTCGACAACATTTCTGTACCTGTTATCTATATCATTAGTGCCGTATTGGTAGCTCATCGTGTTACTCGTTAGCTTTACGTATCTCGACAACATTTCTGTACCTGTTATCTATATCATTAGTGCCGTATTGGTAGCTCATCGTGTTACTCGTGAGCTTTACGTATCTCGCCAACATTTCTGTACCTGTTATCTTATCATTAGTGCCGTATTGGTAGCTCATCTTAGTTACTCGTTAGCTTTACGTATCTCAACAACATTTCTGTACCTGTTTATCTATATCATTAGTGCCATATTGGTAGCTCATCTTGGTTACTCGTTAGCTTTACGTATCTCGACAACATTTCTGTACCTGTTATCTTATCATTAGTGCCGTATGGTAGCTCATCGTGTTTACTCGTGAGCTTTACGTATCTCGACAACATTTCTGTACCTGTTATCTATATCATTAGTGCCGTATTGGTAGCTCATCTTAGGTTACTCGTTAGCTTTACGTATCTCAACAACATTTCTGTACCTGTTATCTATATCATTAGTGCCATTGGTAGCTCATCTTGTTTACTCGTTAGCTTTACGTATCTCGACAACATTTCTGTACCTGTTATCTATATCATTAGTGCCGTATTGGTAGCTCATCTTGGTTACTCGTTAGCTTTAGGTATCTCGGCAACATTTCTGTACCTGTTTATCTATATCATTAGTGCCGTATTGGTAGCTCATCTTGGTTACTCGTGAGCTTTACGTATCTCGACACATTTCTGTACCTGTTATCTATATCATTAGTGCCGTATTGGTAGCTCATCGTGGTTACTCGTGAGCTTTACGTATCTCGAACATTTCTGTACCTGTTTATTATCATTAGTGCCGTATTGGTAGCTCATCGTGTTACTCGTTAGCTTTACGTATCTCGACAACATTTCTGTACCTGTTATCTATATCAGTGCCGTATTGGTAGCTCATCGTGGTTACTCGTGAGCTTTACGTATCTCGACAACATTTCTGTACCTGTTATCTATATCATTAGTGGCCGTATTGGTAGCTCATCTTGGTTACTCGTGCCTTTTACGTATCTCGACAACATTTCTGTACCTGTTATCTATATCATTAGTGCCGTATTGGTAGCTCATCTTGGTTACTCGTTAGCTTTACGTGTCTCGCAACATTTCTGTACCTGTTATCTATATCATTAGTGCCGTATTGGTAGCTCATCTTGGTTACTCGTTAGCTTACGTATCTCGGCAACATTTCTGTACCTGTTATCTATATCATTAGTGCCGTATGGTAGCTCATCTTGGTTACTCGTGAGCTTTACGTATCTCGACAACATTTTCTGTACCTGTTATCTATATCATTAGTGCCGTATTGGTAGCTCATCGTGGTTACTCGTGAGCTTTACGTATCTCGACAACATTTCTGTACCTGTTTATCTATATCATTTGCCGTATTGGTAGCTCATCTTGTTCTCGTTAGCTTTACGTATCTCGACAACATTTCTGTGTACCTGTTATCTATATCATTAGTGCCGTATTGGTAGCTCATCTTGGTTACTCGTTAGCTTTACGTATCTCGACAACATTTCTGTACCTGTTATCCATATCATTAGTGCCGTATTGGTAGCTCATCTAGTTTACTCGTTAGCTTTACGTGTCTCGACAACATTTCGTACCTGTATCCATATCATTAGTGCCGTATTGTGCTCATCTTAGTTCTCGTGAGCTTTACGTATCTCGACAAATTTCTGTACCTGTTTCTATATCATTAGTGCCGTATTGGTACTCATCGTGGTTACTCGTTAGCTTTACGTATCTCGACAACATTTCTGTACCTGTTATCTATATCATTAGTGCCGTATTGGTAGCTCATCGTGGTTTACTCGTGAGCTTTACGTATCTCGACAACATTTCTGTACCTGTTATCTAATCATTAGTGCCGTATTGGTAGCTCATCTTAGTTACTCGTTAGCTTTACGTATCTCAACAACATTTCTGTACCTGTTTATCTATATCATTAGTGCCATTGGTAGCTCATCTTGGTTACTCGTTTAGCTTTACGTATCTCGACAACATTTCTGTACTGTTATCTATATCATTAGTGCCGTATTGGTAGCTCATCGTGGTTACTCGTGAGCTTTACGTATCTCGACAACATTTTCTGTACCTGTTATCTATATCATTAGTGGCCGTATTGGTAGCTCATCGTGGTTACTCGTGAGCTTTACGTACCTCGACAAACATTTCTGTACCTGTTATCTATATCATAGTGCCGTATTGGTAGCTCATCGTGGTTACTCGTGCTTTACGTATCTCGACAACATTCTGTACCTGTTATCTATATCATTAGTGCCGTATTGGTAGCTCATCTTGGTTACTCGTTAGCTTTACGTATCTCGACAACATTTCTGTACCTGTTATCTATATCATTAGTGCCGTATTGGTAGCTCATCTTAGTTACTCGTTAGCTTTACGTGTCTCGACAACATTTCTGTACTGTTATCTATATCATTAGTGCCGTATTGGTAGCTCATCTTAGTTACTCGTGAGCTTTTACGTGTCTCGACAACATTTCTGTACCTGTTATCTATATCATTAGTGCCGTATTGGTAGCTCATCGTGGTTACTCGTTGCTTTACGTATCTCGACAACATTTCTGTACCTGTTATCTATATCATTAGTGCCGTATTGGTAGCTCATCGTGGTTACTCGTGAGCTTTACGTATCTCGACAACATTTCTGTACTGTTATCTATATCTTATGTGCCGTATTGGTAGCTCATCTTAGTTACTCGTTAGCTTTACGTATCTCAACAACATTTCTGTACCGTTATCTATATCATTAGTGCCATATTGGTAGCTCATCTTGTTACTCGTTAGCTTTACGTATCTCGACAACATTTCTGTACCTGTTATCTTATCATTAGTGCCGTATTGGTAGCTCATCGTGGTTACTCGTGAGCTTTACGTATCTCGACAACATTCTGTACCTGTTATCTATATCATTAGTGCCGTATTGGTAGCTCATCTTAGTTACTCGTTAGCTTTACGTACTCACCAACATTTCTGTACCTGTTATCTATATCATTAGTGCCATATTGGTAGCTCATCTTAGTTACTCGTTAGCTTTACGTATCTCGACAACATTTCTGTACCTGTTATCTATATCATTAGTGCCGTATTGGTAGCTCATCGTGGTTACTCGTGAGCTTTACGTATCTCGACAACATTTCTGTACCTGTTATCTATATCATTAGTGCCGTATTGGTAGCTCATCGTGTTACTCGTGAGCTTTAACGTACCTCGACAACATTTCTGTACCTGTTATCTATATCATTAGTGCCGTATTGGTAGCTCATCGTGGTTACTCGTTAGCTTTACGTATCTCGACAAACATTTCTGTACCTGTTATCTATATCATTAGTGCCGTATTGGTAGCTCATCTTGGTTACTCGTTAGCTTTACGTATCTCGACAACATTTCTGTACCTGTTATTCTCTATATCATTAGTGCCGTATTTGTAGCTCATCTGTTACTCGTAGCTTTACGTGTCTCGACAACATTCTGTACCTGTTATCTATACATTAGTGCCGTATTGGTAGCTCATCTTGGTTACTCGTGAGCTTTACGTATCTCGACAACATTTCTGTACCTGTTATCTATATCATTAGTGCCGTATTGGTAGCTCATCTTGTTACTCGTGAGCTTTACGTATCTCGACAACATTTCTGTACCTGTTATCTATATCATTAGTGCCGTATTGGTAGCTCATCTTAGTTACTCGTGAGCTTTACGTATCTCGACAACATTTCTGTACTGTTATCTATATCATTAGTGCCGTATTGGTAGCCATCTTAGTTACTCGTGAGATTTACGTATCTCGACAACATTTCTGTACCTGTTATCTATATCATTAGTGCCGTATTGGTAGCTCATCTTAGTACTCGGAGCTTTACGTATTCGACAAACATTTCTGTACCTGTTATCTATATCATTAGTTGCCGTATTGGTAGCTCATTATAGTTACTCGTTAGCTTTAACGTATCTCGACAACATTTCTGTACCTGTTATCTATATCTTAGTGCCGTATTGGTAGCTCATCTTGGTTACTCGTTAGCTTTACGTATCTCGAACAACATTTCTGTACCTGTTATCTATATCATTAGTGCCGTATTGGTAGCTCATCTTGGTTACTCGTTAGCTTTACGTATCTCGACAACATTTCTGTACTGTTATCTATATCATTAAGTGCCGTATTGGTAGCTCATCTTGGTTACTCGTTGAGCTTTACGTATCTCGACAAACATTCTGTACCTGTTATCTATATCATTAGTGCCGTATTGGTA